>CM062345.1:46063-646063 GCA_031216105.1 Dalbergia cultrata
AACCTTGCATTTTTAATGAATTTATTGAGTTCATTGGATATGATAATGAAATTAGGAACTCTGACTATTGGCTGGAATTAGGTGATTACTAGCCACCGAATTTGAATAATTTTGTTAATATAGTTAGAGATTTTATTTTGCTCTGAACCTTTTACAAGACCTCATAGATGCATTAAATTAATCTTACAAATTATTTTACCTTACTTCTATTATGTTTAGTAGTTTAACCATCATTTTCTTTAAGGCTGGAATTCTGGACAGAATGATAGTACACTAGAATTATGATTAAGTGTCAATGACTTAATATCATTTATACTATGTGAGTTTGATGATGATGTTATGCACACGTAACTATGAATACTTATGACAATTACCTCTATATGAAGAAAAGATTAAGATTATGTTTTCTTAGGCTGAAGAAAGTAAATCTGACTACCCTAGAATTGAGTCGGGGAAAGTAAACCTGGATATGAATATATTTGTATGAGAATTGAAGAAAGCAAATCAAATGATCATGCATAGGAATGAGTTCACTCCTAAAAAAACATTCTATTACCCAGGAATGGTATAAGCCACCATAGGTTGAGGGCCAAGACAATTAAAATAGCAATTGTCCTAAGTTACTCTTTACCTTATGTGCTAATGGATGAGTTTATTATTCTATTGAGATCAGTATAGTTATGTTTCATATTGACATAATATACTCTAAATGATAATAATTAGATAAAATGAACCTGGTCCAGGTAAAGATTTTTAAAGTATAAGATAACTAGTTGTTATTCATTTTACTTGCATAAGATATTTTTGTGAACAAAACAAAGTAGCTGATGTAGATAATGATGTCATTTGTATATGTATTGGAGAACCCTACTAAGGAATTTATAATTCTCATCTCTATGTGTATTCCATGTTAGCGTCAAATCTAGCAGTTGCCAACACTAGTGTTCTTCCTTGAGACTCCACATTTGGAGTGGCATTACAACCTGTTTTAGATTCATTCTTTGAACTCTTACATTCCTAGATATGTGTATATATTTTCGTCCATCGCTTGTTCGTCAACTCTGTTCTTAGCCAGCTTTTTGATTCGGAGTTTTCATTTATGGTGTGCCATTACACATGGCATATCCGGTGATTATTCAGTCTCCGCCTGCACCACCTGTACCACTTGTACCATTTGAAGTAGATGTACTTCCTCTTCCTGCTCCAGCTCTTATAGAGATTATTCCATCAGCATCCTCTTCCTCCTCTGATGATGATCTGACCATTGGATCCGACTCTCCTTTTGCAGGTGACGCCATAATTCCAATGGCAAATGGTTTTCACTACAAAATTTCGTGACACTTAGGAGCCGCCAACTAACTCCATTATGTTAGTATTAGCATCATAGATACCTGCTGACTAGTATACTTGATTTGGATAGGACCCTTTTTATACCTATTCTTTTGATGGATTTTATTTTAGAGCAGGTTTATGTTTTGTATTTTACTGTATTTTGGGCGGTCCCTATTTGGACTCTTTTGATATATGCACTATGACTAATGGATGAATGCATATTATATATGTACTGATATGGCATGGCTGCCTAAATGAATATAAATAAATGTTACTAGTGGTTTTAGTACCTTTTAGAAAATCTAATGATAATCTTCTATGCATTATTTTCTTTATCCTACAATCTTAAGTACATGTCACCTAGCACTAATATCCCACACTACTTGAATATGAATAAGAATTATTTTACTTAATAGAGAATTTAGAATAAAATGGATCGATTATTATATGAATAAGAATTATTTTACTTAATAGAGAATTTAGAATAAAATGGATCAATTATTATATGTTGTATAAATATGATATGTAGCATCACACTCTTAGTTACTATGTTACGACCTAAGTGAGACACTGCAATTAAGAGGGTGTTACACATATCAACCTACACTCGAGTATATATGAAACGTACTTAGGTACAAAGCATTATGTATTCAAATACATGAAACTATTACTTGAGAACTTGAAATCTATACTCGAGTGCATGTCCTCATACACTTGAATATTCAAATAGAGTTCTTAGCGTTAAAATGTACTCATGCATTTAGTAACATAGAGCCCTAGTTTAAACTTTGTCTATTATTCATCACATATTTATGCAAGGAAAATGGCATAGTTTCTTTTTAGTCTCTTATACCTGAATACAGGTTGCAACATACTTGAGTATGGGCTCTAGTACTGGAGCACAAGTTTCTTAGTTCTTTTGTTTTTTCACTTCATTTCACATTCAGCATATAGCCTATCTATCAACATTATTCAATCAAACTCAGAGCTGGATATGGTCAGAAATCGGGAATTATGGAATACCGTTGAGATCAAGGTTGGGAGTCAAACTTTTCATATTGGCAGTTTTAAAACAAGAAACTTGCACTCAAGCACTGTGAAACTTTAATCAAGTACATATCATCCTATACTCACGTATATGGAAAAACGTACTTGGCTACATTGCATAACATCTGCAAATACAAGAAAACATTACTTGAGTATGGAAATCTTTCACTCAAGTACATATCATCCTAAACATGAGTATTCAAATAGGGTTCTAAGCACTAGAATACACACATGCATTTAGTTACATAGAACCTTGGTTTCAGCTTTTTTATTATTCATCGCATACATATACATGGATGTTTGGTTTCTCATACTTGAATACAGGATATAATGTACTCAAGTATCAGCTCCTAGTATTCATGTACAAGTTTCTTAGTTCTTTTGTTTTTTCATGTTCACCATAGAGCCTATCCATCATGACTATTCAATCAAGATCAAATCTAAAATTGGTCAGAAATCTAAAACCATGGAAAACCTTCGAGACCAAGATTGTGAGTCGATTTTTTTGTATTGCCAATATGAATAGTAACCCTAACCATAATGAATAGTGACCCTAAATCTTAATGAATAGTAATATTCTTGAATAGTAAAACTGATAAACAATACCATTGATGAACAACAACCTAAAACCCTAATGAATAGTAACCCTCATGAATTGTGAAATAGATCAAGGTACCCTTGATGAAAAGTAACCCCATGAACAGTGAAAATGATAAAAAGTACCCTTGGTGAACAATGTCGCAAACTCTTAATGAATAGTATCCCTAAGCAGTGATGAATAGTAAACCTGATGAATAAACCCTAACCTTGATGAATAATGACACTAGTCGTGAAAGGTTAATAGTAACTTTAGTCTTGAGCCATGAACAATAACCATAAACCCTGATGAACAGTAACCTTAACCCTGATGTACAGTGACCTTAGGATTGGAAACCTATGCTCAAGTACAAGTTATCTTACACACGAGTAATCAAATAGGGTTCTTAGCACTAGAATGCACACATACATTTAGTTACATAGAACCATAATTTCAACTTTCTCTATTATTCATCACATATTTACACATGAAAGTTAGTAGCAGATTTTTTTTTTTTTCAGTTTCTTGTACTTGAATATAGGTTGCAATGTATTCGAGTACGAGTTGCTAATATTCAAGTACAGGTTTCTTAATGCTTTAGTTATTTAATAGCATATCTATCATGTCTATTCAATTAATATCAGAGTTAAAACTGATCAGAAATTGGAATTATGGCAAACCATTGAGATTATAATATGGAGTCAAACTATTGTTATTAGCATTTTTAAGGTAAGAAACTTGTAATCTAGCACTCTGAACCTTTTCTTGAGTGTTAACACAATAACTAAAAGAATGTCACTTACCTTATATAACTTACACTAGTTGGGAAATAAAAGAGAAAGTAAAATCAAATGTAAAATCACATTTTGACAACCATTTTCATTTCAAGTCATTTTTACACTTAGAGAAATTACTTTTTGACATTAAAACAATGGCTAAACTCAAGATTTCATCCAAAGGGTGCTATTTATTCAAAAATACATTTTGATTCCTTTTGAGTTTCTATCTTTTCAAAATTCCTTTGAACACCCTTGGACTATAAAACCAACTTGAAACCCCTTATACAAGCTTGGCTGGGACTATAAAACCAACTTCAAACACACACACACACAAAACTACAAGTTACGTGTGTGTGAGCATTAGAGATATAAGGTGATAACTAGAAATATGCAATGCAAGCTCATTTTAAGCCGTTAAGAATATAAGGTGACAACTTGAAATATAAACATGAAATGCAAGTTCATTTTTAATCCTTTAAGAATATAAGGTCATGACTTGAAATATAAACACGAAATGCAAGACTTGAAATATGAACTTGAAATGCAAGTTCATTTTTAAGCCTTTAAGAATATAAGGTGATTGTTTGAAATATAAATGTGAAATGCATGTCCATTTAAATATAACATTAGAACCTTAAGAACCCAAAGACATCAAAAAGTGTGAAACTTTAACCTAATCAATCAAAACAAAATAAGGATGTTTCTCACAAAATAAAACAATATTTGAAATTTAAACCTTAAAGGGCATGAATGAGCTTTAAAAACTCTCATTTTTGTGGTTCCAACAACCTTGTTCCCTTTACACTTGTCATCAAGTTGAAAATAAACAAAAGAAGAAAAATGTGCATTCTTTATCCTTCTCTCTCTTTTTTTGTTTTTTTGAAACAAATGATCAAGCTTTGAGCTCTATAGGTCATAAACATGGTGTTTTCATAACCATAACAAAAAACCCTCATCATCAGGCTATATCTTAGATCACAACAAAAACCAATAAGAAAAGAGAAGAAACAAGAGGAAAATCATAAAATAAATCCGTACCAAAGTGTGTTTTCTTGCTTGAGGATGAAAATGCTTGCTCTTTGCAAGGAAAAAAGAAGAAAAAATCTTCTCTTGGAGGAAGGAATGGCTTCAACCAAGTAGAGGAAAAATAGGATGAAGGATTTTTTGTGGTGACTTTGTGTATGGGTATGATCTATGGTGGTAATGTATTTGTTTGAGGTTTAGAGTTTGAGCGGAGAGCAACAATGGAGGTTCTTGATGAAGAAGAAAAAGAGAGTTTGAGATGGAGAAAATAAGAGGACTTTTGACACAACTTGGACCTCAAGTTGTGATCGAAAAAAGTGATGAAGAAGAATGAGAGAGTGTGAGTGTATGCGTTTGAAAAAAAGTCAAAATAAGAGAGTGAATAGGGCGGAAGGCTAGTCGAAATGTATGTAGTGGTTAGGTGGGGATATTTTGTGTTTTGTGTGTGTTGAAATTAGGGTTAGGTGTAAGTTTACTAATATGGTTAGGTGTAGGTTTAAACAACTAAAATTTTTTTTAGGTTCATAAATAAATTATTTTAGGATGAAATCAATGTATATAATTGAGATTTGGATCATATTTTGGATTTAATCATTTATATTGTAGTCATTGTTGAATCGATTTAAATATATTATTTAATTGATCTCAATGAAAGAAACTATTGAACCAATATGATATTAAACTTTCAAATAGAAAAAATGGAAATTGAAATATAACAATAATAATAACCTTAATTTTGGGATATAAATTGAAATTTGAAATCATATTAATATGATATATTAAGTAACGGTAATGTAAAAAATTAATATTAAATAAGATAAAAAAAAATTAACGTCAAATAAGAATGATAAATCAATTGATATCAGTTGTCCAATTTTGGTTCACAAAAATTGAAAATTATATCAGCTTCATGAAATTGATATCATTAAACCATAGTATTAGAGAATCGATATTAATAAAAAAAATATCAATTATGAAAATTTTGATAAACATAATATATTTGTATCTTTTACTATACTTTTTAGTTATATCTGATTTCATAATTGTTGACATAAACGTAAATGAAAAATGAAATAAGTGTTTAATAAATATTTACAATAAACAGCAATCAAAATTGACAATATTAGCAAAGCATAAAAAAAAAAAAAAAGAGGAAGAAGAGATTTTCCTAAGCTTGGATCATCAATTATTCTTCTTTGAAGATTCTATTGATCTTGTTTGTTGAATGGACAATTCATCTCTTAGAGTATCCTCAAGTTTGCCAATATGTTCTCCTTATGATATGCTTTTTTTTCAAATATGGAGTTCGAACATTTAAAATTTTTTTGTCTTGTTCATTGGTTTGAGTCACTATTCTAGAATTATTGTTCATCAATAGTAACTACATCATAGAAAAAAATATATATTTTATTATTAGACATTATAGTATACTTTGGCAATTGAAGAAAGCTTCAAATCAGAAGCACTTATTATGTTCAAGAACTTTGAACTTTCACGATCGAACAACGAAAAATAGGTTGATTCCATTTCATCTACTACTCACATATGGATGCTATACCTAAAGATGAATTGATTATATTATTTCACTTACTTAGAAAAAAGAGAGCATACTTGATTAGTAAAATTCAAAACAATGGAGGCCATAATTTAATTCATTATCTTGTTGTAAATGTAGAGCAATTAATTTCACACTTTTGTAGTACAATTTACTATCTTCCTCTTACAATCCACTAAAACACACCTCTTATATGAATGGTACCACCAATTGTGTTATGCCTCAATCTCTTCCACTGTTCCAAGAGTCATGAAAACTCCTTTATAGTTTCATTTAGAAAAACAAATCGTGAAATAGGTTAGGCAAAGAAGAGTAGGTTGAACAAAAAAATACTGATATAGTACAAAATGGTTCATGATCTACAACTCAATATATATAATTTTGCAAATATAATTGCAAATCAATATATACAAATCAAGTTGAATTAAGGAGGAATGAAGGAGAAATTGTCACGTTGGATTTTCTTATCTAGATAAAATGTGTTTTATATATATATATATATATATTGATTGCTCTAGAGGTTTCTATAGTTTAACTTAATTTCCAATTTAATCCTTATAGTTTAAAATTGTAATAAAGCCCCTATATAAAAAAATTTCAATCAAATCCCCATAGTTTAATAATTTGTGATCAAGTCCCTATACTTTATTAAAAATTTAATTAAGTCCCTAAATTTTGTAAAAATTTCAATCAAGTCCCTAAAAGTTATGTATGTTTAGGGGCTTAGTTGAAAATTCTTGTACAATATAGGGACTTAATTGAAAACTTCTATATAATATAGAGACTTAATTGAAAAATTTTAAATTGTAGGGACACGATTGATATTTTTTTATAGTAATGGGATTTTATTATAAATTTTAAATTATAGAGATCTAATTAAAAATTAAAT
This sequence comes from Dalbergia cultrata, assembly GCA_031216105.1. Classification (NCBI taxonomy): domain Eukaryota; kingdom Viridiplantae; phylum Streptophyta; class Magnoliopsida; order Fabales; family Fabaceae; genus Dalbergia; species Dalbergia cultrata. The sequence continues at coordinate 53,266 of CM062345.1, forward strand.
AAAACTATAGGGTTCTTTGGAGTAATTAACCAAAAATTTACCATTCACATTTTACTGTATCACTTCAGTTTAACATGGCAAAGAGATCCAATGAATTAATACCCAGCTTGGCTTTTTATAATAAGCAGTGTATCTTCTTATGTTCGTAGCAAATAACAAAACTCACAAATTTAAAACAAGTTTTTTTTTTTTTTGGTTTAATATATTTAGTCATAGATAATTAAGCATTTATTGGAAAAATCATCAAGTGGTACAATTCACATTATTGGCATATAAAACCATAGGCACAAGGCACTCTTATTCCAAGTGGCATTTTATTGAGCTTATGATCATTAATCCACCCTGTCTTAGAAGCTTAGTTGGTATTTAGGTGATTTGTCAGGCCTGAAGATACCAAAATGTTTCTCAATTTCTGGACCTTGCTTCTGGTTTTCATCAAACATAGCAAACAGGTAAGTCTCAATGGGTCCATTAGGCCTCTTTGGTGTCCCACCCTTAGCATGGTTAATCAGATTCTTGTAGTAAGTTCCTGCATTTTGAACACTGGTTCCAGCTCCACCTTCAGATGGCCATCCACTCTCAGACACAACAATTTTCACATTAGATGCCCCAACTTTCTCTAGAGCAGCATAGTGTGCATCCAATAATGCATCAAAGAGGTTTTGGTACCCAGCATCATTGTTTCCTTTTTGAGTAAACAAGGCATATTCAAGCTTAATCTGTTGTTGGTTGTTGGCATAAGCAAAATATGGGTACACATTCACAAGAAGCGGTGCTCCATTGCTTTGTAGAAAGCTGATAATAGGCCTTATATACTGACTAGCACTATCAATGAAAACCCCATTGTTTGGTGGGTAAGCATTGCCTACAAGGGTGGTGTCTATTGCAGTGGAGACCTTGATTTGGCCTTGCAAATTGGCTGAAGAAATTGCTCTCTGAATGTTCTGAAGTGCTGGGAGAACAGAACTTGCTGCCCCATCGCCAGGGTGAACTTCATTACCAACTGCAATGTACTTGAATTTGACATCAGGGTAGGCTTTGACATACTTGTTGACCCAATCTGTGGCACCTCCAGCATTTGTAACTGAATTGAGTTGGTCATTGGGGACACCAAGGATCACTTCTATGTTTGAACCTTTGAGGGCTTGAAGGGCTCCTACATCTGGATAGTATATGCGGATTTTGCTAATCCTGTTTGATTTGTACAAGTTGACTACATCTTGCTTACTTGGTAAATTGTTTCCATTTGAACCATAACATACTCCCACGGATTGTGCACCTGCATGATATATATTGATGTTGAACCATAAGTAACTGATATTAAAAACCATATTACATGTATAGAGCAGTTAAAAATTGCCTGAGATTGAAATTGATAATCTAAATTAACCCCTTCTACATATTTATACTCAGGATTTATCTAAAGTGTCCTAAGGATGGTAGTTAAGGTAGCAAAGGAGAAAATATTTATCTTGACAAGATATATATTTAACACATGGGACCCAACACAAAGCCATTGCAAAGTTTAAAAACTCTCGTTTTAAGTATCTTTAGTCAAAGAACATTGGTTAGCAAAACTCTTATATTTACATTAATAAATAAAAAACATTGATATGGTGCTAAGTTGAAGTGAAAAGAGAAAATAAAAATATTAGATGTGTTATGTGATACTTGATCTTAAGAAAGATAGATCATTCTTTATAGTCTTGTCTGAATTCTTACCTGTATATTGTATTATGGTGGAAGATAGTACTCCAAGAAGCAGCAATATGACAGACATGGCAGTGTTGCTTCCTGAAAACATATGCATTGATGTTATGAAAATAGAAACCAATTCAACTGTGGCAGTAACACTATGAACTGGGTTGTATGCTATGTTCCACAATTACTGCCTATATATAGGCATAGTGTGGCAAAGAGTTCGCATGACTTTAGATCACAAAATGCCAAAGACTTTTCGCACCCCGTCAATCACTCCATGGAACCACATGCTAATTTATGGTTCACTTTGAACTCATCCAAATTTGCTCAAGATATGTACATCATCATTGTACCGATGGCTTTGAATTAAGGAACATTGTCTGTGAGTAGTCCATTATGTCATTCAGCCTAACTTGAAGGAAACGTTCTTATCTTCTGAAAATAGCCAAGAATAATCAACATCAAACATCACCCACTCATTTTTTGTTCATTTACATAAACAATTTATTAATTAGAATGACTTGCTTTGCATTCATCCTAGCTATATGTAGGTCGAATAGTCGCATACGCATGTAGCAAGGTGTTGCAGCCTCCCTATTGTGCGGAGTGTCTACTTATTTTGAAAGTTCAATACCAAGGTGGCATTTTAGCCGCCTCAATTTTTTTTTTTTTTTTTCAAATCGATAATTAATAGTGTTTCCACTCTCTTTTTTTAGATAAACCTAGTATATCCAGTAATCAATGACTAAGCACTCGGGACATAAAGCTCATAAATGTAGATTTTATCTTTGATTACGAGACTTTCTCCATTCACACATAAAATTATGCATAAAAATTGCTAATTAGAATTTTGACCCCATAACACACCTAATAATTTATTGAAAAGTAAGGGATCTTTATCATTTTATTGCATTTAAATTCATCTCAAGTTTTATTACGTTAACTTTTTATATTACCATTTATATGACAAATAATATCTGTTTGAATTAATTTGTTATTTATAAAATAGTTAAAACACTCAACGGTGAGCCTTTTTAATTACTTTTCCAACAAATGTAAGCTAATTTCAAGATAAAATTTCTAACACAAAAAAAAATACATACCCATATGTAAGAAAATAGAAGTATAGAACGAAGAAAATCGAAATAATGTCAAAATTAGGCTTACAATTGTTTTTTTTTTTTTGGTAGATAAAATAGGCTTCCAATTTTTTTGATTCAGCGGAAAAAAATAAAAAAAACAGACAACAAAACAAATAGAACTACTCCCTAATATGGACCGTCCCCATTGAGTCACTCAAAAGAAGCAAAGATAACTCACGAGAGGGGGCCTGCCAAACAACATGAGAATCTAATCCCATTGCACCTTTCTTACCTAACCAATCTGCACAAAAGTTTCCTTCACGAAGTGTATGTTCAACAGCCACCTCCCAATTCTCATTGATAATTTGTTGGATAGACGCAACAATCCCAGCATAGGAATGAAAATCATCCACCCCTTTATTCACCAGCTCCATCGCTATCTGGGAATCAGAATGGCAAATGAGCTTAGAAATACCTCTTTCCTGAGCCAGCAATAAACCATGTTTAATAGCCAAAAGCTCCAAATACAGCACACAATTAGTAGGAGAACGACCAGAAAATCCCACAATCCAATGACCAGTATTATCACGGATTAAACCTCCATAACCAGCTAGCAAAGGATTCTGCTGGAGACTGCCATCAGTGTTGAGTTTAAAACACCCATCATTAGGCAATATCCAACGCACTTCACGAGCATCCCGAAGACCAGGGGAACTACTATACATCAACTTAATGCAATCAAGAAAGCTAATAATATTTCTCACAAGAACAGAGAGCTCCCAAGAATCACCGCCAATAACCTCGCTGCATCTGGCTTTCCAAATCCACCAAATAATCGAGAAGAAAAGGGAACCTTTGGTACCCAGAGCAAACTCCGCAAACCAACCCTTTAAATCATTACATAAAAAATTATGCAGATTGCAAAAACTAAAGAATTGCCAAACAGCTATTGATTTTTGACAATCTCGAAGACAACGAAGGATTGTTTCTATATTTCCAGAACACCGCAAACACCGAGAATTTCCAGCCAAATTACAAGCATGTCTCAGAGCATTAGTAGGGAGTGCCTCGTGAGAAATTAACCAAATTAAATACTTAAATTTCTCTGGAACCGGAAGTTTCCATATCCAATGCCAGTGATACTCCGATGTAGTCCCAAGTTCACGATTAAGCAACCAAGAATACTCGGATTTAGCAGAAAACTTACCTGATAGGTTCTCATCCCAAACCATTACATCCTTCACAGGCGTCAACTCTGAAATGTGACAGTCAAGAATTGCTAGGCCAACTTCCTCCGGGAGCATAGTTGCAAGATTTTCTATGTGCCAATCTCCGTTGAGAAAAATATCTTTAATGCAAAGATCAACATCTTGGATATCTACAAATGGTACAAGATTACACAGCTTCCCTAAAGAGAGCCAAGAATCATACCAAAGAGAGAGATCCCCGCGACCAATTTTCACTCTAAACCCGTCCTGAAGACAATCCCGCGCCTTAATGATAGATTTCCAAATAAAGGAATTCTGAGGTTTGGCCATTGCATGAAGTGGAGATTCTCCTCTAAGATAGTTGGACCCAAGAAGCTGAACCCAAAGCTTATCAGGAGAATTCATTAAAGCCCAAACTAGCTTCCCCAATAGGGCAGTATTAGCAAGGCGAGCACGACGAATTCCAAGCCCACCAAACTTCTTTGGCGTGGAAACGATATCCCACTTAACCATGTGCCAACCTTTAGGTTTAGTGGGGTTGCTCCTCCAAATAAAGTTTCGAATTTTCTGGTCAATGGTGTCACAAATATTTCTAGGTAGCCATGTATTCTGCATTACGTACGTGGGAAGAGAAGACAGAACCGAGGAAGCTAGTGTTACTCTTCCCGGCTTATTTAACAGCTTGCCTTTCCAGCTAGCCAGCCGAGAATTAATCTTCTCAATCAAAAAATTATAATTTTGTCTAGAAGATCTGCCATTTATAAGCAGAAATCCCAGATAAACTTGACTCCTTTAGCAGCACTAACATTATGGGAAGCCAAAAACTCAGACTTCTCCACATTAACTTTCAAACCAGAAGCAGCACAAAATCTGCTAAGAGTTTCTATGATCATCCTGACCTGAGAAGATTTGGCTTTGGTAAATAAGAGACAGTCGTCTGCAAAGAATAGATGAGATATAGCAGGACCATCACGAGATACTTTCATCGGAAGCCAAGAACCATCATTGACTTTTTCATTGATAAGTAAACCCAGTTTCTCCATGCAGAGAACAAATAAATATGGGGAGAGAGGGTCGCCTTGCCTAACACCTCTAGTTGGCATAAAATTATCCAAACAGCTACCATTCCATAGAATAGAAAGAGAAGAAGACGTGACACAATTCATGATCAAGTCAACTAAGACAATTGGGAACCCAAACTCAGTGAGTGTTAGGCGAAGGAAATCCCAATTAACTCTATCATAGGCCTTCTCAAGGTCGATCTTGAACATAAGGGAGCCATGTTTACCCCTTTGCTTTTGCATATAATGAATGATTTCTTGAGCAATAATGATGTTATCAGCTGTACCCCTACTCGGAATGAAACCACTCTGGAGAGGCCCCACAATTTCAGAAAGATAAGGACAAAGTCTATTAGCAAGAACTTTAGTAATAATTTTAGCCACCACATTGCAAAGACTTATAGGCCTCATATCCTTGAAACGAGATGGAGGATCAACTTTAGGGATTAAAACCACCAAAGTTTCAGTTAGCTTAGGGTCCACTAACCCGGATTCAAAAGCATTACGAACAACTCTCCACACATCTGTGCCTACTGTTTCCCAATGTGACTTGAAGAAAACCGGCTGAAAACCATCTGGACCAGGCGCCTTGAATGAACCCATTTTCATGAGGGCCGAGTGAACTTCACACTTAGTGACAGGCTTTGTTAAAGCATGAACAGCCTCTGTACTTAAACACGGCATATGATAGAGAATACACAAAATTGTGCCGTGTTTAGCATGCACCAAATATTTCGTTCAGACTTCAACTTCACTGAACGAGTTCCTCTATAGTTCCTTAAAAGGACAGAATTACAATTATTCCATTGTTTTGAAATTCATTAGAGAATAATGAAAACCCATTCAAAGACAAGGGGGGCCACACTTATAAAGTCTAATTGAAATTATTCTATCACAATTCCATTGTTTTGAACCTTGAATCCAATAGTGTCTATTATTTTCTCCTTAAATTAATCTGCAGGTAGATTTTACTTCTTCCTTCCCACCTACGCGCAAAACATTATGGCCATAAATTTTTTTTTTTTGGGGGGTCGAAGTCCATAGGCAGCATGTTTCTCGATCGTTGTAAATTGGGCTATAAATGCAGTTTAGTATTGTCGTGAGCCAAGCAGTAAACATTAAGCTATAGGACACTTCGACCAAAAAAAAATAAAAATGGTACAATAGTTATTTTTTCAGTTATCTTCTATTAATGTTGGTAATACGACCATAAAACAAAAAAATTAACGTCGGTAATCGTCTATTCTAAAGCTATTCACCGTTGAAAAAAAAAAAAAAAGGCATTCACTCATTTGTAAACGTAGGTAATTTTGAACTAGATATGGTTTAACCACTGCAGATAGTCATTGGACCATCGTCAATAGGTATTATTTTGTCACGATTATTATCGGAAAAGTATACTATATTCTCATGAATACAACTTGGAACTTAGTTTGCATGACACACGTCTCTGAAATGCATTCTCGAGTTTTCCCAGAAACAATTTTACCAGGAATTAAAAATCGTTTTGCGAACTGTACGTCATACGTCTCCTTTGAACATGGTACGAATTATTGCCAAAATCGCGAGTTTTCTCATTTTTCGCTCTTTGTTAGTCTTTTATTTTTTCTTGGCGCTTGGGACATTAAAGCAATGCCATTTGAACCTATAATCGTTTATTAACTATTTAGATCCCTTATCAGTAGCTCGATCTTATTGACTAACTTGCTTTTTAAAGTTTATGTTTCGTCAGAGAATTAAGTCCTTCTCTCCTTATACTTAACATTTTTATTTAGATCTCCAAAAATAATTTAAAATATAAATTTAATCCTTACGAATATTAAATTTTTTTTGTTGTTATAAATATCTTCAAAATCTTCTTTTAATCCTTATAAACATCATTATTTAATCGTATAAACTAATGGTAGAGTCCAAAAACACAATATTACTACAAGGAAGACTTAAAACCAACAAAAAAATTTAGATGGACTAAAACCAAAATAATCTATATCACATTTTCTCTCTCCCATTCTTCATCGTTTACGGGAGGAGGACGAAGAAGAAGAAGAAGAAGAATCAAGATCTGTTTATAGTGTATAAAACTAATACTCACACATGAAGACTTAGCTCATTCCATTTACTTTTTCATGTTTTTGTGATTTATATCCTAAGATATGGATGGTTATTTTTTTCAGTTTTTCCAGCAACAAAATGAATTGAGAATGGTTCTGCTAGAAATTGAGATTTACTGTTATTGTTGAAAACTGAAACTAAAAAATTGTAAATGCGTGTTACGAAAAATCATAAACTAATAGCAAAATATTATAAACCATTGCACAAAAAGTTATAACCCATAACAAAATATTGTAAACCAATTGAGAACACATACTAAACAGGTTCAAAATTAAATGCAAAATTATATTATGAAAATGTGTAAACTAATATGTAAAAAATTGTAAACCAATGTACAAAAAGTTATAAACCAGTGCACAAAAAGTTGTTAACCAATAGCAAAATATTATAAACCAATTGAGGACACATACTAAACAGATTCAAAACAAAATGTAAAATTACAATATGAAAATTTATAAACTAGTAAGTAAAAAGTTATAAATCAGTAGCAAAATGTTGTAAACCATTACATAAAATGTTGTAAAACAGTAGCAAAGTGTTACCAATTGAAAACACTTACTAAACAGGTTTAGAAATAAATGTAAAATTATATTATAAAAATGTGTAAACCAATATGCAAAAAGTTATAAACCAGTATGCAAAAAGTTGTAAACAAGTACACAAAAAGTTATAAACCAATAGCAAAATGTTATAAACCAATTGAGGAGACATACTAAATAGGTTCAGAATGAAATGTAAAATTATATTAAGAAAATGTGTAAACTAATATGTAAAAAGTTGTTAACCAGTATAGAAAAAGTTGTAAACCAGTACACAAAAAGTTATAAATTAGTAGCAAAATATTGTAAACCAATTGAGGACAGATACTAAATAGTTTCATGATTAAACATAAAATCATATTACAAAAATGTATAAACTAGTATGCAAAAAGTTGTAAATTAGTACGCTGTAATTGAAAACCAATTGAACACAAATACTAAACAAGTTCACGATTAATTATAAATCAGTTTACAACTTTTTGCATACTAGTTTACACATCTTCATAATATAATTTTACATTTAATCCTGAACCTATTTAGTATGTATCCTCAATTGGTTTACAATATTTTACTACTAGTTTACAACTTTTTGTCCACTGGTTTACAACTTTTTGCATATTGGTTTACACATTTTCATAATATAATTTTACATTTAATTATAAACCTATTTAGTGTGTGTCCTTAATTGGTTTACAATATTTTGCTACTGGTTTACAACTTTTTATCATGACCCGATCTGGGCGTGTGACCGGCACGTGAGAAATCTCATTCTCACATAAGCCCCATAACTTGTTAACTGTTTCTACATGCATGCTCTACTCACAAAATCCATGAAAATAGAAAATTACTCTTTTTCTACGTACAAATCACCTATTCCTTAAAGTTCAAAATAATCAAAATCATCACAATAATCAAGTCTGCAGTTTCACAATTTGTCTCTAAGGTCTAAAGTCATAATACAACATATGAATATACATTGCTTTGTGTCAAAGTGTCCAAGAACTTAATACAGTTAAGTCATTAAAAAAAATGAAAAGGACTATTATAGCATGCAAAATGCAAAACATGACTTAAGATCCGAGATCTTGCTTGCGATGCACTGGAGCACTCTAAACCAAAACATCAAACATTTCACCTAGGAAACTCAATAGCTGGAACCTAACGCTGCTGGGAAAGAGGTGGGTGCAAGGTATTCTCAGCAGCTACCGTATCTGTAAATAGAAAAAGAAAAGAGGGATGAGTTTTGTTATCAAAACCCAGTGATTGAGTCCTCACCTAGAATCCCCTTTCCTGGGACATCAAGGAAAGTGTGCATAAAACCATAATATCAATAACAAATAAACAGATTTTGAAATAGTTCCATATACATTTATACACATAATATTTAAAACAATCTCAACTATTTTGAATCATAAGAAAGAGTACTCAAAGCATGATAAATACATACGCGTGAAGCTATAATAAGTGTTTGTAAGTATCCTCACACTCTATGGGCACCTCACTAGTCTGCCTCCATAGTAGCTTGGCATACCGCCTCTATGGCAGCCAACTATGCCAAAGTTAAGGTTTAAGGACTTGCCTCCATAGCTACTTAGGAAATTGCCTTCATGGCTGTTACATATACCATGGCTGTTAGATATACCATGACTTATATTTCATAAGACTGCCATGGCCACTTGGTACACTGCCTTCTTAGCAGTTAGATGTACTAAGGTTACTGTTTTCTAAACAAGAATCATATGTATTTCAACTGAGAAGGGATGGAATTAACAATAAACTCTTAGTATTTGAGAGCATCTGAATCCTTGAATCTCTGATGATCTGACCTTAGCATAACTGTGACTATAGAATCATGTCTAAGGGATCACCCTTTGTAGACATTGTGATTTCATAAGTCACAGAATATGTAGCCGTCAACTTTCATGAACCAAAGGATATCCAAGATCTCGATTTTTCAAACTAAAATCCCCAAACCATATCTTAAATTAATCTATCTTCCTCTGAACTTTTGCAAAGGTCTCTGTCTTAGGGTTCAAGCTCTTGCATACAACAGTTTTGAGCATTATAATTCATACAAACATCATCATAATAGCTTTAAATAACAAAAATCACAATCCAATTCTTTACAAACTCATGTTAACAATAATAGTACCATGGTGTTGCATAGAATATATAATTCATACTATTTTGAAATTATAATTTCATACACCAACAAAAGTCACAAATCTTTAAACAGTTATCTATAAAATTAAGCAGAAAGGCGGGTTTTGATGAAAATAACTATAATAACAAATATAGAAGTCATATGTGTGAACCCACTCACCAAAAAGGAGAAACAGAGAAGAATTCACATCAACCAAACTCTGGGACGTAGAAATGATACCAATATCTAGCATAGGAGCAAAAGAACTCTAAACCAAACTCCAAATAGGCTATCTTCACCTTATTCTTGGTGAAGGGACCTCATGGCACAAAACCCATGGAAATACCCTTAAGAACATGAGAAATTGAGGGAAGAAGGAAGTAAAATTACTAAAATAACATACCTTAAAACCTTGGAAGTGAATGATTGAAGTTAGAATTGAGAGAAATGGAAGCAAATGGAGTTTGGAGGGTGAAGAGAGGTTGGGGATGAACTTTCTGGTGTTTGGGGGGGTGGAGGGGTCGTGTTTTTTGGTGTTTAAAACCCGAAATTGGGGTTTTTATCAAGATTTTGACCTGCAGCGCTCACCAAAGAGCATAAATTCATCCCCTATACTGCTTTACTGTTCACTTGAGTGATGCAGCACTCACTAGAATGGTTTTTCCCTAACTTTGAGCTATAATTCAAGCACTGGTATGTATTGGACTATGTTATCTTAGTACTCACTTATTAACATTTCTTAATTTAAAGTTAATATCCTCCATTAACTTTGAAATATAAATGTAAATTAGGGAATACATTCTATTTGAATTCAAATAAAATATTAAAAATGTCAAAATCCCAATAAATCGAAATCCAAATTTTGAGTTTTAGTTCAAACTCAGGAATTCTCACGATTTTATAAATTTGTGGATTAAGAACGGAGTGTTTAAAGGTTTCATAAAATTCATTAAAAATCACTCTTTAACTTATTTTTCTCTAAAGAACAATTACCGGACTTTTGGTCCCATGAATATGACTCTATCATATGGCCCTCCAAGGATATGTAGAGGCTAGACTTAGTAAAATTCAGGACCTGGAGCTACAGGTAAGGATAACTGATCACCATTTCTAGTCCAAAAAAAATTTTCTAACTCTTTTATTTAAAATTTGGGGTATTACATTTTTATACAATGGCTTACAACATTTTTCTACTAGTTTACAACTTTTTGTGTTTTGGTTTATAATATTTTGCTACTAGTTTATAATTTTTGTGCAATAGTTTACAATATTTTGCTACTAGTTGACAACTTTTTTTGTAATGGTTTACAAAATTTTGCTACTGGTTTATAACTTTTCGTGCAATGGTTTACAACATTTTGCCACTAGTTTACTACTTTTTGCATATTAGTTTACACATTTTCATAATATAATTTTACTTTTTATCCTGAACTTGTTTAATATGTGTTTTCAATTAGTTTACAATATTTTGCTACTGCTTTACAACTTTTTGTATACTGGTTTACAACTTTTTTGTAATATAATTTTATATTTAATTTTGAACCTGTTTAGTATGTGTTCTCAATTGATTTACAATATTTTACTACTGGTTTACAACTTTTTATGCAATGATTTACAACATTTTGTTACTAATTTATAACTTTTCATAACACCTATTTACAATTTTTTAACTCTAGTTTTCAACTAATAACAGCAAATCTTAGCTTATAACAGAACCATTCTCAATTCATTTTGTTGCATTGCCAACAGATCTTGATTCTTCTTATTCTTCCTCCTCTTGTGACCGATGAAGATTGAGAGAGAGAGAGAGAGAGGGAGAGAGAGATGTGATAACGAGAGAGAAAATGAAAGCTTTGGTGAGTCAGAGAGAGAAGCAAAAAAGAGAGAGTGAACAAATTCTGAAGGGAATGAATGAATGTTGTTTCTTCTTCCTCCTCCAGAATGAGAGAGAGAACTTGATAATGAGAGGAAAAATGAAAGCTTTAGGGTGCATTTACTTTGTTGTTTTCCAGTTTTCAGTTTTTCAGTTTTTGTAAAGGAAAAACTAAAAAAATTGGAAATTGAAAATTGGAAAACCTGAAGCAGATGCACCCTTAGTGAGTGAGAAAGGAACAAGAAAGAGATAATAAACAGGTTGAAAAAACATTATTTTTTTTCTTTTTCTTTTCTTTGCTTGCCCAAGTTGCCCTCCATATCCAGGCATTATACATACACGAAATTTGTCGGGTAGCGCAGTGTAAGCATTTGGTATCGGTATAATAGTGGATGTGTATCATTCCTCAAGTATTTATTGGAAGTATCAAGAGTATAGTACATTAGGGTAAAATCAAGCAAGTGGGCACAAATACCCTTATTCTCTGGCAATACAATCAGAGTTTCAATTGAAACTGAGTTGATATTTTGGTGATTTGTCAGGTCTAAATAGGCCAAAGTGTTTCTCAGTTTCTGCATCTTTCTTCTGATCTTCGTCAAACATAGCAAACAGGTAAGTCTCTATGGGTCCATTAGGCCTCTTTACAGTCCCACCCTTGACATGATTAATCAAGTTTCTATAATAAGTACCTGCATTTTCAACAGTGGCTTCAACACCCCCTTCAGATGGCCAACCACTCTCAGATACAACAATATTCACATCTGATGCCCCTTCTTTCTCAAGGGCAGCATACACAGAATCCAATATTGCATCAAACAGGTTTTGGTACCCTGCATCATTTGTTCCTTGTTGAGTAAACAAGGCGTATTCAAGTTTAATCTGTTGTTGGTCACCAGTATAGGAAAAATATGGGTACACATTTGCAAGAAGTGGTGCTCCATTGCTTTTTAGGAAACTGACAATAGGCCTTATGTATTGAATTGCAGCACCATCAGCGAAAACCCCATCATTAGGTGGGTAAGAGTTGGCTATCAGATTGGTTTTTATTGCTGTGGAGACCTTGATCTGGCCTTGCAAATTGGCTGAAGAAACTGCATTCTGAATGTTCTGCATTGCTGGAAGAACATATTGTGATCTAGTGTCACTACTAGGGTCAACTTCATTACCGACTGCAATGTACCTAAATTTGACATCTGATGAGTAGGCCTTAACATTTGCATTGACCCAATCTGTGGCAGCTCCAGCATCAGTGAGGTCTTGAAGTTTGTCATTAGGGACACCAAGGATCAATTCTATGTTTGAACCTCTAAGGGCTTGAAGGGTTCCTCCATCTGGATCGTATATGCGCATTCTTCCAATCCCATTTGATTTGTATAGCTCCACAACTACTTCTTGAGATGGTAGGTTGCTTCCATCTCGTCCGTAACACACACCTACGCTTTGTGCAGCTGCATCATATAAAAACCAAATGCATGTGATTCTTAGAACATAAAATCTTTGTCGCTAGATATGTGTAATAGCTGATTATTGTTCAAGATCTTACAAGTTTTAATAAAGATTTGGCAATGATGCATCAATAGACTTATGTAAAATAATATATAACTGCAAGAAAGAATGACAAATTAAATACTACATATATATGATATAGCTGAACTTATATAGAAGACATATGTATTAAGGAGTATTATAACTAATTAGTTAGAGGTTCATTTCTGAATAGAGTTTATAACTTAATAGAGAGAGATAATTTGAATGCTCTTACAGTTATTTGATCAACCGTAATAGTATAATATAATATAATTTGGTTGCTCATAGCATGTCTGTTTTTTTTTTTTTTTTTTTGTTCCTTTCAAAACCTTAAATTATGATTAATTCATACAGAATTTATTTAAGAGAGAAATTTTTACCCAAACCATAATTGAGAGTTTTCAACTAAACACACACACAAATATATATTATACTATCAACTAGTGTTAAAGTAAACTAGAAGAGAAAGGAATACAGAGCCATGATAGCATAGTGTCTATCTCGGTACTACTGAGAGAGAGTGTGTGTAATATACCCGTAAACTCTACTTGAGTGAACGATAGGATTCCAATAATCAGCAATATGGCAATCATGGCTGTGTTCCCTCTCGAGAGGAATGTATCCATATCAGATCATATCTCTTTGTGAAAAACATATAAACCAATTCTTAATACTCTGAATTGATACCCTCAGCTATTTATATGCATAACAGTGGGAAAGAGTCTGCAGAACACCCTACCTGGCAAAGAATTTTTTGGCTCCGTCAATCACTCTAGGGTCCATGAAAATTTATGATGCATTTGGAATTCCACACAATTTTTCCTCCAAGCTACGTGTACAATTCTACGCATTTCAAGAAGTCTATTCTATCAAACAACATAACCCAAAAGAGAGGTTAAGCTTATATATATAAAATATAGCCACCAAACAACATCAAGCGTGACGCATTTTGTCTCTCCACCTGAAGTCAATTAATTAACTAGAAGGAGAAAAATACTCCATTGAACTTTACTTCGTTTCATGACACCTTCAAAGTCGTTTAAGAGGCCGTTCAACTTTCTAAAGATTATAAACAATCCAACAAACTAAATAGAAAAGATTCTCATTTGCCATTTTAAATTATGACTTCTAAATATGTTTTCTCCTTTATAACTATGGTTTCTCCTGTTAAAGCTCTTTTTTATTTAAAAAAAAGCTATATTGATAGAAAAAATCATTGGACCCTAATAAATTGCGTTAAATAGAACAAAGTAATACAACTTACATTGTCATTCCAATGCACATACCACATTATTCTGACAAATAAATTTAAATAAATATTTGAACTTTTCACAAAATTAATTTTTATTGTATCTTGAACTAATCTTGATTTATTAAGATATGTTTGTGAGGTTGTAAAAATTTAAAATTTTACATCACAAACTTCTTCTCTATTCTGTTCCCTCTTTTTTCTCAAAAGTCAAATTTATAAAATACTCTGGTAACGTAGAAGTTAATATACATAATTATTTCTAAAAGCTGAATAAATATAATGAGGTGTTCTTTACGACTCTTCCATGACTAAAATTATTTGCTTCTTAGTCGCCACCACGAGCTTGGATAATCGCACGGTATGTTAGTCAAGCAACGGTGTTGCAGCTTCCACGTGTTTGAGGTCTTTCCGTTGAATATTATTCTCAATCTTGGCGGCCGGGATATTCTATATTTCTATGTGTAAGAACTTCTTATGCAAGTTGCATGTTAGAATTTATTATATAGAGTTTAATTATATGATGTACATTTTTTTTATTATCATTTAATTATATATTATCAAGATAGAGCGTGTATATCTCAAGGGGGCTCATCTTTCTTAATTTAGCCCCCTAAAAAATAATTTATTTAACTAGGTTTTACTAAATATTTTCTTTACTAGATATTTAAATATTGATTGTAAAATATTTATTTCATTTAGACATAGTGATTTTTATTTAATTTTTAAATAAAATTAAATTACTAACATATATATTTTGTATGTGAAATTAATTGTTAAGTGTTGGTTTCTCTCCCCTACTTAGAATTAAGAGATTTTATTAATAAAGTTTATCAGATTTATATATTTATGGAATCATTTATTTAGTTCACAATATATTTTAGCATTTAACTATGCAAGGAAGCATGTTTTTCTCGGTTGGCAGCTTGCATGAGGGTCAAAGTCCCCCATCCACTAGTAACAACTTATGCAGGTCGTTACAAGCTTACAACAACCTTCTCGCTATGGAATCCTTACCCTTCCTTGCGGCCACCACCATAGAACCTCCACCACTGCAACCATCATTGCCACTCTAGTACATCGTTGCCGCTGCCGCTGCCATCGCGTGAACTGTAGTCATTGCATCAAGGCACCCTGTCCTCCATAGCTTCACCTGAACTTCCTCCTCGGTTCGCCAGAGAATTCTTGTGAGTGGCACCCCATCCCAGGCTTCCATTAACTGCACCTTTACTTCAACACGTTGCAGTCGCTATCGCAAACGAGAGCCCTGCTGTTAGCCCCTCCCTTGCTGGCCTTTGTTCGCCACCAGCTCACCATTAACTTTGCTATGTTTGTTTTCTCTTATGAGCCGCCTATTAGGAGTGCAATGAGATTAAGTTTCCTATTTTCCCTTATCATAATTAGACTTATAGACTCAAATCTATTCAAAAGACCAATTTTTCCAAATCAAAAGGCTTTTCAATTCTTTTAAGAATAAAATTGGTGACAACTTCATATTTAAATTTATTTCTTTTGGGAATGAATTTTTTTATCATCATTTTCATCGTAGCGCTTTCTGGAGAAGATATGACAAGCGGAAAGCTTCAAGTGAATCTGTCTTACACCACACATTCTTATAGCCTTTCTCGCAAGCTAGCTAAAGACCAAAACTAATATCTAAAAGCTCTACCAATAGATTTCCAGCAAAACCAATGGAACCAATGAAGCCAACCAGCCAAGCTCCATCATCCCCTCTGAATAAACCACCAAAAGTAGCAGTCCTCGGGTTTCCTCTTGAGCTACCATCTACATTTAAGTTTTATAACCCCTTCACCAAGTCAAATTCATCTAACCATTTGAGGTCCTTTAACCCTCTTATCCAAGACATAATCATTGTTAGGAAACTCGGATAATTAAAATTTTAATTATATAAATAAATTTTGATTTCAATGAGCTGAGAGTGTAATAACTTTATAGAGCCACTCAATCAAAATCTTTTATTTATATAACTTTTCAAGTTGTATATGAGAGAATAATAATCATGATTAATATGACAATACATGATTGGATGATTGTACACAAAACTTTTACACAATCATTGCATCAAAATTAAATTCATATAAATAATTAATCAAATGAAAATTATTTGTACATTATTCATTATCTTACCATACTTGCTAAAATATAATTAGAGTTTAATTTTGATGCACTTACAATGTAAAATTATCTTATATTATCTTCAAATTAAATTCTCTTATTTGTATGACTTTTTCAGTAGTGGGCACAAAATTTAACCATTTGTAACAGCCCAGATACTGGATATGTAGATATTGCCCGCTTTAGGGCCTCGTGCCCCTCACAAGATTACTCTTCCCCCCTTGTGGAAGGGGGGAAACACGTTTGCATGGTAATAGTTGCCTACAAGAGCGGATAAAACATCGCAAGTGTATGAGTCATTTAAGTAGTATAATAGTGATCGAAAAAAATATCATATCAACAGGGATTGGATAGTGGTATGCTAGCGATCAACTAAACTGCCGTGTTCAAACTCAAACAATATCGATATAGTGAGAATTAAGAGAAAATACGTAAATGAACAACTAACTAAGAAAATACTAACACAAACTACAAAAGAGAGATGACCAAAATTAAAGGCTTACAAGACCTTTTTCACTTTCTACTTCACCTGGATAAGTAAATCACTTAAATAAACATCAACAAGTTAGTTTTGTTAGCATCCCAATTATAGTTACAAGCATATGTATAGGTCAATTAATCGCATCTCCTTCACCTCAAGCACTAATTGTCCTTGTCAATTACTATAAAATCAACCCAGTAAGAACTAACATCAAGCATCTACTATGTAAGACCAATGGGTATGTTCCCATCCCATTGACTAATCCCCACACCTAAGCCAATTAAATGTAAAAGAACAAGCATTATCCATAACCAAGGTCCAATATCCTTATTCCCATGTCTAGTTCATGAGAATCCCCCAAATCAACTTAAATGGTGGCCAAACATATAACAACATTAAGATAAGAAATAGGTAACCAAAATAACATCATTAATAGTCAAACAAGTGAATCTACAAGGATCTAAGATCCATAGAGGGGTCCAAAGGATCTCCTAGCTACGAGTTTAGCTACCTATAACAATAAACAAACAAACCAATAGTTCAAGAAACATAATGAACAATAAAGAACAAATAGTGAAAGGAAGAGATAAACAAAATGGAGATTCAATCCTCTTCTGAGCCTTTGGTCTTCAATCTCCAAGATAAATCTTTCTCTTGTGTTAGTTTCTCCCAAAACCCAGGTTTTTCTCTCTGAAAATATCCTAAAGAAAGTAGAAAAATGAACTCCTCTACTGCTGCTCTAAAACTGGTTTAAAATATTACTAAAAACGAGTATGGGCCACATTGAGTTGCAATTTAAGTCACTACAAGAAAACTAATGATAAGGCATGCAATTTAAGTCACTACAAGAAAATTAACGATTAGTGACGAAAATTTCGTTCGCTAAACCTTTTAGTGATCGATTTTGTGACCGATTTATGTTGCAGGTAGATTCAAGCTTGCTAAATTATTAGCAATCGATTTTTTGGTCATTAATATTTGTGACCGGTTTTATGACCGATTTTGAAACTGACTTTTTCCTCAACCAATTGGAAGATATTGGCTTATTAGCAACTGATTTTTTGGTCACTAATATTTTGTGATCGAATTTCTCCCTCAACCAATTAGTGGATGTTGGCTTAAGAAGAACTGATTTTTTGGTTACTAATTTTTGTGACCAAATTTTTCTCTCACCTAGTTGGAAGATGTTGACTTAGAAGTGACCGATTTTTCGGTCACTAATTTAGTGACCAAAAAATTGGTCACAAATTTATAACTTCCAATTTCAGTCTCAAATTCGGTCATTAATAATTGTTATATATACCAGTCCAATTTTTTTATTTTTCTAGATTTCCATTTTCATAGACCTAATTTACAAATCCATATCATCAACAAACAAACATAAAATTATACATGAAACCTACTAAATAACAACTAACTAGTGCCAACTATTAATATTGAATAATGTAACGTCTCGATTTTCTTATAGAGTGAAAATGACCAAAATGCCCCTGAGGTAATTTTCAGCCCGGAATTCGAGGAGAGCAGATCCAGCAGTCCTCGAAGGGCAAAATCAATGTTGGAAGGGGATTAGTTGACCTGTGTGCCCTTTTGGGATCGAAAGTCTCGTTTTTCAAGTTTTCGGGTCAAAATGACCAAAATACCCTTGTGGTGTTTGACCCATTTGCAAGTGCCGAATGAACCCAAAACTTTTCCATATGGTTTTAAAAGGTGTTTTTATGTATTCTATGACCTCAGTTTTAGTCCCGGTGGTCCTGGGCAAAATTAGTGCAAAATTACGATTTTGCCCCTAGTTTTGTGTTTCCAAGCTTAATCGTGTGATTAAGCAAACATAAGCAATATTAGGCTCTAATCGAAGATTAATTAATTTCCATAATTAATATAGAGTCAAAATAATTTATTAAAGTTAATTAGAATCTAAAAATGCTTAATTTCAACTTAAAACTTTATTTTAAATTTAAGATTCCTAGTCATGGAATCTTGAATAGTATTTTCCCTCTCCAATTCCCTAAATCATGGAATTGTGTTTTCAATTGTTTATTCACAAATGAAGTTTAAATTCTCTAATGATGTATGACCACTCCTAATCTTGTCATAAAAATCCTAAACCTCATTCTTAGTCACCTAAACTTATACTTAATGATTCTTAATCTTGTACCTAAACTAATCTACACTTAAACCTATCATTAACACACAATTTCATGAAACAATTTTCTTTTCTCTTCATCTTTTCCATCTTCATCTTCTTCATCCTCTCTTTACATCATCACCTCACAACCTTAATCCACCACCTCACAACCTTGAATCATCATCAAATCTCTCAAACACTCAACCTTCAACACTAACCCACCAAGAACACATCTCCTTCCTCTCCATTCCCTCAAGGCCGAAGCCATTTCACCATCCTAGGAGGAGTTTCTCTTCTGATTTCTTTTCAAGAGTTCAAGTTTTCATCTTCACCACTTGGTAGGAGTTGCTTTCAAAACTTTGTTTTGCTTGAAAATGTGTTTTCCTCAAGTTTTCTCTTGGTTTCTTTTTGAACTTTCCTTTGGTTTCTTTTTCTTTATTTCGGCCATGAGGCCTTGATGTTAGCATGATGGCTTGATTATGAGTGCCACTAGAGAATGACCATGTGTTCATCTCCAAGAGACCTCTAAAGCTTGAGTTTTGTTCTTAATCTAGTGAAGTTTTAGTTTTTCTTTCTTTTTCCTTCTCCTATATGTTTCGGCCTCCATAGTTTTCCTTCAAAGGTTTTTGTTAAAATTTTAAAGTACCTCTAAACCTATTTTATATCATGCAAGAATGTTGTTTTGGTTTTTACTCTCTTAAAGTTTTGTTTCTTTTAAAGTTTACTTCTTTGAGCTTGATGATGATGTTCAAGAACCATGTAGTTCCTTTGAGAACTTGGTTCAAGAACTCTAAAGCTCTCTTTGTTGATGAGATAAGTGTTGGGTTATGACAGATTTTAAAGCCTTGTAAGAGCTCTAGCTAAGATTAAAATAAATCTTGCATTCATGTTTATGTTTATGCTTTGTACATCATGTTTATTTTCCTTGCTATCACTAAATATCAAGAATAATAAATGAACTTGCATTATCATATTTATATTTCAAGCTTTGCATCATCATGTTTATATTTTCAAGTCCTCACCTAAGTATTAAAGATAATAACAAGTTGCATCTCATGTTTATTTTATGCTCTCACTTTATTTCCTAAGGAAAGATAAAATATGTGCATGAGCATGTTTAAGTTCATGTTATCACCTAAAAGAACCTAGAGCTCAAAGACTTGCCCATTATTATCTCAAACAAAGGCTTGAAAAATATATGTTTCCTTGTTCTTTTATATTCGGCCCTAGGAGGTTTGCTTTGTTTCAAATACTAAAACTTATGTTTTATAATTTTTCCTAAGTTTACATGGGCTTAAGAAATGTTTGAACAAAGTTTTATGATCTCAAACCTTTTCAAATTTCATTCGAAATGGCTACTGCCCTTGAAGGGATTTTGATGATTTTTATGAGATAAAAATGTTTACTAATGAGTTTTGAAAGTTTTAAAAAGGTTTCAAGAGAAACTAGCATTTTATGTGTTTTAGAAATCAAGTTTTATGCCTTATTTGTTGGAGATGAATTCGGTTCTGTCTTGCTATGAATGCTCACTATTTTGTGCTGTTTTAATGATGATAATATGAGTATGTTCATGTATATTTGATGCAAAAATTCATATGTGAAAGATAAGACAAGTTAGTAACTAGAAAAGAATTAATTTGAGACTTTTAGATCTCTTAGTAATGGATTTTTCTAGATTCTGTCCAGAAAGGTTTAGAATTGAAAATCATGGTTCATAATTAGTCTAAATGTGTAGGAATTGATCATAATTGGTTTAGGACTTGATCTTGATACCTTAGGAGCAAACCAAACTTAGAAAGGGTCAATGTTGTGACTCCTAGGTACTCGTAAAGTAAGAATTATGGATTCTGCCTTCTTGAGTTTTAGGAATATTTATGATCATAGAATTGAGTGAGGAATGCTTAGATATGAGCCTATAGGTACCCGAGAGCTTAAGTTTTGATCTGATACAACTTAGACTTTAAGTTAAAGGACCTTAAGGGTCAAAACATAAGACATTAAGAAGTCTTTAATGCTGTGAGTTTATTTATGCAAGTATGATGTAGTAATGCATGAGCTATGATGGAATAAATTATTGAGATGTTAAGTTGATTATGAGCATGAGAATTGAATCAGAAATATGTATATGATGTAAGATTGTAGCATAAAGTCAGTTTGAAGGAAATTCGGTTTATAGCCATTATGCTGCTGAATTTCCGTCAAACCTAAAGGACTTGAGAATGTTTTTGAAAGACTATATGAGATTAAAACCTTGGGTGACACGAGTTCGGCCGAGCACCCCCAGGGGAGACAAATCCATGAGGGTATGAGTAGATGCGGCCTACCAAAGTGGACAAATTGCTATGGCGAAATGCCCGCAAAGCGTTTCAAAGAGGGTATATCCTAAAAGAGGTGGTCCCTGGCCCCCTAGCCTGTACTCAAGGACTCGGGATTATTTTTATGATATGTTTCGCTTATTCAGATAATAAGTAAGAGCTAGTGACGACTAGCTAAGGTATGAGCTCATAGCCTAGATTTTTAGGGTGGCTTTTAATTGCTAAAGTAACATGATTGATGTCACACAAGTTGAGAAAAGTTCCACTTGAAAGTTAATACCCTTTATGCCACATGGATGATTCTTGATGTTATGAGTTATCTGATTTATATGCTTAAGTATTGTCATGCATTCATACTTTAATATGTTGCATCCATGACATTAAGATGCATGTTAAAAGGAATAAACCTTGGATAATTAGTTTTATTAATCCTAATAATGAATCTTATATGCATGCACATCTTTTATAAAGAAACCCGAGGTTCCTGAGGATGTGAACGATGTAACCCTAGATAGGAGGTTCCTACTGAGATTCTTTAGTAAGATTCTCACTCATTTCTCTCCTTTCTCTCTCTTTCGTCATATCTTCAGAGCTCGATGGTGACGTTTATGGTATTTGTCGACACTTTGACGTGGGAGGTGCACTTTGATCCAGACCATGGATCATATCATTTTGAAGGACAGTGCACAGTACGAGTCTTCATGTTTGTTGGACGTCCCTTCGCATACCCTATACAGAGTTATGGCTTCTCCCCGATGTCACCCTATGACGATGCCATGGCTTTTGACCGTGCCCGGACACATGACAAGAGAATTCTTCGGACCTACACCGGAGGATCGATGCCCCGTGACTTCCAGGACTACGTATCCCGGTCTCCCGGTTCGGAGGACGACCCTTCTGAGGACCCACCAATAAATATGTACAGCGAGAGCTCCGCTCCCACTCCTCAGTTCGTGCGAGGCGAGAGCGAGGAGATCATCATGCAGCCGAGACTGGCTAGGCGAGTCGAGAGGCGCCCCTATCGAGGAGCTCATGCTCAGTCCTTGCGTGTCCCTACTCCTGACGCATTGCGTCCGTGGACCGGTTATACTCCGCCATATCCTGGGTTCCAATAGTCGACGTCGTAGGGGGGTTTAGTGCACACACTCACACATAGATAGGATAAACCTTCTTTTGTCTTGAGGTTATCCACTCTAGGTGCACCCGGGTAGTCGTGGTTTATCTATGCTTACCTTGCTTTTGTATTTTTGTTGTATTTTCATTTTCTTATGTATTGCAAGCCCAGCCCGATTCTATAAGGGTGTGACTATCTATGTATTCTAAATATGATATTAATGAAAAGTATCCTTTGTTTTGTTAATCGATGTTCTATTGCTACATGCTTTATTTACTGTGTTCTTTATGCTTTGATATTTGTGTTTTATATTTCTGTCTCACGATTAGATAAGAACGCGGTTCTCATTTTGGCTTTATGTTTTCAAAAAAAAATTTACCCGTAATTTTCGCTAAGTATTTTATTAAAAAGATGAGACTAAGAGGTAATAACTTAATGCTTAACCTAATAAGTTCTAGAGAGTTGGGTTAAAAATTAGAGTGTTACAAATAATATACAAAATAACTAGTATCAACCCAAAATACAAACAAGTAATCATAACTTGTCCTACTAATCATCATTTTTCTCCCTCGTAACTCTTACTAAATATCAACTAACTAGTGTTAAGCACTAATACTAATAAATCTTTGGACGAGGCTAAAGATGAGTAACATAAAATTAAAAAAAAAAAAAGAAGTACTCGTCCATAAGAAGCATTCCCAATAACATACAATGTAGTTTAGTCCTGAATTGGGGGACAATTGCTCATTAGTTCTCATCGAAGTATAAAAAACACATAAATGCAAACGATTCTGCCCAAAACAACTTCGTGGGTTCAAACAGTAGAGATTGCATATCTTGAGTGATCTATAACCATAGTTGAAGGATCCTAGATAAATATAAAAAACAAAAGCAAAAGTTAGACTTCAATGATTACAAATTAAAGAAGCAAATGAAAGAAGCTAATCATAATACACTACTACATATTAGACTTTTACTAACATTTAATGAATGTTTAATTATACTGCAGGTCCCTATAATCACTCAATTTTCAATTATATCCCTACAGTTTAAAAGTTTTTAAGTTGGTCCTTACAGTGTATGAAAATTTTCAATTGAGTCTTTACCGTTACAAAAAAAAAAAAAGAATATTCCATTTCCATCTCTCTCTTAACATAACGGCAGGGACCTAGTTGAAAATTCTCATACACTATAGGGACTTAATATAAAATTGAGTAAAACTATAGGGATCTGAAGAATAATTAAATATATTTTACATCAAAATTAAGGAAATGATTTAATGAACTTGAAATTAGAGTAAATTTAAATATATTTTACAATATTATCATTCTCATCTACCTCAACACTGTCTCTCATAATTAATTTATTCACTAACACTCTCTCTCATAAGGGTATCAAGGGAACAAAGTAATTAATTGACAATTCTTGTGTGAATCTAATCATACTAGAAAATATCTTCTTACGAAAGAAATTCTTATATGCTCTTAGAGCAAAAAAAAGATTTGTTTTACTCTATTTATTAATTGACATATCAAATTTGTATTAAAAATATATGGAAAATATGAGATATTAATAACCTATAAAACTTATGTATCAATTAATGAATGAATCAGAACGAATATTTTCACTTATTCTAGATGCACCTAAGTATTTCTTCTTCCTGCAATTTGTTTCATTAGTATAACACTATACTTGGCACCATGAAATTTGGTGCAATCTTTTCACACTAAATACTAACATCTCTCTATAAAATATGCGTCCAAGGTATATTGTTTTTCCAAAATTTACCAAAGTATTGTTAAAATATCTTATCCCTGCTTCTGCAAAATAAGAAAATAGAAAAGGAGGTTTGTTAAGCTTGAGATGTACTATGCATTGCCCTTAAGGATTATTCTTTCATTGTACAGAAATCCTCCAGAATATAACAAGCTCTTTTGATATTAACCAAGAACACAATAACTACAATGAGAAATATGTTTTGATGTATAACCCAAGTAATTGAATGATAGTGTGCATAACTAGCTAGAAATAACTCAATACTTTTCATCTATGTATATTGTTATCATACAAGACAAGCTATTTATATATGTAAAAGAAAAACTTTTATGAACATCAAAGTCCATATAGTGTAATGATGGGATACCAAAATCAATTCTTCATCGTTTATATACTTCAACGTCCATATATATTTTTTAATGTATGCAATTAACACGTATTTGATTTAAAAGGAAATCAATGAGGAATCAAAGCATGATTTATGAGAAAGAGATATCAAAACATGATTTTGGTAATAACAATTATATTTAATCAAATGGTATCAATTTTATTTATTGATGCCATTTTGTTTAAAAGCTGTAATAATTAGATTAACATTTAAAGGTTTTTAATCAAGATCAAACCAAATAAAACTTTCAGAGATTAAACATAGAAAAATTGAATAAATAGATGAATAAACCTTTTGAAATAATTAATTTAAATGTTAAAAACCAACAAGTATAATTGTTATGATCAAATAAATCATCATAGTAAAGACTACTAATCTATCTGAAAATGAAAAAACAATAACAAATCATTCTAAAAACCAATTCTGGCTAGTTGATTTCTTTCATGGAATATAAGATTTTGATCTTGACTTAGTGTATACAATTACAAAAAAAAAAAAAAGATATTGTGAAAGGAAATGGCTTTCTTAGTTGCAATTTTCTCATTGGAGTTGCTACAACTCAGTCCTTATATTTAATCATCTAGATTTCTCTTCTTTCATGTAAAATAAGGAGTAACAATCCTACATTAAAGTTGTAACAGACCATGCTGCTTTATGGATTGAAGACTGTCCCCACAAACTAACACGAGTCTTTTCAAATGCTTTGTCCTCATTCACATGCTTCCTACGAAAATTTCCCAAGAGGTCACTTATCCCAAAATTACTCCAAGTTAAGCACGCTTAACTATAAAGTTCTTTCAGTTTAGGCTACCGAAAAGAAGATGCATCTTGTTAGTATAGGTTGTATAAATTAATTCATATAAGCCATCCTCAACTGTATAGTCCCATACGTATACAGTCTTAGGATCCCTCTCATTCAGGTGTGTAATTGATTCATTCATGTACCCCTCTGCTTAGAGGACCTTGTGAGGAGCCATTCCTTATCCGTGCCTTTTTTGCATCGACGATCACTCCTCGTCCTCATCCTCGAGCATTACATGCCCACCACGCTTTCGCTATGCCACTCTGATTTGCACAAAGAATGAAAAGTGAAAACCAACAGTAACCCACTAAAATTTTTGAAGGGCGAGAATTCTAAATTGGAAACACAAGTTTTGCATCAAATAAGAGAAATAGAGAAGAAGGGAAAAAAAATTAAACGTGCTAGTCCGAAATTTTTAGTTATATTGGTTGATAATATGTTGATATTGATGTGTTAATTTTTATGGTGTGTTTGGATGTTGTGAAAAATGAGTTTTCTCAAAAGAGAATTTGACACATGCTGCTAGATTTTCATATTTCAATATGACAAGATTTGTTCACGAATTTTCTAGTCCAATTCTAGTCATTTTTATGAGCTATAAAAATTATATGTTCAAACTAATATCCTAAGGAAATTCTGAGAATTTTCTTGGCGCATAATAAAGACTTTTACTGCCTAAGAAATACCAAGAACCGAAGTTTTAATTATGCTGCCTAAAATGTTGAATCTGAAGCTGTGAATTTCTCTAATTTTATTATCATATCAAATGATTAATTCTTACTTTGAAATTTTTACAGGGAACTTATAACTTCTTCAAGTGTAATTGTGATTTTTATCTTGACTTGAATCCATCATTTGCTAAGGTTATAAATTATGAGAATTCTGGTCTGAGCTATGAATAAGTGGTCTCTGACCACCAAACTTGTAAAATTTATTTAAAATGATTAGAGAATCTTTTTGCATTGACATTTTTATAGAAGCTTGGGAACACATTGAGGTATCATAGGGAATTTTTATAGCCCCTGAATAGGTTGTTTTTATGTGCAAATTAATTTGTGTTACCAAGTTGTGAAATCTGCCCATAAGCTGTTTTGGTGTTGATGCAAGATATAGGTGACATAATGACATTTTGTTCAAGTCTATTGTATATGAAAGCATGCTAGTGACTTCAAGGATTGGTTTGAGGCATAATTGAATTCACATTGTGAATGAATGCTTATATGTGTTTTACGCATGCAATTTGAAAAAGAAAAGTGAATGATACATTGACCTAAGTTCAATAGCAATAAGTAGAAATAGATGAGATCCTTTCGATTTGTCAAGGGCAAATAAAGTGATGAATGATCCTTTCGACTAATCGAGGGCAAATAAAGTGATTATTAATCCTTTCAACTTGTCGAAGGAAAATCAAATGATCCTTTTGACTTTGTTGAGGGCAAATAGAGTGAGATATGATCCTTTTGACTTTGTGGAGGGCAAATAGAGTGACATATGATCTTCTCCACTTTGTCGAGGGCAAATATAGTGATATATGATCCTCTCTACTTTGTCGAGGGCAAATGGAGTGATATATGATCCTTTCAAATTGTCAAAAGCATCTGAAGAGAGAATGAGATCCTTTTCGAATATACTGAGTGCACATTATGTAACGCTTGGGGACGAGGACGAGGAGTGATTGCCAGTGTAAAGAAAGCACATACAAGGAGCGGCTCCTCGCAAGGTCCTATAAGCGGAGGAGTACATGAATGATCCAATTACACATCCGAATAAGATAGATCCTAAGACTGTATAGGTATGGGACTATACAGTTGAGGATGACTTATATGAATTGATTTGTAGAACCTATACCAACAAGATGCATTTTCTTTTCGATAGCTTAAACTGAAAGAACTCCATAGTTAAGAGTGATTGACTTGGAGTAATTTTAGGATGAGTGACCTCCTAAGAAGTTTTCCTAGGAAGCGTGTAAGTAAGGACAAAACATGCTGAAAAGACCCGAGTTGGTTTGTGGGGACAAGTTGTCAATCCATAAAGCAATATGGGCTATTATAAACGGTGTGGTTCGAGAACGAACCAAATGAAAGCTGGTAGGCATGTAACGCCCAGGGACGAGGACAAGGACAAGGAGTGATTGCTGGTGCAAAGAAGGCACGGGCAAGGAGCGGCTCCTCGCAAGGTCCTCTAAGCGGAGGGGTACATGATTAAACCGATTACACACCCGAATAAGAGGGATCTTAAGACTATATAAGTATGGGACTATACAGTTGATGATAGCTTATATGAATTGATTTGTACAACCTATACCAACAAGATGCATCTTCTTTTTAGTAGCCTAAACTGAAAGAACTCCATAGTTAAGCGTGTTTGACTTGGAGTAATTTTGGGATAGGTGACCTCCTGGGAGGTTTTCCTAGGCAACATGTGAGTGAGGACAAAACATGTTGTCTGTGTTGGTTTGTGGGAACAAGTCGTAAATCCATAAAACAATATGGGCTGTTACAAAAGTCACAGATTAATAATTTTAACTTTAACAACACAAGAAACCTTAGAGTGCCTTCTCAAATGTCACAGTTATGACACATAAAGCAAACATTATCTGTGTTAATTTTACACATCTCACCCAATAAATTAAAGAATCACAATAAAGAAAAGATATGTTATACCAATTCTAAATATTTTAGAACCCTATAAAGATATAGCGAACCAACTATTTAAAGTATCTAATTTGAAGCAAGCAAACTAACATGAGTACAAAATATTATAAAAAAGTAGGCAAGGATCCAATAACATTGTGTATATATATATATCATATTCAAAGCATTTCATGAGGCCTTTCTCTTATAAATGCTTTCTTTTACTAGCAGATGTACATTATTTTCTAAGAACAACAATCTTAAATTTACCTAGAATAGCTGACTTGTAGCTGGGACATTATTGCTTTCAGAATTACTAATAAGGAAAAATTATTGTGCTAATGCAGTATTTGATAGCTCGGGGCAAAATAGAGGGAAGATTAAATAAAATAACACACAAACATTGACAATTACCCGCCACTAGGAGTATATGAGCCCTTTTCACGAGCTAAATCAAGGTAAACAGGACATCTCAATAATTCATGCTCATTTAACTCAAGGGCCTATGATTACCAAAACCAAATGGATCATCGATCTAAACAAACTTGTGTAAACCTACACACAAATCAAAGACACATCTATAAGCAGTCCAAGAATGGCAATAATAGACAATGTGGAGATAGCTTGACAATGAATGGCATGGACTCCAAACTATGAGTTAATTAAAAAGGACACATTTGATAGTTCCTCCAAAGAATGTACTTCGAATACAAAAATTATTTCAATTACAACTTTCAAAATTAAGTAGCATATCTAAAGGGTACTTATAATTGTTGCTTCCAAAGGCGAATGGTTAGAATGCAATAAGTACTAGGAGCTAACATTTGGATATTCTAAGATGATTTTCATGGATTATATATATATATATATGTGTGTGTGTGTGGTACAAAACTTTACCTTTTGGCCTGCCTCTACCGTAGCGAACTCAACATGTCCAAAGCCTTTAAACTTCCTAGTATCATCACTAGACAAACGCACATCAATAACTTCTCCATAATCTTTAAAGAAATTTTCCCTAGACATTGGAAAATAAGAAAAACAATACACATAATAAACAAAAAGGGCATGTAAGAGATAAAAGATAAAATACATATGCATCTTCTTGTTGCACACTAAATGACAAGTTTTCAACAGTTGATCCAGTATTTTGTTCTTTAGGTGTAGCTGGGGTTTTAGGCTGCAAAGATAAATATCACCATGTCACCAGTCTAAACATTTACAATGCAGAAAATCAAATGAAAGGATCAGTCAGATACATCTTTCTTTCCAGCTGAGTTAACATAGACCATCTCCACATGCTTAGCATGTTCCACATGGGGAAATTACATTAGTCGAGCAAATCACACCAAATGAACTTCGAACAGCCATATGCAATACACAGTGATATGCTTACACGTTTGTGAGGAGTTTTAGAAGGCTTCTCATCTTCCTCACTGTCATTTGAACTCTCAGTACCGTCACTGCTATCTTTCAAAACTTTCACAGACTGTAGTGAAAAGCAATAAAAGGAATTAAACTCTGCAAATAAACAATGATCTACAAATTGTCCAAAATAATATGCTACTTTCTAGAGTCTTATGAGTAGATAGTCCTCAAAACTAAACAAAGAAGACCAGGTCAGGACAACCTTTATAGAAAAGGCTATAACACATGAGTAATCAACCACAAAAAGAAATCGATAAGGATTAACAACATCAAAAAATACAAAAAGATGACATACAGAAAACAAAGTGATGCGTAAAACATGATCAAGTAGAGAGACTAGATACCATGACTTCTACCCTTTTCTTTTGAGGCTCTTTGTCCCTTTCATCAGAACTATCATCCTCATCAATATTCATCTTACCCTGTTATTGACAGGTCATAAGCTTAGTCAACCATCAGCAAATAAATGCCAGGTTTCCTTTTCATTAAACAATTTCTGCTATTAACGCTAACATCACTCAAATAAGTATATGCAATGATTTACCTCGTCAGCTGAAAAATCACTCTCTGAGGAAATTTCACTCGACTTCTTGTTAGCTGTCTTCAAAACAAGTGCTGGATTTTTATTACCATTAGAAATTTAAGTAGTTTTTTGCACCAATAAGATGATAGCCAAATGAGGTGATAGATCACCTAATAAAATAAAGCCATACATAATGAGAGCATACATATATTACAACATGCTCCCAATAAGAATACGCACACCTTTTTATCCTCAGAGTCATTGTTAGAGGAGTCTTGTAAATTCAGGTTGATAGCAAGTTAATTTGAGAAAAAGAGAAAAAGTTGAATCAAATATAATGTAATCCAGAAATGTAGGGATCAACAATGAATAAATAACATCATCATTGTCATCCGAGTCATTATCATCGGAACTACGAGCCTTCTTCATAGGCTTAGGCACAGGTGCTGACTTGACATTGGAAACAGTCTTGGTAACAGGTTTATGTAACAACGAAATTCAACTTCTCAGGTCATACTGATGTCTGCAAGCAAATCATAATGGATACAAGAACTTTACAACAAGAAGCAAACTTTAAAACAAAAAAAGGGAAAAGAAAACAATAATATTTACATTGTCTTCATCAGAGCTGCTACCGTCAGAATATGAACTATCATCATCCATCTTTGTAACAGCAGTAGGCTTAGATGTAGCATTTACAATAAGTCTTGGATCCTATTATATCCAATTTGTATAATGTCATTCCAGAAGTCATTAAAAATAAAAAGATTGCTTGTTACAACCAATAACGACAAACTTACATGATCTTCATTCGAGTTTTCACTTGACTCTTCTTCTGAGCTTTCATTGGTCTTAACCTTCTTTGTTGAAGTAGCAGCTTGGTGGAGTGGAGTCACGGCAAACCAGTGAAGAAGTGGCGGGGTGAACCACCGAAGGCAGATAGGCCAGATCAGCGGCATCACAAGCAGATCAGATTGAGTAGAGCACGGAGCATCCAGACCAAAGTAAGCGGAGGACAGAGCGCGAGGGGCGCTGAAAGGCAGATTAGTGTGTCACGAGTGGAGGGGTGACGATGTGAGCGGAGCAGCAACGTCGCGGCTAGCCTAGAGCGAGCGAGCGGAGCACAGAGCACGAGCGAGCAAGGCAAATTGAAGAAGAAGATGGTGCACCACAGCCCCAAATTGTTTCAATTGAAACTCTAAGCTAAAGTAAAGTTCAATTCCTTTGTCCTTTTTATTCTTTTTGGTCTTGTCTGATTAGTTTTTATTTTTTGTCAACTAAGGCAATTAAAAATATGCAGCCTAAGATTGTTGAGTCCAACCAGGATGGGTTTTCCCTTTTTTGTTAAACAATTAGTGACCAAAAATTTAGTCAATAAATCTTAGATTAGTGATCGATTTAATGATTGATTTTTCTTGTAAACTGATATTTAGTATCAATTACTATTGGTCACTAAATTATATATTAGTGACCGATTTGGTGATTGATTTTTCTTGTACAAAGGGATTCTAACATTAACTATTATCGGTCGCTAAATCGGTTACTAATTTATAATTTAGTGACCGATTTTGTGACTAATTTTTCTTGTGAAGAGGATTCTTGTATTAAATATTTTCAGTCACTAAATTATAAATTAGTAATCGATTTAGTGACTAATAATTTTTCTTGTAACACAAGAGGATTCTTGTGTCAAATATTTTCGGTCATTAAATCGGTCACTAATTTAGAATTTAGTGACTAGTTTTTCTTTTACATAGGGATTCTAGCATTAACTATTATCAGTCACTAAATCGGTCACTAATGTATAATTTAGTAACCAATTTTGTGACTAATTTTTCTTGTGAAGAGGATTCTCAAATTAAATATTTTCAGTCACTAAATTGGTCACTAATTTATAATTTAGTGACCGATTTTTCTTGAGCATAAGCATTCTAGCTTTAACTATTATCGGTCACTAAATCGGCCAGTAATTTATAATTTAGTGACCGATTTTGTGACTGATTTTTCTTGTGAAGAGGATTCTTGTGTTAAATATTTTTGGTCACTAATTTATGATTTAGTGACCAATTTTTCTTGAATATAGGGATTCTAGCATTAACTATTATCGGTCACTAAATTGGCCACTAATTTATAATTTAGTGATCGATTTTGTGATTGATTTTTCTTGTGAAGAGGATTCTTGTGTTAAATATTTTCGGTCACTAAATCGGTTACTAATTTACAATTTTGTGACCAATTTTTAACATTATATTATCGGTCGCTAAATTGGTCACTATTTTCATTTAGTGACCGATTTAACGACCAATTTTTTCACCCATCTACTGGCTCTATTCGGTCACTAATTCGATCATAAAATTATCATTTTAGTGACCGATTATTTTCAGTCACAAAATCAATCACTAAACCACACTTTTCTAGTAGTGAGTCAAATTAGAAGCTAAATAACTCCATAAACTTGAGTTATCACATGGGGAGGTATCTATACCCTTATAAGGTATGATTCGTTCCCCTTCTCAACCGATGTAGTACTCGCTCCCCGAAAAAGAAAAAGAAGGATGCCTTATTGTAACACTTTTCTCACTATAAAGTTATGCTTAAGTCATAACCTTATAATGAGTAGTTGTTACTTGTTAGCTTTGTTTATCCTTAGAGGTGTGTATACAATATTAAATATAAGCCTGCTTTGTGACAAATATAAAACTCTTTCACTTTCAATCACTAAATTTGAACATAAATAATATATCAAGAATACATAATTTTATTATCTGATGATGAGTCGATAATAAACATAATTATGTCAAACCCTTACCCTGGGTCACGCAGGAACCCTCTAGTCTAGGTAGGGTACTACTCAAAATTTACTAAAAGAAAATAAAAATACTAACTAAAACCCCTTATAATTGGTTCATCAAAAAGGTTAGGAACGTGTTGCCAATACAAACTACGGATCTCCACAAATAATCACCATCCTCATAATCTATGTAAAAAAAAGGATAACGGTAGGAATGAAAATTAAAGATTCCCAGTAGGAAAAACATTAGTCTACTACACAATGACATTTAACATAGCATTAAAATAATTACAGCATTTTCGATTTCTTATGAAATAATTAGTTTTGCTTATCCCTTCAATTATCAAACATAATATTATGAGTAAAAGTCATCCTTAACTGTATAGTCTCATACCTATACAGTCTTAAAATCCTCTTATTCTGGTTGTTTATATAATACTTAGTTTGTTTCAATTCTTCTTTATCATAGGCTAATTAATAACTTTAGGCTTGAGAATAGAATTCATAGGATTCTTGATATACTTCTCATCTGATGCATTGCCTATGATGTAACACTTCGTCTTATATCTTGATATAGTTCACTTGATGAGTAACTCGCACTTCATCCTGATATAGATCACAATAGCATGTTATTCTCAATACATCACTTTCGTCATAATGTTGTCACACATTGTGTCACAACCTAATATAGATCGCAACTTGAATCCATGAGCTTACCATCAAGCAATTAATATTAGATAAGGCTTATTTTCTTAAGTTTTCTCTTCTCATAAGAATCTTTAATATTTGCTTAGGAAATCTTATAATTATTAAGTAAAATCTCTTCTTAATAATTCTATTTCTCATACTTTTGCTTTGAGATTTGCTTGAAATCTCCTTAATTCTTAAGAGATTTTCTCCGTTAAGTCTTTTGAATTACTGTGAGACTCTTCTCTTGAAAGTATCATGAACTCTTATGAGATTTTCTCAGCGAAGTCTCCTAAATCTCTGTGAGACTCTTTTCTTTAAAATCTCCTTAATTTTTTATGAGATATTCTCTTCAAAATCTTCTGAATTCTTATGAGGTATTTTGTTCAAACTCTTAACTTCTTATGAAACATTATGTTCAAAATCTCTTGAATTCTTGTGAGACATTCTGTTCAAAATCTCTTAACTTCTTATGAAACTTCTTTGCATAAATTCTCTATAATCTTTATGAGATTTATCAGTAAAATCTGCTAAACTTTTTACCAAAATTTTTTAAAGAAAATAGCTAAGCTTTTTATGAGATTTCTTCATAGTAGAAACTTTTAGGATTTCTTACTTAGATTTTGGAGCTTTTCTTCTATAGATCAAAATCTCATCATTTTCATGAAACTTTAGCATCATACTTCAAAATACCAATCTTTCATATTTTTCAAAACTATTTCTAGTAATATTCTGGAAAAATTTCCAGATATCTTATTCCTTTTAAAGAACCAAAAAATCTCTTCGTTTACTTAATAAATCTCTCAAATCCATTCAATCTATACAAAGATCCTTATCTCTTGCATCCTTTTACATCTATCAAGTTCATATACATATGCATCTTGAAATAATTTCAAATTTCACAAAGATAATTTCAAACATATTTCAAGAGTTTATATTAGCAAAATAGCTAAACAATTACAAAGCAATAGACATATAATCTTTCCTACTTTTCTCCAAGGTTTTTGATAAACTTTTCCCTAGTTTTTCTTTCTTTAATCCAATCCTTAATCCCACTTTTCAGCACCTACATATGATGTTGTTTGGACATAGTTGAAAAGGAAAAAACAAGGTTTTGGCTTGAGTTTGATGTAGGAGAAGTGTTTTTGAACTAGTTTATGTGTTTATATAAGTGTATCCTTCAAGAATTTGGAGCTTTCATGGAGTTTAAAGGAGAAAAACTTAAGGACGATGGAAGAAGAAAGAAGAAAACGTGAATCTGTGTGCAGTGGAAGCAATTTGTCATTTTCTTTTTCATTTATATAATTATGACTTATTTGGAGAGTAAGTTGTCATATAGATGTAATTACGATTATTTCCGTATCAATTTACCTTGTTTCTATATTAGAAATGTTTATATTTATTTGATTGTTCTAAGTACAAATTATCTAAGATATAATAATATCCATTATTTGGACCAATTTTGGTGTTTTGATGTATCGGTTATTACCATTTCGGTATACCAATTATTACTATTGTTGTACCCTATCGATACCTAAATAATTTTATTTGATTAAAAATATTTATTTACCTTATCCTTATTTTTTTCTATGTCTTTAAACCAATTATAAGGTTTCATTCTATATCCCCGATTAAAATACTATTATATTGAATTTTTTAATAATATTAAATTAATTTTCAATTTTTTTTACGGAATCCTCATATTGTTGTGACCATAACTGTGCCTATCGAAATTTTCAAAATCCCTATAGATTTTTCATATTTAATTATTTTATCACAACAATACTAAAAAAACAAACTCGTTACACTTATAAGGGTCTGGATACCTCCTCATGCATATGTATTTTCCCTCACAAGGAGCTCAGACCAAACCAGTGAAGGGCACAAGGCCCCAAAGTGTACAATATCTGTATGCCGGGTATATGGACTGTTATAAATGGTATCAGAGTCGGTCCTAAGATTTGTGTGCCAGCGAGGACGTTGGGCTCCCATGAGGGGGTAGAGCGAGTCCTACATCAATTGGGGAGGATAACGAAGCATATCTTATTGTAACATCCCAAACACCCGGCGATGCAGA
The DNA here is from genome assembly GCA_031216105.1 of Dalbergia cultrata. Classification (NCBI taxonomy): domain Eukaryota; kingdom Viridiplantae; phylum Streptophyta; class Magnoliopsida; order Fabales; family Fabaceae; genus Dalbergia; species Dalbergia cultrata. The sequence continues at coordinate 89,037 of CM062345.1, forward strand.
TATTGTCCATGGGTTTGATCTCCCCTCCTAGCAAAGGAAAACGTGTCTACATAGCGGAGGTGTTCACACCCTTATAAGGCATGTTTCGTTCCCCTTTTCCAATTGATGTGGGACTATTCCATACCCCCCGTGGGAATCCACACCCCTTAGGGCCTAGCGTCCTCGCTGCTGCACCGATCTCGAGAATGGCTCTGATACCATCTATAATAGCCTAGACACTCGGTGATGCAGATATTGTCCGTTTTGGGGGCCCACGAAAGGTATGGAGTAGTCCCACATCGATTGGGGAGGGGAACGAAGCATGCGTTATAAGGATGTGGATACCTCCCTCATGGAGACACGTTTTCCTTCGCTAGGGGGGAAGAGCAAACCTGTGAGATGCACTAGACCCCAAAGCGGACAATATTTGCATCGTTAAGTGTCAGGGCTGTTACATATGGTATCAGAGGTAGTCCAGAGATCAGTGTGCCAGCGAGGATGTTGGGCCCTAACGGGGGTTGATTCCTACGAGGGGTATGGAGTAATCCCACATAAATTGGGGAAGGGAACGAAGCATGCCTTATAAAGGTGTGGATACCTCCCCAATGTAGGCGCGTTTTCACTAACCAGGGGGAAAAAGCAAACCCATGAGGGATGCCAGGCCCCAAAGCGGACAATATTTGCATTGCCAGGTGTCTGGACTGTTACACTTATAAGGGTGTGGATACCTTCCCATGTATATGTGTTTCCCACACCAAGGGGAAAAGCAAACCCGTGAGGAACATGAGGTCTCAAAGCAGACAATATCTGTATGCTGAGTACCTTCGTTGTTACACCATCAATACATGATTAAATAACAATATGAAAGAGTTTTGTACAATAAATATAGATGAAAAGTAAACTCATATAATTAAGGTCTGTGATTAACCAGATATCTAAAGCAAGCGTCTAAAACTTGTATACAATTAAACACTTCCAATTTCCATAGTAAAAGACACGTAACAATGAAAGAAATTGCACAACATTGCCTATCACTAACTTTTAATGGTAACCACTTTGTATAGTACTTTCTCTCTTTTAAAATATCTATGAATTTTAAACAAATATAAATATTAAGAAAGATAATAAATGACATTAGTAATTGAGTAAAATATAATGAATGGGCTAACTAATATATCCCTACATATGGAATGTTTTGAAAATATGAAATTAATTAGGGATAATATTGAAAAACTAATAATGCTCTATTGAAATGTAAAATTGATATATATTTAAAAATAGATTTGGATCCTCTAAAATAAGCATATCACATCCTTAAATCAATAGAGTGAAGAATGCCCCAATTCTAACTTTATTGATCCAAAGATAAAATATCCTTACTTTATTCTCTATGCCTTTTAAAAATATAAAATTATTTGAAAATAGATAGATATTCTAAAAGGAAGGGAGTAGTAATTAAATAATGACTAAATACCCAATTCAGTCCCTCAGATTTATAGTTAGTCCATTATATTTGAAAATCTCATCTTAGTCCCTCAAATTTCACAAATAAGGACAAGTTACTCCCTCTATTAAATTGTTATCTGAACTATTAACATAAATGTCCACCTGTTCTGTTAACTTATTGACGTATACTGTTAATTTTCATGGTGGGCCCTAACTTGTCTCACTTTGTTTTGTGCATAACAAATGACAACTTAATGTCAAAATCTTTCTTATGAGCAAAGAGATATGGTGAGAGAGAAGATGAAGAAGAAAGTCTAAACGACTTCATTTAAAGGAGTGAGATAAATTAGGACCACCATGAAAATTAATAGTACACATAAATAACTTAACAGTATATATAAGTAACCTAACAGGACATAACTTACATAACAATTTTACAGAGGAAATAACTTATCCTCATTTGTGAAATTTGAGGGACTAATATAAGATTGATGATAAACTAATTTGTCCCTCACTATAAATTTGAAAGCCTAAGGTGAGGTTTAACTCTTAAATAATATTTTTCATGTTTGGATCAAGACATTAGTCTTGGACACACATTTGTTTTGTGGATTTTTTGCGGATCTAAAATTAAAAAAAAATGATAAACTTTACATGTGTCCTATTTAAGTGCAAACTCAAAATATGTCATGTTTTCTTTAAACATAAGTCATTCCAGGGTGGTGTGAATTGACTTTTGTACATAAGTCATGCAAGCTTGACACGACTTATTTGGTAAATTATAGACCTCGCAGTGCATAGGTCACACCAAGCTGGAGCGACCTGCACAGAGCATGCATTACATGTGTGCTAATGCTGAGATCGAACATGATGTATGTGCTTGCTCTGCTACTCATCCCTGCCATGAGGAGCCTACTACTACTGCTCATCCTCATCATAAGGGGCCTACTGTTGTAATGTGTAGTGTGAGACCACTGACATTGGAATTCCCCTATGAAGTTCAAATGAAGGCATGAATGGTCGATAGCAATCAGGTGTATAAACTGGAGCTATGACAATAAGGCCCCTCATAAGCTGGCTTATATCCGAATATTGTTCATCATTTGTAAATGGTAGAAATTGAGGACATCAGGTGTGGATACAGTCGAACTCGCCATATTATGCATGGCATTCATATACTGGTGTCTGGCAGCTAGCATAAATGAGGAGCTAGGGGCATTCATAGGCTTGTGGCTAGCAGATGGCATAAATGAGGAGCCAGGGTGTAATATCACAGGGATACATGTCCTTAGATAGGTTCAGTACAACCTTGGTCCCTAGGACCCACCCCTGTTGTCGGGAAGGCCCCAAGGGCATGAGAGTCCTTTTTATGCGAATGCTGGTGAACTATCACTACTTTAGCGATCACAGTGTAGGAGTTGGTAGTTCTGGGAGATCTGTCAACCACTATAGAGGTCCCATGTGTTTCAAAGGGGGGCATAGGTGTAGCTTGACCACTATAGCGGTGTCAGAGGGATAGAAACAATGTCAAGTGATGTCATTTCACTTAAGTGATCCCATACCCTTTTAAATACTCTAAACTCGGGATTTTCATCCCATTTTCGAAAACCCTTTTCTCCTACACATATTTTCTTCCTTTCTTCTCAATCCCATACCAAATCTTCATCTTCCGAAGATCTAAAGTAAGGATTTTGTTAGTTTTTGTTATCTTCTTCCTCCCTATTTCATATCTTAGAGTATGGGTTGTTGTTATGCACTATTGTTGTCAAGTGGAGGTGCTCCCCAATATTATTAGAGTTGATCTAAAGCAAACTAGAGAGTATTAGAGATAAATCTAAAGTTTTCTTGGTTACAATAGTAGATGTTGGTGTCATCCCTTCTTCTCGGAGCTTCATTGGTGTTGACACCATCTTTTTCTCCCCTCCAGATGAGTAAGTTCAAACTCTATGATCCTTATGTGGATCATTAGAGCTATTTTCTTTAGATTGTGGCAAGATTGCATGATTTTAAAGATTATTTCAAGAGATTTGGGATTATGGTTGAATTTACCAAGTTTGTGTAAATGATGATTTTCAATAGAGCATGAAATAGTTATTTTAATGCAAACTCATGGAACTATTATTGCTAAAATGATTTTATGAAGAGTTATATGATAATGATTATTTAGAGAATTTATGATTCCCATAAATATTTTCGAGTGTTATATTTTATATGACAGAGATAGAATTCAAAATAAAGCCCGGTACGGATATTAGAGAAAATAATTAGTTATTATGATTTAGAGACTAGACGGTAGTTATAGAGAAACAAATACTGAGTGAAAGGCTAAACCCCAATCGTTAACCTTGATACCAAGTTGTCCTTAGGGATAATCTCACGAAGCAAAGAATTTGTTATGTAATGGTTAACATGGATAACTAGAGTATATATATATATTTATGAAATGCATGATCAGAATTCCCATTTTCTCTATTATAGTACTATTGTTTATATTTTTAGAGATTTTGCATTAATTAAGTCTTGATGATTATATTTTTGTATCTTCTTGTTATCCCATGGGAAGGTTGTGGGTGATAGCCTACTCACTAAGTTTTGGATGAAATTCACCCTTCTCCCTTTTTCTATTACAGATACATCGGCTGTTGCGGCTTCTTCTCAGCCTTCTCCTCCCTAGCAGTAGAGATATCCAGTTGGTGAGCTTTTGTAACGCCCCGATTTTCTGTTGGATAACCAAAATGCCCCTGAGGTCATTTTCGGCTCGGAACTCGAGGATAGCCGATTCGACAGTTCTCGAGGGGCAAACTCAATGTTGGAAAGGGATTAGTTAGTTTGCGAACCTTTCCGGGATCGAAAATCTCGTTTTTCGAGTTTTCGGATCAAAATGACCAAAATGCCCCTGTGGTGTTTTACTCGTTTGCAAGTGTTGGATGAACCCGAAACTTCTCCTGATGGTTTAAAAAGGCATTTTTATGTATTCTGTAACTTCAGTTTTAGTCCCGGAAGTCCCAGGCAAAATTACGATTTTGCCCCAGCTTTGTGTATTTGAGCTTAATCGTGTGATTAAGCAAACTTAAGCAATATTAGGCTCTAATCACAGATTAATTAATTGTCATAATTAATCTAAGGTCAAAATAATTTATTAAAGTTGATTAGAACCTAATAATGCTTAATTTCAATTCAAATCTTATTTTAAATTCAAGATTCCTAGTCATGAAATCTTGAATAGTAAATTTTCCCTCCAATTCCTTAAATCATGGAATTGTGTTTTCAATTGTTTATTCACAAATGAATTTTAAATTCTCTAATGTTGCATGAGCACTCCTAATCTTATCATAAAATTCCTAAACCTCATTCTTAGTTACCTAAACTTATGCTTAATGATTCCTAACCTTGTACCGAAACTAATCTACACTTAAACCTATCATTAACACCCAATTACATGAACAAAATCTCTCCCCCCCCCTTGGCTGTACAAATCTGGCCGAAACTCATACCCCTTATTTCCATCACATGTGTGAATTTTTGCACTCAAAGAACCATGCTTCCGCTTCACCTCAAACCATACTTTGAGTCATAACCTCTATGCTTTCATTCATGCTTCATAGGACAACTTATAGAAGACTTTTTCTCTCATTTTTGTGGCTCAAAAACAGCCAGCCCTCCTTGCCTTCTAGATGATTCATTTCAATTTCAAACAAAGAGAAATCACCATACTTTGAGCCATACCTTGCACCATGTCTTCCATACCTCAAACCATGCTTGAATGACAAGTTGTAAGAGATATTTTTCTCTTCCTCCATGCCTCAAGTCCACGGCCAGCCCTCCCTCACTTCACCTCTCCATTGTGTTTGTTTTCTATAAATACCTTGCTTACTTGAGCTTGCAAACACTTTAGATCATTTGCAAAGTTTTAAGTTTCCAAGTTTTCTTTGAGTTCTTTCTTTTTTTCTCAAGTTTCAAGAGAGTTCTTCTTTCCTTTTCATCTTTATCTTCTTCATCTCTTCCTCACATAATCACCTCATAATCTCAAACCACCACCTCACAACCTTAGATCACCTCCTAAACACTCAAACACTCAACCTCAAACACTAAACCACCAAGAACACATCTCCTTTCCTTTCTCTCCCTCAAGGCCGAAGCTACATCACCATCCTTGGAGGAGTTGCTCATCTCATTCCTTTCAAAAGTTCAAGTTTTCTTCTTTACTCTAGGTAAGGAGTTGTTTTCTAAAAACTTTGTTTTGTTTGAAAATGAGTTTTTCTAGTTTTCTCTTAGTTACTTTTTGAAACTTTCTTTTGTTTCCTTCCTTTTTCATTTCAGCCATGAGGCCTTGTTTATGACTATGATGGCTTGATGATGAGTGTTCATAGATGATGACCTTGTGTTCATCTCAAAGGAACCTCTAAAGGTTGAGTCTTGTTTTTAATCTAGTGAAGTTTTGGTTTTTCTTTCCTTTTTCCTTTTCCTATACATTTTGGCCTCCATAGTTTTTCTTCAAAGGTTTTGTTAAAATTTTTAAAGTATCTCTATTTTTATTTCATGTCAAGAAAGAATGTTATTTTGGTTTTTCTTTTCCTTTTTTTTCTTAAAGGATTTCGGCCCCAAGAGCCTTCCTTTAAAAGTTTTGTTAAAATTTTTCAAAGTGTTCTTGTATTTGTTTCATCTCTAGAAATGTTGTTGTTTTGGTTCTTACTTCCTTGAGATTTTGTTTTCTCTTAAAAGTTTACTTCTTTTTTAGCTTGATGATGATGTTCAAAAACCATGTAGTTCGTTTGAGAACTTGGTTCAAGAACTCTAAAGCTCTCTTTGTGATGAGATAAGTGTTGGGTTGAGGTTTGTAATTCTCTTAAAAGTCTCATGTGAGCTCTAAGTTAAGATAAAAGACTTTGCATCCATGTTTACTTTTATGTCATCACTAAATGCTCAAGATTAAAAAATGAACTTGCATCTCCATATTTATGTTTATGCTTTCACTAAATCTCTAAGATAATAATGAGTTGCATAGCATATTTATTTTATGTCCTCACCTCTAAACAAAGACTAAAATAAAGTGCATTGCATATTTACTTTTATGTTACAAATTAAGAGATTTAGAGCTCATAGACTTACCCTTTATTATCTCAAACAAAGGTTTGAAAGTTTTATGTTTCTTAGTTCCTTGATTTCGACCTTAGAAGGCTTGATTTGTTACAAGTACTACAATCCTATGTTTCATAATTTTCCTAAGCTCATATGAGTTCAAAAGATGTCTAGAACAAAGTTTTATGAGTTTAAAACCTCAGGAGTTTAGTTTAAAATAGCCACTGCCTTTACAAGTATTTTGATGATTTTAGATGATAAAAATGTTTACTAATGAGTTTTGAAAGTTTTAGAAAGGTTCCAAGAGAAACTAGTGTTTTATGTGCTTTAGAAATCAAGTTTATGCCTTGATTGTTTGGAGTCAATTTTGGTTCTGCCTTGCCATGATCTGCTCACTGTTTGTGCTATTTTGATGATGATAGTATGAGTATATTCATGTATGTTTGATGGTAAAATTCATATGTGAAAGATAAGAGAAGTTAGTAACTAGAAAAGAATTAATTTGAGAGTTTTAGATCCCTTAGTAATTGATTTTTCTGGATTCTGTCCAGCATGGTTTAGAATTGATAATCATGGTTTATAATTAGTCTAAATGGGTAGGAATGACTCATAATTGGTTTAGGACTTGATCTTGATGCCTTAGGAGCAAACCGAACTTAGAAAGGGTCATTGTTGTGACTCCTAGGTACCCGTAAAGTTAGAATTTTAGATTCTGCATTCTTGAGGTTTAGAGATGCTTATGATCATAGTATTGAGTGAGGAATACTTAGATATGAGCCTATAAGTACCCGAAAGCTTAGGTTATGATGATTTATAACTTTGCTTGTGAGTTAAGGACCTTAAGGGTCAATGCATAAGACATTAAGAAATCTTTTAATGCTATGATGTTGTTTATGCAAGTATGATGTTGAGATGTATATGCTTTAATGATGCATGAGGAAATGATTCATTGAGATGTTAACTTTATCACAAGCATGAGAATTGAATGAGAATTATATTTGTGTTGTAAGCTGGTGGCATAAATGTCGGTTTGAAGGAAATTCGGTTTATCAGCTGTTACGCTGCCGAATTTCCGTCAAACCTAAAGGGTTGAGAAATGTTTTTAAAGTACTATATGAGTTTGAAAACCCTGGGTGACACGGTTCAGCCGGGCACCCCCAGGAGACTTTTATGTGACAAGTACTGAGACGTACTTCTCCTACTACGGTGAGAAGGAGGCAAATCCGTGAGGGTGTGGACATGAGCGTTACCAAAGCAGACAATTCGCTGTGCACTCGAGGCCAGTAGAGCGTTTCAGAGAATGAAATATTTATATATATATATTTATATATATTACCCCCTCATTTCCCCATGTTAAATCTAGTGACAACTAGTTAGGTTTGAGCTCGTCGGTCCGAGCTCATTCCTAGGCGATTAGGTGAGACGGAGTTAGGGGACCATTATAAAAATCGCCGGGGTGGTATATCAGATGGAATTAGGTGACCATGTTTAAGAGGGTGGCATTTGAGAAAGAATTTAAGAGTTTAAGTATGAAAAAGAGATATGATGCTTTTAAGTCACATAGTTTTGAGAAAAAGAAGAGTTTCATATGCCCATTGTGCCACCTGTATGTTCCTTGATTGTTATGATTTGTTGATTTATATGCTCAAGTATTACTATGCATTCATGCTTAAGTATGTCGCATTCATGATATTAAGATGCATGCTAAAAGGAATGAACCTTGGATAGCTAGTTTTATAAACCCTAATAATGAATCTTATATGCATGCACACCTTTTCTAAATAAACCCAAAGTTCTTGAGGATGTGAACGATGTAACCCTGGGGAAGGAGATTCCTACTGAGATTCTTTAGTAAGAATTCTCACTCCTTTCTCTTATTTCTCTCTCTTCTGCCATATCTTCAGAGATCGATGGCGACATTCGTGGTCTTCGTTGATACGCCCGTCTGGGAGGTGCATTACAACCCGGATCACCGCTCCTATCACTTCGAGGGTCGCTGTGCTGTTCGTGTTTTTGTGTACACGAGTCGACCTTTTGCTTATCCGGTGTCCTGCTACCAGTTCACTCCCACCGCTCCTTTTGGTGATGACAACCTGATCTTCGAGCGCACCTGCCCTCGCGACGAGCAGATGCATCGTGCTCGTTCGTCTGCCTCAGCCGTCCGTGACTACCCGGAGTGTGTGCCCCGTTTGAGGAAGTCGGAGGCGGATCCGTCTGAGGATTCACCGATGCATGTCTACTTGGATAACTCTGCTACCTTTCCCCCGTTCAGGCGAGAGAGGAGTGAGGATATCGTGATATAGCCGCGCTTGGCGAGGAGAGCTGAGATGCGTCAACGCCGAGGAGCTAATGTCCAGCTAACACGTGTTCCTTTCCCACTTCACTGGCCCACTCAGGAGGAGATCGAGTGGTTCCCCGGTTACCTACCTCCATCACCCGAGGATACATGTCATTACTAGACCTCATCGGAGAGCTATTCAAATGCCCAAGCAATCACGAGGATCTCCCCTTCGGCGGTATATTTTGGGAGGGGGTTTTAGCTTAGTACTCATAGCTTGGTAGGAGGGTAGTGTAGTTGGTTTTTATTTTGCCATCGTACCATGTACTTTATTGCTTTCTTGTTATCTTTTATGTATTGCAAGTTCAGCCCGGTTCTATAAGGGCGTGACTTTATGTACTTCTAAATATGATATTAATGAAAGTGTACCCTTCCGTGCTCATTCATTGTTTAAGTTAATACTCGTTCTGTTACCATGTGTTTATGTTGTATGCTTTGTAATGTGTGTATCGATCACGATTAGATAAGAACGCGGCTCTCACTTTAGTTTTATATTTCAAAAAAAAATTTACCCGTAATTTCCGCTAAGTATTTTAACAAAATAATGAGACTAAGAGTAATAACCTAATGATTAACCGAATATATTCTAGAGTATTGGGTTAAAAATTAGGGTGTTACAGCTTCACTTTGAAGTGAAGTGCCTTTTTGTATTTTGTATAGAGATAGAGTGCTCTAGTGTCATAGCGGGCAAGGTCCCAGATCATAGAGATAGATTTGCGTTACTTATCATGATTATTTTGTATTCACATGATTATTTTGCACAGAAAGCAACTCATATCTTTTGTAGTACAAAGATTTATTCAGAGCTTGATTATGAAATTGGTGTTGATGATAATTTGATTTCCCAAGTGTGATGAAATTATATAAGAGATGATAATATGTTTTAGAAAATGGATTTTGTTATTGTTATTATTATTATATGCATATAGAGAGACTCGGTCACGAGACTTACATGGAGATGAGATTCCTCAAGTGCCGATCAAGTTTCCAAGTTAGGTCGTGACATAGGAGCATCCATGGGTTGGTGACTGGCATATGGCAGAAATGAAGAGACAAGGGCATGCATGTGCTAGTGGCTGGTGGATGGCTGAGTTTGTGCCATACCATGATGACCACCACCACCATCATCATTATAGTGGTCATAATCTTGAGCATCCTCATCATCAATATCCTTTTCCATACCATCTGGATATTGGCACCTACTAGCACAGGTCCCAAAATGAAGCCAACAAGCTAGACCTCTTTCATTAAGGATATCGTGTGGATAGGTGATCATTGGAGTTGTTGGTGTTGTAGCTAGTGTAACATCCTACTTTTAACCCAATACTCCTAGAACATATTTAGGTTACTCATTAGGTTATTACTTCTTAATCTCATTTTTAAAATCTTTCCTTAAAATACTTAGCGAAAAATACGGGTAAAATTTTTTTTTGAAAAACGTAAAGCAAAGTGAGAGCCGCATAGAATTAGAACAAGCGTCGATGATAAAACATAACTCAAATATAAAAGGAAGCACAATCATGAACATCAAATAACTTCACAACAGTAAGCAATGACACATCAAAGAGAATACTTCATTAATATTCATAACATGCCCACCTAGGGGTGGGACTTAATTTAGAACAAGGAAAATGCAAATAAAATACCCCCACCCTAGTGCACCTAAAGTGGATAACCCTATAACAAAAGAAGATTTATCCTATCTATATGTGTGTGTGTGCACTAGCTCCCCTCAAGACGCTCTACTACTGGCGGCGGCGATCCTCGAATGACAGAGGCATGTAACTAGGGAACTGCTTGAGCTTCTCGAATGTGGACCAGTAGAGTTGGGATTGGATATGTGACGGCTGCACGTGTGCTCCGCGACGGGGGCGTCTCTCGGCTCTCCTCACCAACCTCAGTTGCGTCACCGTCACCTCACTACCCTCTTGCATGAACTGGGAGTAGGGGCAGAACTCTCGCTATACATGTGGGTCGCCGGATCCTCCGAGGGGTCGTCCTCCAAATGCTGAGAACGAGACATGTAATCCGAGTGACCGTGAGCAGCGGATCCAACAATGTAGGTACACATAACCCGCTCGTTGTGCGTCTGTGCGCGCTCGAAGACCATATTGTTGCCATAAGGAAATGTCGGGGAAAAGCGGTAGCTGTGTACAGGGTACGTAAAGGGACATCCTACATACATGAAGACTCGAACGGCGCAGCGTCCCTCAAAATGGTAAGATCCATACTTCGAATCAAAGTGCATCTCCCATATTAGAGTGTCGATGAAAACCATGAACATCGCCATGATTTGAAGATGTGATGGGAGAGATGGAGGGAAAGAAAAGGGAGCGAGAATCTTGCTAATGAATCTCAATAAGGAACCTCCTAACTAGGGTTACATCGTACACATCCTCAGGAACCTTGGGTTTATTATAAAGAAGTGAGCATGCATATAAAGTTCATTATTAGGTTTATAAATATAATTATCCAAGGTTCGTTCCTTTTAGCATGAATCTCAATGCATGAATGCAACATAGCAAATCATGAATGCATAGATATACATTATGCAACAAGCAATCAACTATATTTTGCTAAATACGGGTACCTAGGAGTCACAACTTTGCTCTTTCTAAGTTCGATTTTCTCCTATAGCATCAAGATTAATTCCTAAACCAATTATGAGTGATTCCTACACATTTACACTAATTATAAACCATTATTACTAATATTATCCTTGCTGGAACATAATCCAAAATTTTCATTTCTAAGGGATCTAGAATTCTCATTTTAATTCTTTTCTAGTTACTAACTTATCTTAGCTTTCACAAATTGCTTCCAACATCAAATATACTTGAATATACACATTCTATCATGATTAAATCATCATCATACAGTCAGCAAATAGACAAGGCAGAACCGAAATCAATGGCAATATATCATGCATAGAACATTCATTTCAAACACATATAAATTATTAGTTTCTCTTGGAACCTTTTCAAAGCTTCTAAAACTCTTTTGAGAACAATTTATTTCATTAAAATCATCCTTAGAAAACACAAGGGCAGTAGCTATTTCAAATAAATTTCAAGAGGGATTTAAATCATAAAACCATGCTTGGAGCATTTCTTGAGATCATCTAAGCTTAGGAAAAATTATGAGACAAAAGTTTTAGCACTTGTGATTAGATGAAACTCACACCAAGTTCAACATCATCACATGGCCGAAAATCAAGAGAGTAAAATACATTCATTTCCAAACTTTGTTTGAGATAATAATGGGCAAGTCTTTGAACTCAAAGTTTCTTAAGTGATGACATAAATTGAAATATGCAATGCACTTTCTTTTATTCTTTGTTATGAGGTGAGGGCATAAATAAATATGCTATGCAAGCTCATTATTATCTTAGAAGTTTAGTGATGACTTAAACATAAACATGAGAATGCAAGTTCATTCTTTAGTCTTGAAAGTTTAGTGATGACATAAAGATAAATATGGATGCAAGTTCTTTTTACTTAACTTAGAGCTCATACAAGACTTTTAGAGAAACATGATCTCAACCCAACATTCATCTCATCCACACAAAGTGAGCTTTAGAGTTCTTGAACCATGGTTTCAAAGAAACTTCATGGCTCTTAAACATCATCATCAAGCTCAAGGAAAATAAACTCAAAACAGCACTTTAAAGGAAAAAGGAAAGAAGGAAGCGAACTTAAACCAAGCAAATGAGACGGAAAATACATCATATTCTTTATTATATACTCAAAACCCCTATCTAGAGTAAAACTATAGAACGTGCCAGTCAATTTTAAGGTTGATAAGGGTAGGCCTTGGGTTTATTGAAATCCTTGTAATTATTTTCTTAAGTTGAAATCATTAGTGAGCTAAATAGCATAAGTAGAACTTAAAAGAAGAAAGAAAAACTTAAGCTTTAGAGGTCTCATTGAGATGAACTTAAAGTCATCATCTTGAAACTCTCATCATCAAGCTATCATGATAATGAAATAAGGCCATTGAGGCCGAAAACAAAAAGGAAAATAAGGAAGCAAAACCGTAAGTCAATCATGAAAATATAATCTCTATTATATAAAATATAATACTCTAACTCTGTACTAGACTTTACTTTGAATTTAATCTCTATTATATAAAATATAATACTCTGGATATCATCATGAAAATCATAATTTCTATAAATCATAAGTGTACTCTAGCTCTTCATAAAATCATTTTAGCAATAATGGTCCCATGAGTGTACGTCAAAACATCTCTTTCATGCTCTTTTGAAAATCATAGTTTCCATAAACTTGGTAAAATTAGTAAAAACTCTATTATCTTGAAATAAGCTATAAAACCATGCAATCATGCCACAATTTAAAGAAGATAGCTTCAATGACCAATATAAGGATCATATGATTTGAATGTACTCACCTGGAGGGGAAGAATGAGTGATGTCAACACCAATGGAGCTTCAAGGAGGGATGGCACCAATGTCTACCATAATAACCATAAACTATATATTAATCTCTAATACTTTCTTGTTTGCTTTAGATAAACTTTAACAATATTAGGGGAGCACCCTCACTTGATAACAATGGAGAACAACAACCTATAACATGGAACATGAAATAAAGGAGAAGGGAATGACAAAAACCCATAAAAACTCTTACCTTTTCTCTTGGAAGGAAATAGATTGACGATAGATTCAGAGAAAAGAAAGGAAATGTGTTTGGGAGTGTTAGGTTTTCGAAAATGGGATGAAAATCCCGAGCTTGCAATATATAAAGGGGTAGGGGATCGCTTAAGTAAAATGGTGTTTTTGACTTTATTTCTGCCCTAGGAGGACTGCTATAGCTATTGACAAAACACGAAAGACACCCCGAACCTCACACTGTAACTGCTATAATTTCCTATAACAGTGACAGTTCACCAGATTTGCATAAAAAAAGGTCATTTATGCTTCTGGGCCTTCCCAGCAGTGTGAGTGGGTCGTTGGGGACCCTAAAGCCATATCAAACCTGTTTACGCGTCATGACCTGATTTGGAAATATGACTGGCACATGAGGAATCCCATCCCTATGTACGCCTTCTGAGTGACGTCTCTCGCTAAATGCATATAATAGTATAATATTATCCTTAAAATATGATTTTTTTTTTCTTTATTTAAAGCATAGCATTTAATTTCATGAAATTGGAAATATTTAATATTCAAGCTCTGAAAACCCCTTTCAATCCATTCTGCTAATCATGAAATCATAAACTAATTCATCACATGATATAAATCTTAAAATTGAAACCTGCTTAACACTTGAAAACTAATTCATAACTATATAGCTAATCAAATACATAATCTAATCAAAGTCAGTAGTTGAAATCTATACTTAGACTCTGGAAGCATATAGGGAAATACATAAACTTTGAAAATAACTACAATTTTTCAAAATACATGAGTGACTCAGATCTTGCTTGCAAAACTACTGGAGTACTCTAAATCTAACATAAGCTTAATCTAAAGCCTTATAGCAATGTAAAGCTTATCAAAGGATAATTGCGGCTACTGGACTGGTGACTGAATAACGTCTGCACCTTTCAACTATGAGAAGAAAGGAAAGGGGTGAGTCAATGGACTTAGTGAATGGATTCTCACCCATCACCATATAGGACAACCAAGGAAATATATAATATAATATACATGTAACAATCATAAGTCATTTGATATTTATATGCATAGCTAGTTGGGAAAACACTTTTCATTCTATAAATTCGCAACAACCATTTCTAACCCATAATCAAATATGAAATCATTTTAATTGGAAGTGCGATAGAGTATCAGGAAACAGTATGCTAAGCATAGTAAATACATATATATTAATAAAAGTTGTACAATCATAAACTAAAAGATTATATTCAGTCCTTGGTGGATAAGAGCACTTGCTAAAATCATAATAATCCTTGTTGGACAAGTTGTGGGAACCTAACTAGGTCCCATTTTCTGTAACTGCTAGGGGCAAAAATGTCCTATAATGGACAATTTGGTACCAAGGTTAACGATCTCTTTAAAATCATTAACTAACCGTCTATTTTCTTATCTTTATTGGCTACTCTAGTTTGTCAAAAACCAAAACTGAAAGGTGGGTGCTTAGTCCGTATCGAACAAGAGCCCTAATATCTTAGTACACTGAGAGTTTTGGATTTACATAACTTTAAAAATTTGACTCTAACATAATTATGGCTGTGAAAATCATGCACATAGGATCACCCGCTTGTAGACATTTTGATTTCAAGTCCACAGAGTATGTATCTGGTAGTTGCTATGAATCATACTGAATTCTGTACATCTTAGTACTATAAAACTAACTTTTCGATTTCATATCTTAAGCTAACATTTTTTTTATACTTGATAATTCTAAAATCATAGCTCAAAACACTGGAGTTCATAATCACAAACCTTGGAAATCATGTAACATATTTATTCATAAAGCTGAGTCCTATTCTTGTTTCACATTTCTCCAACATATATAAATATATTAACTGAATATTCTAAAAACATAGCTTGAAATCTTAAAATTTGAAATTGTAATGATATCAAAGAAATCCATAAATGCAATTTTGATAAAAGAGTCATCCACTATGATACATATTTTCTTAATAAATCCTTTCTCAAACATGTAAAACACCTTCTATAACACCCAACATAGCAATCATGGTCCCATAGATTTCTAAAACTCATTCTTTCACGCTATGATCGTAAATTAAAATTTTTCTAGCTTGACATAATCATGTAAAATCATATTATGTATTTTTTTTTCTCATATCAAATTTCATATTTCACAATCATAATGCAAGAAATGTACTCATAATGATGAAAGTAAGGCTATGAGATCAAACCCACTCACTTGGATAGGGTGAACAAGAGACGACGACACCGAAGGGGCTCCGTGGAGCGGTGGTGGCACCAAAGCCTACCATAACAACCATAAAACTCAAGATCAAACTCTAATAACATCTAGATACTTCTAAAACAACCCTAACAATATTGGGGGAGCACCTCCACTTGACAACAATGGAGAATAATAATGACCCAAACCTAAGAACATGGAATGGAGAGGAAGGGGATGATAAAACCCCATAAAATTTTATCTTTGATCTCTTGAAAGAAGAAGGATTGGGGTTGGATTTAATGGAAGAGAGTAGAAAGGGTTTGGAGATAAGGGATTTCGGAAATGGGATGAAAATATCGAGTTTAGGGTGTTTAAAAAGGGGTGGGGGTTCGCTTACATGAAACGGTGGTGTTTCGCATTGTTTCTACAGCTGAAGGACAACTATAGACCACTATAGTGGTCAAGGCATAATCACGCACCCGACCATGCCACTTACAACTGTTATAGCGGTCCTCAGACCACTTAGACCCCTGAATTCACACACTGTGACCACTATAGCAGTGACATTTCTCCAGCTTTTGCAATTTTTTTGTCATTCTAGCATATAGGTTGTCTCAATACTCACTTATTTACATTTCTTAAGTGGATGTCCTCATTTATTTTACTCTCCATTAACTTTAAAACATAAATATAAATAAGGAAATACCCCATGTTTGGATTCAAATAAAATATAAAAAAAGAAAAAATCAAAGCCCTAACTAATCAAAATCCAATTTTTGAGTTCTAGTTCAAATTTGGGAATCGTTACAATTTTCTAAACTTGTGGGTTAAAAACAAATTGTCTAGAGATTTCCTAAAATTTGTTAAAAACCACTCTTTAACTTATTTTCCTTTGGAGAGCAACTACCGAGACTTTTGATCCCAAGAATGTGGCTTTATCATATAGCCCTCCAAGGAGGTGTAGGATCTAGACTTAGTGAAATCCCGGACCTGACAACATGGGTGGCTTTTGAGGGACCTTAAGGTCATACAAAACTTGTTTACTAACACATGTACACTGGGTATTACGCTACGGACACATGTCCATGAGGTATTACAGCTCATTTTAGCGCTGCAGTTCTCTCCAGAGTTGTTTTTCCTAAAATTTCAAGTTATAAAATAAGTGGGGCTTTCCAACAACACATGTAGTTTTTGGGGAACCCTATCGTGGTCCCGAATTTGCCTAGGGACACGTGTACCTAAAGTATTATAGTGCAATCGCTCAACAAGCGCATTGATAAATGCCCTATCATAGTCATAGTATCCTACATGTGACAAGTGCCAAAAACATGCAATATCAAGGTAAAGCTGTAGTCATGGATCAGGAAGGTTAATTATTGTGGATTTATGCCTAGTACGGAGGACTCGGGTTGGCTTTATCAGATCAATTAACTTACATTAGACCACTAAGTTAAGAAAAAAAAATCTAAATTAAAGATAAATAGTATACAAGATCAACAAAACTAAAATAACCTACCAACGATAAGTTTACTAAAGTTAAACTAAGAAAGCAAACTAATTAACTACAAAAATTAAACTAAATTACTATACTAAAATTAAACTACCAACACTAAGTTTATACTAAACTAAGCAAGCATACTAATTAACTAAACAAAATAAAATTACACTAATGTACACTACACTATACTGAAATCAAACTAAAACAATTTTAGACTAAATTACACCAAAAGACTAAAACAATACATTACGTAGAAACCTCACACAATATATCTATTAAACTAAAGTTTGTTTTTAATAAAAATGGTATATTAGATCAACAAAACTACAATAGTGGCTGAACAATAAATTTAAATGAAACTAAGCAAGCAAACTAATTAACTAAACCAAATAAAACTAAACTAAATTACTTAAATTTAAATTAAACTAAAATGATAAATTAAACAATAAATTACACACCCTACACTAAAACAATAAATAAATTAAACTATTTTTTTTTAATAAAAAGTAAACTAGATCGACACAACTACAATAAACTACCCACGCTAAATCTAGACTAGTCTCAAATAAAACAAATCTAAACAAAATTACACTAAATAAAACTGAAATACAAAACTACAAAAAATTGCAACAAGTTATTAACTAAACAATACACATAAATTAAAACATAAAAATAAAATAACTTAAAAAAAATTATCAGTTCTTCCAATCTTACAGAAATGCCCATTATAATCATAACGGTTGAGATTTTGTCGCTCCATAGTAATGAAGCTCTCCTGTATACTCTTTTTTTTCTTTCCACTCTTTTTGAACTCTCTTGTGGAACTTCAGTATCTGATATCTCTCTTGGGCGACTTATGCATTTATAGAGGCACTGGCCATGTAGCCGTACATAAGTCGAGCTGGGTCGACTTACATAGTACATAAGTTGCTCGACCCTGGTGTGGCTTATGCATTGTATAATTTGAGTCATACTGGTGCAACTTATATATTGTGTAAGTCGACCCAGCCAGGTACGACTTATGTTGTGTGAGACACTACAAAGGACCATCCTTGTATTACTTATGTATATTAAAAAAAAAAAACATATTTCTACCAAATCAGGACAAAAGTAAAGTTTATCCTTTTTTTAATTTTAAATTCGCAAAACATCCTTTGTTTTGTTGCATTTCTTTTGCTTTTCCAAATTTCAATCATTGGCGAAGCCCATAGGACAAGCCCCTGATCAGTGATTAGACACACTCCCAAATATCCCAATCAATCACCACCGTCGATCAATCTCATCAAACACCTCACACCCATTCTTTGATGACTCCTCTTCGCCCATTATTCCGATCACCCTGACATGTCTCCTCCGCCGTCGGTAGCCGCCGCAGCTCCGCCCACCACCACCATCGCATCATCCACATTCGTATTCGCTTCAATAACAATCTCCTGTTCTCTCTTCGATTCCCCAATTTCAACACGTGATCATGGAACCTTCCACCAACAACAACAACGCTAACGACGGTTGTTTCTCGAACCCCAACGTGCCTACCTCGACGTTCACGTTCACGACCCCTCCCGTTTCGGGCCTGTCCAGGCCCAGATTCGTCAAGGTACGAAAGCCCAACAATGCCCCTGCTTTCAACCCCTTTCGCGACGCTACGGTTCCGGCGTTCTCCTCTAGAAATGACGCGTCTGCCTCTGGACCTAACAGAATCAGTGATCAAATGATGAGCCTCAGACTTAGGAACGAGGGTTTTGAGAAGGTTCGTTCTTCTTTTCCCTTCGTTGATGAGAATCTTGTTTCGAAAGAGATGATGAGCAAGCTCAATATCGTTGATAGGAACATTGTTTGTGTTGAATCGGAGCTGCAGAATCAATTGAAGGAGAAATTGAGTTTTTATGAGGCTCAGAAGAGTAATGAGAACTCGATTTCGGCAAATGCAGTTATGAACCAGATGAAGAATCTGAATGTGAATGATCATAAAAGTGAAGTTGATGGAGTGAAATTTGGAAAAGGAACAGGAACAGAAGCGATTCTGTTGAGGAAGATTGAGGATTTGAAACTTGTTAATGAGAAGGAAGACTCCGCTGAATCAAATTCATGCAATGCTTCAAACAAACCTAATGAAGAAATTAGAGTTTCATCACCGTCATCGTCTATGTTTGGTGGCATGGATTTTCAACCTGTTGGAAGTGCCTTTGGAGTTACAAAGAGAGATGAATTTGTCTTTGCGGGCAAACAAGATGCTTCAGGGTTGCCTTTTGTTGAGTTTAAATCTCCGGCAGTGGCGCCGAAAACTAGTGTTTTTGGAGGTGTTGATGACAATTTTAAATCTAATGCACGGAAGGAAAAAGGTGGCAACATGAGAATGAATAAAATTAGAGCGAAGTCAAAGCATCATGCCGCATCGGCACAGCAATGGCGTGGTCTTGTTTTGAAGGAAAGTGTTGTTGTTCCCCAAGAGGACCTGCAGTGTTCGCCGGAGGCTTGTTCACCAATGGATGTGTCTCCTTATCTGGAAAAACTGGCTGAAAACCGAAGCTCTAGGGAGAATTCGGTGACATCCAACAGCGAGTCGTTTAGTATTGATAGCAACTCTATTGCTAATGATTTGGCGCAAACAACTTCTGTTGATCCCATTGATGAAGATCTAATTGCAGCGACTGAGAGTTTGAACATCAACAGGGGTGATGTTCAATTCATGGAAACAAAGCAGGGAACTTCAGAGTATCATATGCATGAAAATATTGGTGTTGAAGAGAAACTGGATGAGTCTTTTTCCGGGGTTGAAACGGAAAGCTTTAAGTCTGCTAATGATGAAGTGGGCATAAGTGATGCGACTTGTACATCAGCAGAAACTGAAGCTGATGATAGTGATAGAATGTTGAATCATGGTTCTATTTTGAGTCCAAGAAATGTAAGTGGGTGTGCATTCACATTTGCTGCTGCTGGTTCAGCTGAAGCACAATCATGTAGCTCAAAACGCCGTCATAAAAAGAAAAATTGGTTAAATGTTGGTCATGATACTTACAACTACACTCCAAACATTAAGGCTCCATATTCACCATCTTCTGTGGCATATTCTCCATTTGCTGGAACTTCGTCTCTTCTCACATCAGAGCAAGCTCTGAAAGCTAAAGTATCTTCCCCTGAACCCAAAACAGGGGATTCTGAGTTGAATAAGGAGCAGGGGCTAAATGAGGCTTCTGCATCTATTTCTGCTGCAACCATTGCTGCTCAGGAAGCCTGTGAAAAGTGGCGGCTCAGGTGAGTATATATTTTGATAGTTTAGTTCTCTTACTATGTTTGCAGATGCAGTCACTTGCTTGTTATGTACTTAATTTTGTTATACGTGTTACAGTGGCTGCCTGTTCACAGTTGTTCCTGATCTGTCTAATGAAATAAATAGACCACAAGTACATATATTTATTGTGTGTACACTGTTGAGATTATGGATTTTTGGTTACGAGCGGAAGAAAAGAGATAATAGAGACTCTAAATAATAAGATAATATATTGATATGTTGTGATGTGATGTGATTTAGTGTGATATATAATTACAAAGCACAATCCCTATTTATAATAATCGGGAATCCTAATCCTAATTTAATAAGGAAACAAATAAAGAACTAAACATACATATGAAAATCAATCCCAAGAGATCATCTATGATCCTCTTTAGTCTTTAATATTCTTACGATATGATGTGAGATATTGTTTGATATGCTAATATACAATACAGATATTACTGGATACTTACTTTATTTCGAACACACACACAAATGGAATTCGCATGATAAATATCTTACATAGTAAGTTCCTTTGATTTTGGCATGATACTTTATTGACTATACCACTATTATTCATAGTAATGAATGTGCTTTATGTCAGAGGAAACAAAACCTATGGATACTTTATCAACTTTCCCGCTATTATTCATATTAATAAAAGTGCTTTGTATCAGAGGAAACCAAGCCTATAAAAACGGGGACTTGTCTATGGCCGAGAATTTTTACAAAGAAGGAATTAGTTGTGTACCTAAGGAAGAAGGATCTCGGAGCTGTCTTAGGGCTTTGCTGCTGTGTTATAGCAACCTTGCTGCCACACACATGTCTCTTGGTAGGATGAGAGATGCATTAGAAGATTGTATGATGGCTGCTCAAATAGATCCGAATTTCCTCAGGGTGCAACTTAGAGCTGCAAAGTAAGTTTTTCTGCTTCAGATATTTTAGTATACAGTGATTTAAGTTGAATAAATTTTAATTTTAGTGTAGGACAACAGAAGGCTTAGGGAATAATTGATCAAAGTTATGGTTTTCTTGGGTGGAAAATAGTTGCATAAAGGTTGTTGGGTATAGTTGAATGTAAGAGTGTGCAGGCACACTACTATTGGGGGCTGTTTGAGTGCTATGAACACTACCAGTCTTATTTATGATTCATATTCTAGGGAAAGAACAGATCTAAAGAGAGAAAGAACCATTATCTCTATGGAAACATAAATATCTATTGCCTTATGCCCAAGTGTTATTTATAATATGGAAGTATCAAAGTGTCTAGCATCTTGTTTAAGACTGAAATATGTACGAGATAGATGATGCCCTGAAGACCTTTTATTTTCATTCTTGTTTAGTTGTTACCTTGCTATGGGAGAAGTTGGAGACGCATCACAATATTTCAAAAGGTGCTTGCAATCTGGAACTGATGTTTGTGTAGATCGAAAAATTGCTGTGGAAGCCTCCGAAGGATTACAAAAGGCACAGGTTTGATTATTTATAGTTATTGTGAATAATAACTTGACATATTGTGGAGGCTTTAAATATTAGCTTTTCCTTTTCGTTAAAGGTTTTTGATTAGCTACAGGCTTCACTTGCCATGACTTAATATTGGAAACCTCTTACGTCCAACTGGTTTAATATTATAAATTATATTACCCTTCAATCAAAACATTTCATTCATAATTCCTATGATGCAATTGGAGTTTATTGACTAAGAAGAATAAATTTCAATAGCTCTTTATGGCTCCGGTGGCGACTAAATCAGCACATTATTTCTTCAAAAGAAGCTCATATTGAAGTTCATTATGGACCTTTGGGTATCTATCATGAGATTTATGGTTATTGTATAGCAGTAAAAAGTATAAAAAAGAGACTCGTTTTATATACATTCGAACTACCATCGGTCATATTTCTTTTTATGAAGAGATTGAAGAAGTGTTTTTTTAGTTAGTTTTTTTTTTTCCGTTAGGGTATATAAATAGGGTTTGGGTTTGTCCGCTCTAAGTAAAAAAGATAAAAAATGAAAGAAAGATAAAGGCCCAATCCAGGTCATAATGAAAGATTCGTTTCACAAGGGTTTGAAGTCCATTTGGTCATTTTTATATCAAAATTTAATCTTCTTACAAATGTCGGATTTTGGGGCATATTGAAGAATTTGTTGCTTGGGCTATTTTAAGGTTTCTGGTCTTTTTTCCAGAATAGTGTATGGGGTATATGTTCTCACTTAGAAATATTGGAAATATTCTTACCATGATTTAAGTGTTAAAATATTTTGTCAAATTGGAGACATACAGATATAGATAGGTAAAGAAGTGCGAGAGTGAGGGGTATTGTATGTTGCTGCTGTTAGATGCATCACATTTTACTGATTGATGGATGTTCTAATTTTGCATTTCTTTCTTCGTTCCCCATCATGATTTCCCAAGGTTTTCTACTTTATTAATTTTAAACTGGAGTTAGTCTGAAGGTCCCTCCTCTTCTTCCTTAACTGATTAGTGCATTTAATTGATGGCAGAAAGTATTGGATTTGATCAATCATTCTGCTGAGCTTTTACAAAGAAAAACATCCTCTGATGCAGAGAGCGCATTGGAGCATATAAATGAAGCATTGATGATAAGTTCATACTCTGAAAAATTGCTTGAAATGAAAGCAGAGGCTCTTTTAATGGTTGGTGCCTCTTTCTTATAATATGCTGGAGTTTTGCTAAAGCTATGATTATTGCAAAAGTCATCATAAAGCTATATGTGTAGTAATTTGTAGCTTTATTACTGATTGAATCTATTTTGTTTACTAATTGAGGGTCCATTTGGATATTACAACTTATGACTTTTTCTAATTTTCTAGAAGTCAAAAGTCATATTTTTACTTTTTTGTCTTGTTTGGCTAAACAATTTATTACTTCTCTAAAAGTTATTTTTAGTGCTTTTTGATAAGTTAAAATATCTAGTTTCTTAAGAAACACTTTCTAAAACACTAAAAGTAAGTACTTTTATTATTATATATTTGAATATAAAATAATTTGTTTATAAATTACTTTTCAAAAGTTACTTCTGTATAATAGTTTAAATAAGCTATTTATCCAAACGGGGCCTGAATCTATGTTGGGTAACTTTTGCTTCAAATACCAGCTTTGTAGATATGAGGAGGTGATTCAACTGTGTGATGAGACCCTTGGTTCTGTGGAGAAGAATTCTTCTCCATTCGATGCTGGTTGCCAAGTCACATGCCTGGATAATTCACAGCTATCAAAAGCATTGCACTTCAGACTCTGGCGGTGCTCAATGGTGCTTAAAGCATACTTTTACCTAGGAAAGCTTGAAGAAGGTCTTTCTTTCCTGGAGAAACAAGAGGAAAAAGTATCTTCCATCTACAAGTAAGTTTACTAACCTATGACCCATTCACCCTCCTCTGCCCCCTTTTTGAGGGAACACAAAAGGGCAATGAAAAAATGAATATATAACAGCAATAGTGGTATTTTTTATAATCAACTTTGGTATTGTCCCTACAGGAGTGGAAGCAAAGTTTTGGACTCCCTCATACCTCTAGCTGTCACTGTACGTGAGCTTTTGCGTCACAAGGTTAGCTTGAACTCTGTTTCGTGGTATCTTTCTGATGATTATGTATATTACAGTCTTGTTTGGTTAGAAAATAACACCTAGAACAGTTCTGCCATTTTCATAGCAACTTTAACTTAAAGGTTTTTTGTCATGGAAGTTAATTGTTACTTTAGTAATTTTACTTGAGTAAACCCTTTTCTTTTAAAATTCAGTTTTTTTTTTTTTTCATTCTGTTCTTTCTCTGTAACAAAGAAATCATTTCTGTTTAGGATTTGATGTAAATGTATTCAAATGTAGGTTGCAGGGAATGAAGCATTTCAGGCTAGAAGGCACACAGAAGCTGTTGAGCATTATACGTCTGCTTTATCATGTAACATGGAGTCTTGTCCGTTTGCGGCTGTCTGTTATTGTAATCGTGCTGCTGCATATAAAGCATTAGGTCAAATAACCGATGCTATTGCAGATTGCAGTCTAGCTATAGCTCTTGATGGAAATTATTTGAAGGTTTCTGTCTTCAACTGAAACTTTTTTGTTGACTGGATTTACTTTTATTTTGGTGCAAAAACTTATGTGTAAACCTTCGTGACATAAATAATTGTGCAAGGATAAAATAAAAACTTGAAATATCTGCAGCATAGCTTGGTGGATATTATCCAAGCTTGTTAGCAGGTCCTGATAGATGCTGCCCCTGGAGTTGTTACAAACTTTCTGCTTTTTAGAAATTCAAAATTCTCCTATCCTTCCTTCCTGTTTTGTCTGTATTTTTCATTTTCAAATTTATTTATTTTGACATGCTATTTAATGAATTATTTTTAGGATTTCAATTGAACCTTGGTGGATAATCACATGAGAAAAATGTCTTCAAACTCATGCAGGCACTTTCTAGACGTGCAACTCTATATGAGATGATCAGGGATTATGACCAAGCAGCCAGTGACCTTAGGAGACTTGTCTCTCTCCTGAGTAAAGCAGTGGAGGATAATACCAATCAGCTTGGGTTATCTGATCGATCAATTAGTTATACCAGTGAGTTGAAACAATATTGTATTCGGCTTTCTGAAATAGAGGAGGAAGCTAGAAAGGAGATCCCTCGTGATATGTACCTCATTTTGTAAGTTCTTTTCTTAATATTTCACACCTGCATATTATAACTTTTCATCTATACTGGTAAATCCCATTTTTCGAGTTGTCAAGATTGTTTTCCTCAAAGGCAGTATCACTTGTAATTTCAATGTGAAAGCTATAAGATATATCAATCAATTTATGATGATGAAATTGGAAAATTTTGTACATGTATGAGAGACATTAGAATCTTCCTTGTTGGCAGGATATTAGCAATTGGTGGAGTCCCAAACATTTATTGTCAAAATAAGCAATATTGCATTTCTGATAACTTAACAAGGTTACTTGTGTCTGGGAAAAAAACATGGTGGAGTCCCAAAGTTCTATTTGGAGGCTTTGCCCTTTTGTGATTTTCATCATTCAGGGTGCAAGTTGCGCTTCAAGTGTGACTGAGAAAGTGATAGATGCCCTGAGCCCATGCTCACCAAAGTTAAACTAGAAAGAAGGGCATTGGTTCTGACCCGAGAGCAGAGTAGTGAGTGAGGATAGGAGAGTAGTTAGTTATGCTGACTAGATGAGAGTGCGAGATTATGTGAGGATTGGGGTGAGATAGCATATACATCGGGTGTGAGGAATGAGGGAGTCAGGAAAATTATTAGAAAGGAATTGCGTGAGTAGGAGACGTCTCGAAGTGCTTCTATTGTCACTGTTCTATTGTTTTCTTGCTGTGTTTCCATTCGGTCATAGTTCTCACAGGAATATCTCATTGATTTTGCTGTTGAGGCCAAAATACAGAGCATTTCTTCTTTATTTTCTATCTCTGCACCAGTTTCTATCATAAAGCATCATGCTAAAACCTATCTGTTGCTGATTTTGGGAAATATTAGTATTAAGGCTATCTGCTGATTAACATTATGATGGCAGGGGTGTTGAGCCATCTGTTTCAGCATCTGAAATCAAGAAGGCCTATCGGAAAGCTGCTCTTAGACATCACCCAGACAAGGTTTTTTGATTGACCACCTGGTTTGATGCCTATATATTAATATCCCTGTTTTAACATTGTGTTAAATTCTGTAGGCTGGCCAATCTTTGAGAGATGATGGGATATGGAAGACTGCTGCTGAAGAAGTACACAGGGATGCAGATAGGCTTTTCAAAATAATTGGAGAGGCGTATGCTGTTCTGTCAGACCCTGCCAAGGTAGTGTGTTTTCAAATAAAAATTATAAGTGTTATAAGCATTGTTTATGTTGAAGGATCAGTCATGCAAATTTTAATATATTTCCTTGGTTGAATCGACCAAGTTGCAGGGGTCCAGGATGTCCTATCAGCATGTTATGTTATATACTCATTTTGTTATTGCTCCATTTTTGCAGCGGGCACGATATGATGCAGAAGAGATGAGGAATTCCCAAAAGAAATGCTTTGGACCTATGGCTAGAAATAGCGCAGATGCCCAGTATTACCCGTTTGATCAAAGCAGCAGGAGACCATGGAGAGAGGTTTGGAGATCATATGGTAATTCAGCTTCTCGAGGTTCCGAATCTGGCCAATCAAGTAGGATATAAGAAAATATGAGGGATTTAATCCGGTTTGACTTGTTGAACGAATGCTGGCCACTTTAGGTGATCTCTTTATCTGCTGCGCTTGTTATGCTGAAATTTTGCATTTTGAGAAGTTCAATGCTGCATTCATTCAGCTGCTATGCTGATTTAGTCTTGGATTAAAAGAGGTCCAGCTGGTATACAAATGGGCAATTGATAACATCGCAGTAGGAAAAGCTTGGCTGGTCAGTGTTTCGGATTGCTTTGGGAGATAGAATTTTTCTTCTGGCAAGAGGAGAACATGGTTGCAATCTATAAGAGCATTTGGTCTTTTAACCACTGACTGGTATTTAGGCTTGGCTGGTGACCAAGCACGTGAAAAGTATTTTTTTTTTGGGTGTGGGAAAAAGGAAGATTTAAATTTTGCTTTTATGGCTGACTGAGGTCTATTTTTTTGCAGATGTAAATTTTATAGACACTTGTCACAAAGTCATCCTAAGATGTACAGACGAAATTAATTGTAATACCACGTCAGAGATTGTATTTACCAGACCACCAGTTGCATTTGTGCTTATGCAAAAGAGATTTTGAAAATCAATGGTTATTTTTTTTTTTTCGTCAGAACATAATTTTTTTTCACTTTTTTCTACAAAGAAAGAGCACATTTTCTTCTAGTCTACATAAAGGTCAAATTAAAATCGTCCTTCCGCTTGCGAGAGGAATAAAAGGAATCCAACCTTTATTGTCATTAAAATAATACAAAGGAGTAAGGGCAAAATAATTTCACATGAGAAAGTTGTAGCTCATTTTCATTTATGGAATCCAAATAGAAAGCTATTGTGCCTACGAAGGAATAAATCATCTCTCAAGAACTATGCATTGTACGGCCTTGCAGAATTTTACTGAATTTCACTTGTTTTGATATTGGCTAAGACTCATATATATATGCCTAATCCGAGCTCCTTTGGATCCGTTTCAATCATCCATGGTGACCTGTTTATTTCTCACAAAGGAAAAAAATAAAAGAGAAAAGAAAAGCAAAGAAAACAGTATAATGAAAATTTTCCAAAGGAAGTTGCATGCAATGCAGAAAACAAGCTCAAAGGTTTGAAAGTTCACCTGTTCATGACAAAGTGTAATGTTCCCTGGCTAGCTCGCTTGAGAAGAATTTCTCTTGCCTCAATTGCAAGACCTTGAGGCTGCATGTAGAATGCCATGAAATAGTTATAGCACAGGAGGAAAAACTTATGTACCGAAATGATAAAAGAAAAACCTTAAAATTGTACCCAAAAAAGAGAGGGAAAAAAATGAAAATTAGATACACATACTTCTTCAGGAAACCAAACCCCAGGCTGCGTGCTTCCTTCAAGAATTGCAAGTGCAAATGCAGCTGTTGCAAATCCTACACTTCTGAAAAATGTACATAGTGCATTCATCATGACCATAACTAATAAACAACCCTATATATTCCAGGTTTATGAAATTATTCTCTATCTTTAAAGGATGTAAAATTTTATAGCAACCCTAAAAATATATAGAAGAATTGATTGTGTGTACCACATAGTGGGCACTGATTATGATAATAAAAATTTTGTAATAATTTCGCATAAAAAGATTTATTATATCGACATCCATTAAATAATAGAAATGTTTTCATTAAAGAATGATAAATATACTATTAAATAATAAAAGTTTCACAATGAGCACCTTGTCATATACAATTTATAATTACAATTACATATATTCCACTTAAAATCATAAAAAAAAGATATTGTAATATATTTCAAAATACTGATCCCTTAACACTGTACACATAATGCCCAACAAAAAATTGTTTACATAAATGAGGCATGCGCCCAAAACTACTTTAATGTATGCATAGTTAAAATTTGCACAGAAAATTTCACGAAAAAGATAGAAGAAAAACTAACACAGAAAGTTTCCTATGACTGAAGATGCCAACTGTGTTGCGGCCACTTGAACATTCCAAATCAACCTGTCCAGTAGTAAGGAGATGATATAGTTGGCCATGTTTTTGTAAGTTTTTTAGCGTACTTTTTTTTTCGGTGCAAGTTTTTTAGCGTACTTTATTAAGCATCATAACAATAATTCAAGTAAATAAAAAAAAAAAAGGAAGAAAAAGAGAAGAATAGCTAAACGAGCATTAGTTTAATCCTATTTATTTGGCTCACCCTCATGGATACACGTTCCCCAGCAATCCCATCAATAGCTCGAACAATAGGATCAAACAACTCAACCAACCTTCGGACTTTACTCCTGTCTCTCAGAAATTCCTGCATGATTATTCAAAATGTTACCCACATAATAATTAACAACATATGCTTCAATTTTCTTGGTAGGGAAAGTAGACATAGTAGAGTTAGTTTCAATATTGCTCATTGATATTCCGGTTCGTGGTTCTTCAAATTTCATTAGACCAGTTCTTTCACAAAATATCTTAAACAATAAGTTATATCATAATATTGTTCATATTCATATTATTTACAAAACCTAACTATTAGGAAGATGCATAACCAGGTAACAAGTGTATATTTGCAAAGCATGGGCTCATAAATAGTGTACTACCACATGAATGGCAGCAAAGGGGCAGCTCATACTATATCTGTTTTGCATTTTTGCATCATTATATCATATTTCAGGACATCATGTAGCTCATCACAAAGATAAAGAAAATACTTGTTGCTTCATGACTTGCAATAGCACTTCATGATAGAGCGCAAACCCTATTATCATTAACCTTCTCTCCAAAAGCTTTAGCTGATAGGTAGAAGCACATGAATAATTTTATATTTAACATGCTCTCTAACACAAATGTCTCTTTTTTAGCTAAAAGCGTGGACAATTTATCATAATGGAGAATAACATTGATTAAATCCCTGACCAGTTGGTCATGGTAACTCTGATACTATGTCATGAAACTAATTATCTCTTTAAAAATTTAAACTTATAGGTAAAGATATGAATGATTTGATATCTAACACTTGATAAGTGTTATATCTAATTAAAAGCATAGTTATCTTCTATTTTTAATTGGGATTGCATACATATGTCATGAAAAAATATCCTTTAGGTAGTGTTTGGTATCTTTTTCAGCACAGTCGAGACAGAGACAATGGAGACAACGAAGACGAAGACATAAAAAAAGTCTTCCTATTGTATTTGGTTGTGAAGTAAAAAAATAATAACGGTCTCTGTATTTTATTTGGAAAACATGGGGACAAGACAACAAATACATAATAAAAGACAATAGTAACCCCATCGAATTGCCGCCGCGGCTGCCTATGGTTGTGAGGACATACAAGGAAATAAAAATATGCATAGAGATATTATTGAAAAAAATATATTAAATTTCCGTCTTCGTATCCTGTCTTCAATGTTCCAACTTTTTGGAGGTACATTTTCTGTATTCCTATCCCCAAAACAAAAATTTTTCTGTTCCCTGTTCCCGTCTCCACCACCAAACAAGTTTGTGTCTCCAGTGTCTCTGTATTGGCTTGGGGACAACAACCACACACTACCTTATCGTTAGCATGTGCCAACTGGGTGCAGTTGATTGTAGAGAGAATATTTTCATGCGTACTGTTAGCATTAGCACTTATGATTTGAAAGAATACCGGAGGAAAGAGTTTTGTCATAGCTTCCATTCCCCAATTCCAGAAAAACGGTGCTGTTCCAAATCGAGCACTAACAGTTGGCACTCCTAGAATCTCATGAGCACTTCTAACCTCTGGCAAATTCCTGAAAACCACGTATTGAAGTGGAATCCTAATTTCCGAAGCAAGCAAATATGTACGGGTAATTAAATCAATGCGTTGTAGACCATATATCATATCATATATGACTAAACAGTTCCAAAATCCTGTTGTGGAAGATTGATAAAAGAGCAGAAAATGCCCTTAACAGAATGTACATTACAACTAATGATATGAAAGACTCGATGATGATTTAGTATTATTTTGTTTTTGATGCATAGTTCCAAGGAATGTTCTTACTTGAAGTGCTTTCTATGTATCAAAAAACTTACAACAGATAAACATCTCTTCTGCCAATCCCTTTTCCAAAATCAACGTTGAGCATTCCGCTATATGGCTTCAGTTTGACCTTTTCTCCTAGTTGAACATTCCAGCATCAACATTTAATCCTACAAACAAAATGATAATTAATCTAGATAAAATAAATAACTTGTAGAAACTATGTTGACAACAACCTTTGCTATAGGCAACTACTTCCTCTCCCAATAACAAGAAGCTCGTAGCTAATATGGTTGGACCAGCACCACCAGTTCCAGCAGTGTAGTAGGAGAACCTGAGATGGCCATGGCTTCTTATAAGTTGACAAATCAG
Source organism: Dalbergia cultrata (assembly GCA_031216105.1). Taxonomy (NCBI): domain Eukaryota; kingdom Viridiplantae; phylum Streptophyta; class Magnoliopsida; order Fabales; family Fabaceae; genus Dalbergia; species Dalbergia cultrata. The sequence continues at coordinate 120,026 of CM062345.1, forward strand.
CATGACAACCCAGAAAATAAACAAGAATACATCTGCCGCTGGCTAAATTTACTCCTCACATCCATTTTGGGAATTCATATTTTCCTTCATTTTTCTGCTAAGCTTATTTTGTCTCAGCAGATTGTAAAGGAAAAATTAAAAAAAGAAAAGGCTTGTTTGAATGGTACATATCATAATGTAGATTAATGAAAATAGATCTGAATATAAATAATTTACAAAACAGAAGGACCTTAAGAAGGTGTTTGATATGCATAAAGTTAGATTCTCAAGCATCCCAAGTGTCTAGGAGTCCACATCAAGGAATTCAAGGTATCATATTAAGGTGGTGAGATATAATGACACCTAAATCCTAAGTTTGCGTAAAAAAGAAAGTCATAATCTTCAATATTATATGGGAGGAGACATCACCTTAACCTTTCTGGCTTATGCTCACCTTCACTTTCTGCAACACGGACTAGCTCTGCTGCCATGACTAAGACAAAATTTTACGAAGGGTTAGCAATATATACAGCATGGATTAGTCCCTAATTTTACAAATACATCCTTCACGTCACTCTGTCGAGTACAAACAAGAATGGGATAAGCAAGCCCAGAAACATACATTCAAATCAGCAGCTCATACAATTTTTCATAGTCATCTGAAAGATATGCAATGCATAGTGACTACTTTTGACATTTAAGTGTTTTCCAGGAGAGTTTAGTATAAATTGAGGAACAAATGATTCAGGCAGTGATGATTTGCCAACATAAGAATACAGCAAATAGATGGGCAGTAAGTAATAAGCACCATTGCTCACTCCAGGGTATATTCCTCCTGTTGTTATAGCCGGAACATTCGCAGCTACCGCCTTGCTCATAAAGGACTTTGTACGCCATGCATAGCTTGTGTCATCACAAACATCAACATATGCAGTCTGTGACAAGAAACATATCGAAAAAGATAGTCAGGCACGTGCAAATGTAAAGGGCAAGAACCAAGATATATGTATGTGTTGAGAGATTTTCTCATGGACAAAAGCGAGTACTGACAGTTGAAGGTTTAGGGTAAGGGTACCTTAGTATTTATGGCAGCTTCAAGCACGCTACATTTTTCTGCCTGTTGGAAAGGCCCAGCAGCATGAACTACAAGATCTACATCTGCAGAGTGCAGAAACAACCTAACACACTGTCACTATCACTCAACTATCTAATAAGACTAAAATTCATTTTGATCATTGAAATTTATCTATGCTTTAATTTAGACACTAAAATTAAGAATAACTATTTAGTCGCTGAAGTTGCTAAAATGTGATTTAAATTAGTCTCTGAAGAAATATTCACATAAACTAACTTGAATCACTAAAAGGCCTAATTTGAACAGCTTTTTGTAACTTTATATACTAAATTATTAATTTCTTAATATCAGGACTAAACTGAATTACGCGAACAATTTCAAAGATCAAAATGAACCTTTACTCAGATACACTTAATTGACATAATCAACAACATCGATAATCAACTTCAACTAATAACACAAAGTAAATAAATAAAATGCCGAATTGGTAAATGTTAGTATATCTGTAAAAAACCAAACAACACATATTAAGGCAAAAAAAAAAAATCATGGTATATGTATAAAATTATATGAGCGATAAAATTATCGCTGTAAAGTCATTATTACTTATATTGGTAAATGTATGAGCACATTCAGGTTAAGAGTATAAATGGAATGAAAAATTAATGTTATCTAGATATTGTAAACAAAAGAGGGACGCTAACGACTAGCAAAGTTAGTTATGGTTTAAGTTCGTTACGTGATTAGTTACCAAGAGAAGAGATATTCCCTGTACGTGCGTATGCAGCACTAGCAGATACACACACTCACTCCAACGAGAATATAGGCACTCACCGTGTTCAGTTCATTCTCTTCACATGTGGTTATTATATTCTACTAGAATTGGTGAGCTAAGCAAATGCAACAAAGCTTACTTTACCTTTCAAAGCAGTTTGGAGTGAATCTTGGTCGTCGATGTCAACATGAGAAAAACCTGAATTGCCCCCGAGTTTTCCAACGAGAGCTTCACCTTTCTCTCTGTTTCGGCCGGCGACGAGGATTCGTAGGGCGGGGCAGAGCTTGGAGAGTGCAATGGCGGTGGATCCTCCGACTCGACCCGTTCCGCCGAGGACCAACACCCGAGGGTTGCAGGTCTTCTCCGGCAGCTGAACCCTCTCGATAATATTGTTGCTGTTTTTGTTTTTGTTAGTTTGGAGTTGGCTCTTCAGCTTCAATTTCGATGGCAGCCATTTCAAATTCAAAGGCACCGAACCTGGCGCCATTGAATTGAAATAGTATAGTAGATGACCGCACTTCCCTCTTCCTTTCTATTTCTAAGCTTTGCTTTGCTTTGTGATGTGAGTGTTATCGAAACATATCATGTAGGAGTATTATTATCTTTTGTTTATCTTTGGCTGTTGCTGCTGCTGTTGTCAAGGCAAGTTATATACTTGGCTAAATTGACGCCACTAGGCAAGCAACCTCATATTTAATAAATATATATTACGTCTTTTACGTCTTATAATTATATTATATATGCACGGTGGTCAGTGTATTCAAATGCAAGACTTTTTTTTATATTTATTGTGCGAAAAAATTAAATTCTGCAATCGTTCATCACTTGAAAAAGTTAATTCGATTCAATATGAACCGTAAAGACTACATAAATAATTTAAACTCAACAAGGGCAATGCTTATATTTTAAAATTTGACCTGCCCGTAGAGATGAAAGTACGTAACTAGATAAATAATTGAGTAAACACTTAAATTTAAATTGATCCTGGCAATATCTTGATGAACAAATTGATTTCTAATAATTATAAACACTTAAATTAATCCCTCACAATTATAAAAATAAAATACTATAATATTCTATTTTAACAATTATAAAGGATCAATTTCGATGTTTATAATTATTAAAAATTAATTTATTCATTAAAGAAATTGTCAGCGATCAATTTAGATGTTTACTCTAAATAATTTAAACTCAACAAGGGCAATGCTTATATTTTAAAATGACCTGCCCCAGAAATGAAAGTATGTAGCTCGTGACGCTTTCTTTCCTTTTACTTTTTCTCTTTTTTTTTCAGTATAAATAGAACGTTCATTTCATGATTTCTCATCACAAAACTTCTATTTTACAACTATTTAATTGACACGTATTTGTTCCCACTTTAAACCTCTACTACACTTGGATGATCTTCTAAAAGCTTCTCCATGGTATAGCCAAGTTTATGCGTAAATGGTTGTAAAAACAATCAAACATAAAGCTACAAACTGAATAGTGTTGGGTGTTTAAGAAAATTGAGTATTAAAATAGCAAAACTGAAGTTATCATCATTTTACAGAGAAACCAGAATATCACAAGACCTAAAACAAACGCCGTCTACAAGTCCACAACTATATATCAGTGGGTAATTCCCCCTGAACTTACAACCCCTGTCCGGAATATCTAGCGAACATGCTAGCAGAAGCAATGTATAAACAAAATTAAATTCAATGAAGAAAAACAAAAAAGAACAAAGAAATAATATTAACTATTGAGAAGAGTCTCGATGGCTTCGAAGAAAAATGCCGACATTTCCGGGCTTGGTGTCTTGATTGCACATTTGATGCCAGGGTTTCCAACCACCGTGGTAAGTTCAATTAATAATGGTATCCCTCGAGGGAATTTAGCTGAGAAGTAAAACACATCCTGGTTTGCATTCTTGCGCTTTGCAATGAAGAACACGTTTGATGCAGCCAGTCGCTCCAGTGTTGCATCCACACCACTAATCACAATGGCTGGGAAGTCCTTACAAACCTCATTGGAATCAGGAAGGGACCTCCATGTCTGCAGCATGGGGAATGATCAGGTTTTAATCTCTATATTCAAGTAACATTAAATTTACAAGTGAATCCACAGTCTAGTGACAGACCCTTATATGTCTCAATGAGTTAGAGGAAGTTGCAAATTCAAACCCCACCCCCACCCCCACCCCCTTTATATGTTAATTAAAAAAAAAAAGAAAGTACCATTAAATTTGGATAAAGTTTCACCCTTTCTGTGATATTGTGCGTAAATTATATAAAAAGAATGAGCTCCATATGGAAAAATTTTCACCCAGTTTTTACCCTTATACCAGACACACCCTAAAGAATTGAAAGTTATAACCTAAATTATCACGTGGGAACCTATTGCAGTTGTCCAACAAAAGGTATACCTCTAGGAAAGTGGATCGTTCCATTTTACCATCCTCAGAGAAAAATACATAGACTGGGATTTTATCATTAAAATACCACACAGGCTGTTGGTTGTTTTTCACAGCAACCTGCAGAAGTGAGCTAGGAAGTCCTTGGGACATGTTCTGGAACATAACCATAGGAAGGAGTGTTCCAGCTGATGTTCCAGGTTGCAATTGTGGAACCTGAAAGGCATTGAGCTATCTATTAAAACTTAATTTGATAGAAATCTCCAAGTGAAAAAGAAAAAAACCATATAAGCAATAATAACCTGCAGGGGTCCAGCAGCCGCAAGACCAAATGTGTTCTTATTAAATTGAATCATGAAGCCATCAAGTGGAGCCTGAGTGTTGTTTTCTAACAACAAACTGTAAAATATTTGACCATCCTGCCTAGTCAACTGTGCACTGATTTGTAACCCCTGACCAGTTGAAGCAGGAAGTAAAATAGGCAATGGAGGCCTGCAAACAGTGCAGAAGATCTAATGAAGAATGATTTCATACAAAGCAGGGTAAGTAATTAAGGTTTCATAAACTGCTCAAGCATTACATGCATTGATGCCGGCCAGAACCAGAACTTGTGGAACCCTATTTGCATATTTAATAATATGCCACACATCATCATGTAAATCATCATCAATCACTATTTCTATGCAGAAGTAACACTTTGATGCAAAACTTCTAAAATGCGTAGCAGATTACAATAGGCAATTTCTTATTAGCAAGCCACAATTAATTCTCAAAATTATCAGAGTTTCACTGAAACTCACCCAGCAGGAGTAGCTGGTTGATCAAGAGGAACAATAGAACTATTATCCATGCCCATCAAATCACCAAGTAAATCTGGCACAGGTGCAGCAGGTGGAGGTGATGTTGGTGCAATGGATGCAGGTGCTAATTGGCTGGCAGTGGGTGGTGAAGCAGCACCATTGGCTGGATTTGCAGATGACTCAGAATACCCTGTTTCACTTCCCTCAGGATAGTCTTCATCTTCAGTTTTCTGGGCCGAAGTGTGTACACGGGTTACAAATGCATCTGGGGGTTTGTGATACACAGAAGATAATGTAGCAATGTTGACAAGGAGCTCATCAAGTAGAGAAGGATCAAGTTGGTTTGAGTCATCAGTTATCACAGGCTTCTCAGCTAACACAACATCCTTAGCTGCCTGATAAAGACAAGTTAACAGTTAAAAACTTCAGTTTGTTTATAAAGTCCATTAAGCACCTCAACTGATTAGCATGAGTAGGTATAACTGCAGACAAAAAAGACTGGATTTTGATTCAAGAAATCAAACCTCAGGGTCAGTTGAGAGGAGCCGCCAATATATGTATGCACGATCTCGCAAATCAGGATTATCTGTCTCCATAGTGGCATTGTTCAAAACAACCTGTAAAGATTAGTTACAAAGTGAAACTTAGCATAGCATAATATGATGGATCGGCATCTTTCAGCCATGTGAAAAGTTCAAATCCGAGGGGTTGTATACCCTATCCTCCTAATATTGTTCCACTTAAATCCATCCCACAGTTCTTCCCAAATTCTACTGTTTCAAGTGCTGTCTACCATCTACGTCATCACATAGCTTATTGAAGTATAGAAGTAAATTATTAGTGAAGATCATGCAAAAATAGCATCCATCAGTGACAATCAACGAAATTCCAAGAAAACAAAACATGCATTCTGAGGTAGGACCTGAATCATTTGCTGTGGAACTTCAGTTGGCTTCTTAAGGAAAAGTTTGACAGTAGCAGTCAGCAATTGTAGTTGGACTTGTGCAGGTTCTTCAGGGAAACTCTCTAAGAAACTTTCAAGAAGCTCATCGGCATTGTCAATTCTTTCCGCATATTCACCAATGATCCAGATCATTGAGGCCTATCCAGATAGTTGAGGACTCAGAAAAGACCAAAAAAATATGGTAATGGCAATCATAAAGGCACTCAGATTAATTAATACCTTGGCTTCTGGTTCATCCAAGGTGTCTAAGCTCTCGCAAAGTGTTGCAATTATAGACTCATATCTGCAAAGTGGAACAAAAGTTCAAATAAACTCTGAAATATAATAGCATTCACTAACTTTGCTATCTTTCCCCCTCCCCACAACAAAAAGGTAAAAGCAGATAAGAAAGGATAATACGTGTTGGGGTATCTTCTAAATATATCTTTGATAACAATGATTGCCTCTTGAACAACATAGTTTACTTTTATCTTGATCAACTCAAGCAAAACACTTATGCATCTTTCAGCCGCTCTCTCTAATTTGATGGCACACCGACCAATTGCGCGAACAGCCTTTCTAACAAAATCTACATCAACTTCAGTAGCATATTCCTTAAATTCCAATAAAACCTGCCAATATTATAACCAAAAGATCAACAAAAATTAAAAGTAACTCCATTCTTAATATAACACATGAAGTTGCAGGGACTAAAAGCTTTGCAAGAATTCTACTGATAAAAAGAAATATGCAAATGGTAAAGCTGCACTCATCCCAAACGAATGAAAGGTGCGCAAGTCCCATCAATGTAACTGGATAACTTATTTTTTATAGAAGAGATTTCATTAGAGAGAAGTGAGAAAGTACAAGGGTAAAGTATATAAGACAAGAAAGGAGCTAAAATGGCTCAAAAATCAGTTGCAAAGGGACAGGATAATATATTACCATATCTTTGGCCAGAAAATATTTTGTGCAGTGTTCACAAAAATGCTACACATATTGCATTTTACACAATGAAAAAATTGGGGAGCAGGAGAGAAATATGAACTGAAGCAATGTAATATCAAGTTTACCTGGTCTATATTTCGGTCCGAAGCAAGCTTGATCATAATTTCTAACTTTTCCATTTTCACATAGATAGGATCGTTGTACTTGCAGAAGAACACCTGCAGATAGAATAGAAGCAGACCTTCACTAGTGCCCAAGTGCACTATTACTCACTGACAATTTTAAAAAATAAATAGACCACCACCTTAATTTCATGTGCAAGAATAGTTGGTCTTCTTTGTACTATAAGATTGATATTACGCAGGGCAACATATTGTATTTCAGGTTCTGCAGAGAGTAATGTCACAAGAGGAGGAGCCATCTTTTTGCAAAGATTCCGAACCACATCAGTACTGGTGATAAGCTCCATTTGTTGAAGGATCATCTACATGCCATTATAAACTGTAGTTAGCAAACCATGCAAAATGCGATCTCTGAAGCATCAACAATGACTCATGGCAATGCAAAATAACAGGCTAAATTTATTTTTAAAAAAAAAAAACCTTGACAGCTGATAGTACAACTGCACAATTGGCATGCTGTAACCTTGGAGTAACTCTTTCTACTATGTTTTCTCCCTCCCGAGCATCAGCTGCCTTGTATCTAGAGAGAGCATCCAGTATAAAAACTTGACCCCATCTAGTACATGATGTAAAACAAGTGAGTTAGCTTAAATGAAACAACATGGAATTGATTTAACTGAAGATAGACAAAGAAAAGACAAGATGACAACAACTAAAACAATAGCCAAAAACTGCACAATCAACAAAATAAAATAGTTTCGGAAGACTTTTGGTTTATGATACAACTGACTCCACTCCTTCAGGACAATTTCAAGACTAGACTTCCTCAAGACTGTTGCTCCATTTTCTCTCAATTATATTCTCCACAGTTTACGAAGAATGGTTTAAACAGATATATTGCCCTAAGGAAACAAAATCATGACTAAACTCAGCTGTTAAGACTATGCCACCCTCAATCTTTGTATTTCAATTCTTAATTATGAGAACAAAAAATATTGGAGACAAACTTACTCTGTACATTCATTTAAAGCAGTGAGCAGCTTTGAGAGCGTGTGGCTAGTGATCTCAAAGATAGGTCTACTACTATTTTCCTGAATTTCAGCAAGTGCTGCCACAGCATTAGCTACAACCATTGGATTATTATCAGATATCAAATCCTTCAGAGAATCCAAAAAACCCCTGTCCTCAACTAACTCTGCATTTATGTCATAAAGCTTTGCAACACAGATGGCGGCAGTCTTGCGAACATATGGATCATCATCCTGTCAATAATATCATGCACAAGTATGGAGTACAGATGAGTGAGCTGAAAAAACACTTAGTCACTGTTATCAACACAATCAAAATTCAAAAGTACCTTTAGGCACCTCTGAAGGGGATCACATAGATACTCAGTAATTTTATCAACACGAATGCAGCCCATTGTCCGCACAGCTAAGGCTCGAATTAAAGGATTCGGATCTTGTGAATCCTGTGCAGCAATTTATATAATGAATGAGAAATAATTGTGTCATGCAACGTCAAAATAACTTCCATCAGGAAGAGTATGGGAAGAATTCCTCGAAAAGTGTATGACAAGCTATGACTTGCATTTTAAGATAAACATCTCTGTCGGAACAAAGCAACATGAACAAGGGGAGATGACAGGGAATGAATTGCACTAGTTAAAACATAAGGTCTAGTTTAAATTGGAAACACAAGATGAGGAGGAAAAAACAAAGCCATGGAGTTAGTGATTGCAAAGCATAACAGAAGAACCAATACATAAAAAGTACAAGAGGAAGGAACACGAACGAACAAAAGAATGGTCATTCCAGTTTTTACCTTAACAAATGTATTTACAGCAAGTATTGCAAGGTCAGGCTGGCTCTTGGCATAATTTATGAGATACAAGTAGACCAACTTTTTCAGCTCCAAATTTTCTGTTTGCATGCAATTCACCACATCTGTAAACAAAGACGAGACATCCTTCCCAACAGTCATCGCAGCAATCACCTTTTTCACAGCATCTTTTCTCTTATCCTACAAGACATGACAAAAAGAGAAGCAAGTTATCCCATACAATTTTCATTCAACCATGCCAACAAATAAAAAAGGCCACCAAAAAGGCACGACAACAACGTCACCAAAAAAAAAAAAGTCTAACAATTCAAAATAGTGAAACAGTAATCACCGTATGATTAGTTTTCAATTAGAACATCAACAAATCCATATTTTAACCACAGAAATCAAAACAGCAAATCAGGAACATGGCAATGCGTTTCATTCATAATCATAGATTAGTAAGTGTCGTAATGAAATTTCTACTAGAGGCACTAAATCCGTGGACATAAAACACAAATCAAGACTATAATCTCAATCAACATTGGAATAAATCAGAATCTTCTTATTTATTTAAGCATCATTTTTCTATTTGTAAATTCCGTGACGTTTATACAGAGAATCTAGCTATAACTTCAACTTCGTAAATCTGAAAGCAAACCTAAATTGCGCCGTTGAATGATCGGAAAATCAAAAAAATACAATAACATCGAGTATCTGACTCGGATCCAGAAACGATGCGAATCTACGAATTCGAAAACAAACCGTAACTACAAATCAAGGGAAAATCACTACAGATCTGCGGCAAGCGCGCGGCGCGAACATCGAAATTGCTATGAAAGGAACGAGATCGTAAATGAGAGGATCGGAGGAAGGGTACCTTGTACTGAGAATTGAGCTCCTCTTTGAGCTCAGGGATCTCACCCTTCTTGGTGGTGGAGAAGTACTTGGAGTCATTCCTACTCATCTTCTTCTTCCTTCAGTGTTGCGTCTTCTCCTTCCTCTATTCGTTCCCCTTCAGAACTCTGAAATGGCAATGAAGGAAGAAAAGTTAAAAACGGACGAATTGGTGGAACGTTTTAGCTGCGACTGCTGGCAGAGTTAAAAGCACCAGAGGTCCAAGCGACGTCGTCTACTCTGTTGCACGAAGAGTAATCCAACTCGCATTGGGCTTGGAGCGAGTTCTTAAGTGGATCCAAGCTGTTACTATAACTAGCGGTCTATCCCGTGCGATGGAAGAAAAAGTCTTAAGTTTGGGAAGATATGACCCAAGCTGTTACTATAACTAGCGGTCTATCCCGGATGAGTGATATTAAAAAATAATTTATTGATTATTATAAAATAATAAAAATTTAATTAAATATAACTTTATAATAAATTGAATATATAAATTAATTTTAATATAAATTAATATTTAAATAATTAAATAATGAATAAAATATAAAATAGTATCATAAAATTTAATAAATAATTAATACCATTATTAAAGAAGGGTAAGTTGTGGAATTGAAGTCTTTGTTTTTAAAAGGTTTTAATGTTGAAAAATTGAAGGTTTTTCATCCCATAAGTAAATTGATACTTATTTATTATTAATTAATTAATTAATATTAATTATAAAAATAAAAAGGAAGTATCAATAACATATCATAATAAAAATAATAATAAACTTTTAGGTTATAATCATCAATGTAATTTAAAAAGTTTTAAACATCATTTGGTTATTTAGAAAAAATGAAAACATTGACCTTGTACAACATTAAAATCTTTAAACTAAAACTATTTTCATTTGAAGTAAATAATAATGTCTATTCTAAATTAAATCAATCTTCTCCTATTTAATTCTCTCTTTCAAATAGAATCATATATTTATTATATGGTCTTTTTGACAGAATCAAAACAATCTCATAAATGAAAAACATTACGATTCACCAATTTCATCAACTTTAATTTATCAGCATTACCCATAGAGAAATCAAATATTAAATTATATGTTAAAAAATAAATACTTGAAAATTTGAATAAATAACATGTTGTTTGAATCAGTAAAGTTATATTGTAAAAAGTTGAAAAAATTAAATGAAATATAAAATCATAATAAATTTAGATGAGTATAAAAATTAAAGTCAATTTATCAAATTACCTCAATTTTATTTTATTTATTCAGCATAATTATTTTAATCATTGTGTTGTATCATCAATTAATTAATTAATTAAAATTGATAATTAATTTAATTTCAGTTAATTTAATTTAAATTAATTTTTTTACAAATTAAATATAATATTCATATTAATTAAATAAAATAAATTTGATTTGATTTGCAAGTCACTTCTATATTTAAAATCTGTTAAGTAGTTTTTTATTCACTTGTAACACTGTTAAGTAGAGTTTGAAACAAATAAGAATAGATATTAATTTAATTTGAGTTTAAATTTAAAATAAAATTAAACCCCCTCAGTCAAATTTCTTTTATACTCATCAATCAAATTTAATATGATCTCAAAACTAAAAATCAAATTTGATGATATTTGTTAAATCACGTGATGTATTATTTATAAAAGAAATTCAGGTTATGAATAGTAAAAATATCTCATTTGGTCTTTATTAACATTCAATTAGAGCACAAAATTCATCTATAAAATTTTATTCAAAATTGAGAAAATAAAGTTGTGTAACTAAATTCAAATTAATTAAGCACATGATTAAAAATGATAATACAACAATAATATATAAAGGCAAAAAATGGAATCAAGCTTTACAACCTTGATTCAAATTTTGAATTAGCAACCCATAATTGAAAACATAATCATAAATATCTTGTAAATTGGATTTTTTTTATTGAAATATATCAATAAGTTCACACCCAGACCATTACATCTATACCTTTAAAACTATTTGTACTAACCATCAACATATCTAGCAGCTATGTCAATCCAAAAAAATATTATAATATTATGCTTCCAAACTTCATTACCATATGAAATTAGTCATATTACTTACAGCCAAAAATTGATGTCCTTCTTAACTATAATATTCTTCTCGGAACAACTTGTGCAATTCAATGTGTTTATTGAAGGATGTTTTTTTATCACAAAACTTATCTCTCCAATCTCGAACTATTTTAGCAGCTTCCAAAACAATAGAAGAAGACAATTCATATGTGATAATAAACTATAAAAAAATAAACACCTAAAATAAAGAAAAGTAGTAAATATATAATAAAAGATGAAAAATATAAAAAATAATAATAATAAAGCAAAAAAATATGTAGAACTGATGGCAGTAAAATTTGATGTAAATTAAAATAAGAAGTAATACCCATCCATATCAATTTTGATGACATTGAAAATTGTTTTTTTTTTCCCATTTCTCTTTATAGAAAATAGAACTTTGAAGTTTTATAACTTAAGATGTTCCATAAAGTGAATAATTCTAACAAGAAATTGATAGGAGACAATGTTAGAACTGATATGGGAAATCATATCAATTGCAACAGCAAAAAAACTTCCAAATTAAATTCATAATAAAATAGTGATGAATGCTTAGCATAACAAAAAAAGAGAGTTAAAAATGAAGTCTTATAAATGGATGAAAAGATAGATACATATCAATTTTATAGAAATTGCGGTAAGTGATTAAGAAAATGAGAGTTGAAACAACAAAGGTGATAATTTAATTCAAATTTATAATAACTGCATACTAATTTTCAAAAATTTTAAATGAAGGCATTGAACACAGTAAGAATAATTTAATATAAATAATTAATTAAGATATTTTATCCAAAAAACGGAGAAAACACACACGTGTAAACATTTCTAATGAATAATAGCAAGTGCATTAACTTTTATATATGATAATAGTATAAAATATATATAATAAAAATATAATATATTGAATATAATTGACATATTATATATGAAAATTGAGAAAATATAAGATAAAATTATTGTGATGTGACAGAATTATGTGACAATAAGTTTAGGCCATCCATTGTATAATAATTGCTAAATTATATGAAAAAATTCTTGTAATAGGATTAAATAAGATAACAAATCAAAATACTTCTTAAAAGGGTTGAATCACGTTAAATACAAATAAAATCAGATTTCAAATTATATTTATTATAATTGAATGTAATACAAATATTATATATTGTTATACATAATATCATTATTTATTGCATGAGTTTAATTGAATCATAATACTTAGGAACTTGTTTATATATATGGATGGATTAATTAATATTAGATTACTATATAGTTTCCTCTGCAACAGCACAAGCTAACACATCCTGGTTTAACAATTAAGTTTTTTAAATTCTTCAGTAAGATTCATTACAAAATTTTAAAACCAAACGTAAGTTAAACGCATTCATTTCTCGATTAACTACCTGATGACTTTCAAATGTGGGATTGAATGAGCATCCAGGAGGACTACCTCTACTGCTGGAATAAGAGAAGGCTTTCATACCTATTAAGCATGCATACATCACGTTACCAACTGAAATTGAATCTCGTGCCGACACATTCATATTCACCATTAAATTATATGTGGACTTCACTTAGTTTGGATTCCACAACCTATCCAATAGTTGATGTTGGTGTGTCTGCACACGATCCCACAGAGTGTGAGTCAAAATAACATTTCTCAATTAAGAAACCCACTAATAGGGATCTAGCAAGCTATAAATTTTACCTTTTTCCCCTTACTATTGTCCCCATCTGAGTCACAAAATCAAAGAATCCTATGTTAAGCATCTCATAATGATAACAAAATGGAAAACCAGAAGCTTAAAAGTAGTGAGCATACAAGGCACCTTTATCCCCCCATATATCAAACATGCCAGAAGCTAAGTCGGAATTATCCTGAGATAGATCAAGAGAAAAAATAAATAAATGTAAATAAAACAAATTCAACAGCAAGGTTTAGGATGGCGGCGACGAAGAAACATATAACTGCTCCCTTTTTGAGCAAACATGATTGAGATTATTAAAGCAAAGCACATTATTCAACCTTATGTTCCTCTTTACTGCAACAATGGAACGACGTAACTGACCTTAATTACAACCATCTTGATTGGCGTCTTTTGTCTTAGAGGTCAGTATATGGTTTTTAGTGCACTTCTTCAGCATAGAAGATGGCACTGGCTTAACAAACTGGTTTTTCTGTAGCAGGCTATCAACACGGAGCACTTTTTCCCTGTTCTATTCAATCTTCCTCTTCGCCGCAAGATCTAGCCAAATCAAATCAGACAACAACATCATCAAATATCAAATTTTCAGGCACAAGCACGAGCATCATCATAACTGGTCATCTTCCACATAAATTAAAATAAATAATACAAGCTTCTATTAACTCATGGCACCAGACAAAATCAAATAATCACAACTGGTCATCTTCCGAGTCTTATTATGCGCACAATTTACAAGTCACTCACCTCAAAATAAGTTATTTAAAACAGCAGGGCGAATAAATTAAAATTAACCAAAACACAAGAGGTAATAAAAAAAAATAACGATTAGTAAAAAAAAAAAACCCAAAAATAAAAGAGAGGGAAGGTAGGTACCTTTGGACTTGTCCTCGTAGAAGATTGCGTCGTCGGAAACGGCTTCAAGGGGGCCGCCGGATTCATATTAATTATATTATTCTGTGTAATAAATAGTGGAACGTTCTATTTTGCAAACGCAAATATAAAAGAATTATTATTTGGGTTTGTATTATTGATGAGCCAAAGAACAATAGGTATTGATAGGGAGACTATGTGATTTTAGGAAATATAAATTATTCTGATAATGTTATTATTACAATTATAGATAGATTGTAAAAGAATATGCATTAATTTAAAAGAAGATTTAAATTTTATATCAAAATATGTGTTGTTAAATATATTTCTACTTTTTATGAGAGAATTTTTTCCTAAAAATTTTAAAATTACTAAAAAATAAATCCTAGCATTGCAATTATTGTTTAATATTATATATAGGTTTATATATATATATATATATATATATATATATATATATAGGTAGGTTTAACTTTTTTTTTTTAAATATTGTTAGAGACAATTTGCTTCTAAAATTGTAAGATGCACCATTTCGACAACATTTAAATTTGAATTATAATTGTTATGAATAGGAATAAAGGGATCCAAAACTCACAAACTAGCCCATCTTGGAAGGCCCAACATGAAGGCCCAGGATGTCGAAACCTAAGGTGGATCCACTCGCTGGTCCGAGTGCTCGAACAAGACACACGTGGTAGCAGTTACTGAGCTTCCCTGCCCATTTCCCACTCTTTCCATCATCACTAACGTGGAGACGTGGGAATGAGGGCGTGGGGATCTCCTGACTCCGAGTAACCGTCCTTGAGCCACAGGCTCTAGGCACACAATCATGTTCCATTTTTGTTGTACCCATACTATATCAAAATCCTTGCTCATTGCTTGGTGAAGACCTGTAATACCCTAGTTTGAAATAAAAAGGTTATAAAAAAAATTTTGAACCAGGAAGGGTGCCAATTACCCTTATCTGTCGTTTCAAGTCCTGAGTTTCACTACGCTTGGATCTTGTAGGTAGAAAAATACACGAGAAGGGGGTTGAATCGTGTTTCACTTTTTCATTACTTTTTAACAACTAAAACTTTGAACCAAATACTATCAAGCATTGAGCTTGAAGTATAGCAGAAACAACATTAGATGTTTCAAAAAGTGACTTTCTGAAATATAGTATCAGTAATAAATAAGCTAAAAAGATAAACTTTACAAAAATATTAAGTTATTTAAACTGAACTGCAAAAGTAAAAGGATAAGGGAGAAGAAGACATTGCACAGATATTTTTGTACTGGTTCGGCCAATCTGTCTACATCCAATACTCAACCATTGTTGAGTTTCACTAAACCTTTCTCAACCCGAGAAATAAACAAACTAGATAGTCTTTATAATAGTCTTCCCAAGCTATAACCTGTGACCAATAGACAACCACTACTATCACAAAGTAAGTAATCATTCACTAGCCTCTCCAAGCTAAACCTTGAGTAGTTTTGTACTAACCTCTTCAAGCTGAACCGTAACTAGCAAAAACACCTTACTGTCGCGTTGGAAGTAGTTTTGCCTTAGCCTTTCCAAGCTATCTCACACCGATCATTGCTAGATCGAGGATATAACGGTTTGTGTTTGGGTTTGCAACTCAAACTAACCTACACTCTAAATATACAGTGAATAGCCTAGGATAACTTGAATGACTTCTTTCTGACGATTCTTCCTTGGAAGAATGTATAAAGTATTCAAGAACATAGAAAGAAGATTCTTATAGCAAGTAATGAACTTCACAGAAAAAGGATAAGGAGGAAATTTTGTATCATATCAGCACTTATGCAATTGATAAATTCTTATCTTTGACAGCTCAACATCTCTATTTAGATATGGTCTCCCTTTGTAACCATTGCCTTTGATTTCTTGTCTAAGTGACACGTGTTGATTATCTGTTTGTGTCTTGAAAATGTAATCTAGAGGAGTAGTCCGTCTGGTGTTAGAGCTTCTGCAAAAGCCATTGTAAAGTTGAAGTTTTTGATGACCTTTCATAAACTACTTTTTACTTTATAAACATGGTTTCTAAGCTCTTCCTTCTAGAAGCTGGAATGGTTGATCAAGTTGGCAGAAGAGTTGACGTGCCATTCTGTAATTGATTTTAACTTCAAATTTGAATTTCAAGTTTTCCCTCCTTTTTTCAGTGAAGTGCAACACTTCACTGTGAAATGCACTTTTTGAAGTGCGATATCAGTTTCTTGATGAACAAATAATCTTCTAGTATTCAATCAGAGCAAGTATATGATTAAAATAATTGCGATGATAATGATTGAAGGTTGTAGAATATCCTTGCTTCAGAGTTGGCTTGATATCTTCATTCCATGTGTACTTTTTGAAGTTTTGTTCTACTTTCTAAAGATCTCAGCCTTGGTTTCTTATTTATGATTCAATCCGTTGATTATGTAAATGTACTTTGCATGATATAAATTTCACTTCTATTAAGCTCTTATCTCTTTTCATGAGATACAACATGTTTACACATATAAAGTGAATTTATTTTCGATTCAATACGTGTCATGCAATCCGAAAAAACTTGTTGGCTATATCAAGAAACTCAAGGGAAAAAATTAGTTATTCTTCAAAATATTTTCTTAAAATTTATTATGTCATCATGAAAAAATATTTCATTAGCACTTTAGAAGGGTTTTGGATCTAACAGATCCTACACATCCTTGGAAGACTATATAATAGAGCCACTTTCCTATGATCAAAAGTCTTGAAAATTGTTCCTAAAAGGAAAATGAGTTAAAGAATGATTTTTAATGAATTTTATAAAACCTTTAAGAGTTTCATTTTTAGTCCACAAGATTATAAAATCGCAAAGTTTCCAGAATTTAAACTAAAATCCAAAATTTGGATTTTGATTTGTTGGGATTTTAATTTTTATGATATTTTATTTGAATCCAAAAGGGGAGTATTTCCTTATTTACATTTATGTTTTAAAGTTAATAGAGAGTAAAATAAATGAGGACATTAACTTTTAAGAAATGTAAATAAGTGAGTATTGAGACAACCCAAATATATGAAAGACTTTTTTACCTATAGTTTTTTCTGAAAGACCTTTTTACCTACATGATTTATTATCCATGCTTATTGCTGCATATGTGTGATAAGTTTGCTGTGACAACTTGGGATTGAAAAGGTGTGTTTTGTTTAAGAATGCCTTTTCTGCAGTTAATATGTGTGAAGTGTGTTAATTGAAGTTTTGTGGCATGAACCAAAACTCTATATGATGTGAGATAGTTTACTTGAGATTGACTATGTATGTATAGCATTAGAATGGCTTAGAGAGGAAAAGGTTCGAGTTTTGAATATAAATGTCCTTGTATGAATAGATTGAGGAGCTCGAGTATAAAAGATACATGTTCTTTTTTTAACACATGCATGTCTATTGGACGAGGAGAACTCAGATTGCAATCTATCTTGTTTAATATGCAACTTGGTAAAAGGATGGTAAAAGTATTTAATAGGCTTAGTAAGGCAATAAGAAGCATGTTGTTTTCCTCAATTACATGAACTGGTATAATGTATGAACATGACTGGATGTTCTGGATGTATTTTGTCATGACACAATGATATAGGATCCTAGAGTAAGTATGTTGGTTGATTAATCTGTGGGATGTGATAGTCAAGGATTATGCATATCGATGCGATGTTTGTTCTTTTGCTTTTTCTATGCAAACGGGTATAGTAGGTAGATTTCCATGCATTACACGCACTTAAAGAGTGAGAAAGTTCATAAACCAACGTCTAGAAGTTCCTGTAGTATCAACCAATGTTAGACATAAGAGAAAGAGAATCAAAGCAAGGACGAAAATGATGAATAGCCCCCATCCTTCAGAGCTCGTGTGTGCACGGTGCAGAGGAGCATAGTTTTTCCCTTAGGACTTGCACAGTAAGAAGAGATGCCCTAAGGGTGGAGCCACCCAGTGTAAATGTCATAATAGAAGCCTCTGTTACCTTGATGGGAAAGACTACCCTTGGAGGCGAAGCCACCTTCGGTGTGACAATTGGCATCCCTAGCCAAGGTAGTGGAGTAGTGACCTTCAAGATGGCACTGTCTCCCAGAGTATCAGCCAATACATCAGAGTATCATGCCAGCATGTTCCAAGCATTCAGGCCCATCCTTGAAGCCCCATATGGGTTAAGTTTTCCCATTTTCTTGAACTTCCAATTACATCTGTTTAGATTTGGGGACCAAATCTTTTTAAAGGAAAAGATTGTAATACCCTAGTTTTAAATAAAAAAGGTTATAAATTTTTTTTGAACTAGGAAGGGTGCTAGCTACCTTAATCTGTCATTCCGGGTCGTGAATTTCACTAAGTTTGGATCCTATACGTCCTTGGAGGGCTATATGATATAGCCACTTTCTTGAGATTAAAAGTCCCGGTAATTGATCCTAAAAGAAAAATGAGTTAAAGAATGATTTTTAATAAATTTTATAAAACCTTTAAGCATTTCATTTTTAGACCACAAGATTATAAAATCACAAAGTTTCCCAAATTTGAACTAAAACCCAAAATTTGGATTTTGATTTGTTGGGATATTAATTTTTTATTATAGTTTATTTGAATCCAAAAGGGAGTATTTCCTTATTTAAAATTATGGAAAGAAAAATAAATGAGGACATTAAAAATAAGTGAGTATTGAGATAACCCAGATGTGTGAAAGACTTTTTTACCTACAGTTTTGCTGAATTGTCATTGTTATAGCGATCTAGGACTGCTATAGCGGTCATAGTATGGGGACTTGGACGTTTGGGTAGTCAGTGGTCAAAAGTGTTTCTGAGAGAGGCGTGGATGTGCTTGACCGGACTGCTATAGAGGTGCCAGTAGGGTAGAAATAGTGTCAAACGACGTCATTTCACTTAAGTGATCCCCTACCTCCTTTATATACCCTAAACACAAGACTTTTCATCCCAAACCCGAAACCCTTCTTCTCTAAACCCTTCCCATTCTTCTCCACTTAATTTAACCTCCAGTCCTTTTTCTTCCAAGAGATCAAAGATAAGATTTTATAGGTTTTTGCCATCCTTTTCCTTTCCATTCCATGTTCTTAGGTTTGGGTTGTTGTTTTTCTTCCAATATTGTTAAGTGGGGTTGCTCCCCAAATGTTGCTAGAGTTATATTATAGTTATCTAGAGGTCATGAGAGATTAATCTAGAGTTTATGAATGTCCTATGGCAATTGTTGGTGTCATCCCACTAATAGAAATTTGTTAAATAATGACCAATTTAGTGACCAAAATAAATCAGTCACTAAAATAAAAATTTTGTGACCGAATTAAGTCACAGGAGAAAGATGAATCAGTGAAAAAAATCGGTCGATAAATTGGTCACAAAAATAAAATAGTGACCAATTTAGTAACTGATTTCATTTTTTCTATTTACTTGAAAAATCGGTCATAAAATCGGTCGCTAATATTAAAATTAGTGACCAATTATACTTTTCCCATTTATTTGAAAAATTGTCACAAAATCGGTCTCTAATTTCAATATTGGTGACCGATTGTATTTTTCAAATTTATTTGAAAAATTGATCACAAAATCGGTCACTAATATTGAAATTAGTGACCGATTTACTGACTGATTGTATTTTTCCATTTAAATAAAAAAATCGATCACTAGATCGTTCACTAGTTTTAATATTAGTAACCGATTTTGTGACCGATTTTATTTTTAAGATTACATCTTATGCCTAACAAAATCGGTCACTAAATTTAATATTAGTGACCGATTATATTTTTTTATTTCATTAAAAATCGGTCACTAATTTTTTATTAGTGACCGAATGTATTTTTTGCATTTATTTAAAAAAAGGTCACAAAATCGGTCACTAATATTAAATTTAGTGACCGATTGTATATTTGTCATTTACTTGAAGAATCGCTCACTAAATCGCTCACTAAATTTAATATAAGTGACTGATTTTGTGACCATTTTTTAAATAAATGCAAAAAATACAATTGGTCACTAATATTAAATTTTGTGACCGATTCTATTTTTTTCATTTACTTAAAGAATCGGTCACTAATATTTTTTAGTGACCAATATTATTTTTCAAGCAATATGTTATGCTTAACAATTTCGATCACAAAATCAATCACTATTAAAATATGTTTAGATAATTCGTTACAAAATTAGTCACTAAATAATGGATAATACATGATATAAAAAAAATTAATGAAAAATATTTTAATATAATATTTATTGTTAAATTAAAATGTCAATAATTGTGATAGAAAATATTACAAGACCCAGTTATAATCCACTACGAATACGGTTTGAACATGCCACGAACATGTGTAAATATTTTTTAAAAATTTTCTTGATTAATTAAATATGAATAATTAATCCTTTATAATTAATTTTAGCATCTTAATGATTTAAATACATTACTATGTTAATTGTTACGTTTAATTATTTTAAAAGTTAAGGTTAGTACCTTTTGAAAATTTAGAACTCTCTTCAATCCAAATTTCAAGAAATATCATTAAAATAAAATTTATTTGAATAGGTGCAGTATGAAAATATTATTTAATTAATGTCTTGAATTTATTTGATTACTAATTTAATATTTTTACATATAAAATTATCAAACTACCCTCACTCACCCACACTCTCACTCACCTACTCACCCACTCAAAATCCCCATTCCCTCACTCACGCATTCACTCACGGTTCTGTACATATACAGCACACAAAGACATTTCTTTTACCTTTTCAAAAACAAAAAGAAAGGAAAGAAAGCATAAACACGTTTTCTTCTTCCACCATAGTACCCCCTTCATCATTTTCGTTCTTCCACCATAGCACCACTTCATCCTTCCAACAGATCCGTGAAGAGCACAAGTACATATCCGCGAAGGGAGCTGAACCAAAATTGGAGGAGTAGGCGTGCAGGAGTTGAACCAGATCCACAAGAACAGTCGCGTAGGAGCAGACATGTAGATGCAAAAGCATATCCGCACAGCTGCAAATCGGTGGCGACGGTGGCTAGTGAGGTAGGGGTCCTTTTAAACATCTCTCCTTTAGCTTTTTGTTTGAGTCCAAGGAAAAAGGGGGTTTAAAAGATTTCTTGTTTGTGGTTCCTTTTCTTTTAAGGCTAAAAAAAATATGGAGGCTACAAGAACACTTTGGACTTTCAAATGTTTCTGGCCGTAGAAAGCCGCATTCTTGGTTGGGTGTTCATTCAAGAAAGGTATATTTTGAGGCCTTAGGTTGTGTTGTGTTGTGGGCTCATCTTAATTATTGTCAGTTGTTGTATATTGGCTTAAAATGTAAAAGGAATCTGCAAGCATGATGTTTGGCTTATACTTGATGTGGACGGGGCAGCAACATGCACTTCCCCTTGGCCTTTTCTGGTTTCTCTCTCTTATGTACATTTTTCTTTTTAATTTTGGTACAAGAGAGGGCCGAAGGCCATTCTTTTATGCTCATTTTTTTTGTTTTGGTGAATTAGAAAAGCTTGATGGGCTGAAATGTAGAGTGAAAGATGAGCTGTGTTGTAAACAAAAGAGCTAGATAGTTATTAGTTTGACGTCCTTTTAAACTTACGGAAAGGCAGAGAATTCCATGTGTACAACTTTGTCGGCATGGCAAAAGTTAATTTCCTAATGTTTGTATAAATATGAGAATGAGAATTAACTAGTTGTTTCTATATATGGCTATGTTGAACAACGAAAACAAAAAAAGGATGGCAGAACTGGAAGCTAACCTCTATTGCATTCATGGTAGAATTGACTAGTGTTGGCAGTGCTCTAGTTCCAATATATGCATCCCCTTCTACAAATAAATGCTCAAATCTCACTTCAACTTTGGGAATCTCTATACCGAACTTGGCCAACAAAAAGTTTTAAAAAATAAATAACAATAATAATAATAATAATCAATACTAATACCACATTTGGTTTTGCTTTTAATTTGATTTGCTTCAAATCATAGTTTGGGCAAAAACTTATCTCTAGTAGTTTTTGTCCAAAGTCCAAACCATGGCTTTGAAGTCTCAAAAGCAAAACAAAACATGTTACTAGTCTTACAGATAATACAACATAAAGACTCAAACATAATTAAAATATGAATAAATGAAGCGTCTTAAATGATCATTTTTCTGGTAGTCAGTGTAATGGACCTTAAGACATACAATAAAAAAAAAGTAAAATAATTATCTTCCACATAGCATCCATATGTTATATATATTCAATTGAGTTCACTAATAAGCAACTGAGTCAGTTAAATTTTAACAATGTACCTTCTATGTTACATTTTCTCCACAACACTTTCATTTGTGGGTGAACACTTGATATAAAGAAAAAGATTATGTGGAGATGTGGCCTATTGAGAGGACATTAGTATAAAATAAAGGGAAAAATGCAATTTATGTTCTTGAATTATAGATCTTCTAGACTTCATCCTTCGAATTTTTAAAAGGTAGAATTGATTTTTAAACTTTTCTGAATATGCACTTTAGTTTTTTTTTGGTTAAATTTTTGCTTATTATTAATGAAATTGCTTATTATTATTAAATTTTCTGAATTTGCATTAGGTGTAGTTTTCCTTTATGGCAAGACACTGCTAGTATGAAAAAGGGGAGAATTTATAGTCTTGGCTTAGAGTCAATGGTAGTCGATAGAAGGCATTATTATCGTGGCTCAGGCTCACATTCAACTGACTGGGTTCGTAGAGGAGAGCATGAAGAACTGTTGAAAAAGATGCAAGATGAAAATGGTGCACTCGTAGCAAGGTTAGAGAACACTGAGAAAGAGCTTCAATGCACTCATCAGGAAGTTCAATGCAATAACCAGATGCTACAAGAAATTATGAGACAAATGAATTTTCAATTTTCTGATATCCAATCACCCGCTGTAGACTTAGGTGAGAGGGAGCAGGGTAATGATGATGATGATGATGAAGAGGAGGAGGATGAGGACTAGTTATAATTACTTTTATATCTTTTTTGTATATTATTTAGTATTAATGTTTGACATTAGTAAGTTGATATTTAGTAGGAACTAAGAAGGAGAAAGGTCAGATTAGGAGGACAAGTTATAATTACTTGTTTGTGTTTTGGATTGACACTTGTTATTTTGTATGTTATTTAGTATTGATATTTGGCCCTAGTTAGTTGTTATTTAGTAGGTTTCATGTGTAATTTTATGTTTATTTGTTGATGATATGAATATGTAAATTAAGTATATGAAAATGGGAATCCAAGAAAAAAGAAATATGGCTGGTACTTGTAACAATTTTAGTGACCGATTTTTTTGTCACAAAATTTAGTGACTGAAAAATCGGTCACTAAATTTTGTGACCGAAAAATCGGTCACTATTGATCCAACCTCTTCCAGTTAGGTACGAGAGAATTTCGGTCACAAAAATTAGTGACAAAAAAATCGGTAACTAATAATTTAGCAACCTTGAATCTTGCTACAACAGAAATCGGTCATAAAATCGGTCACTAAAGAATTTAGCGACCGATTTCTTATATTTAGCGACTGAAATTTCGGTCACTAATTAGCACTTTTCTTGTAGTGTCCCCGCTCCATGAAGCTCATTTGGTGTTGCCGTCTCATATTCCCCCTCTCTAGGTGAGTGGGTTCAAACTCACAGCCTAACCTTTAAGCATTATGAGTATGTTTTATGCATGATGATTGTTAAACATGAATTTAGAGATGAAAGTATGATCATATATATGATTTTGCAAGTTATGGCAAGCTAGCCACAGATTTTGATTTTTTACTATAACATGAAAAAATGTATTTAAAGAAAACTGTGGGACATGATTGCTATGTTGTATGTGATGAAAATGTTTTATGTGCTCAAGAGGGATTTATTGGAAAATATGAGCTAGCAAGTTTACAAAAGTTATCAAACATTTTTATGGCTTTATGATATTGCCACATTTTCAAGAGATTTCAGAAAGTTTTTAGAATATCAAGGACAGTTATTATGGATGGATATATATAGAGCAGAGTATGTTTTAGCTTTCAAATACAATGTTATTATGATTTCTATAGTAGTATAAAAGTTTATATGAAAGTGTTTTGAATCTAGAGTAGAGCATAGAACAGTTTTAGAGAAAAGAAATTTAGTTTTTCATGATACTCATAAATATGGAGTTCAGTATGATTTATAGCAACTATAGATACATATTCTGTAGGCTCTTGAAATCATGATGGCTACAAATGGTGATCCATTAGGCAAGATTTTATAGCCACAATTATGCTAAAGTCAGATTGTTAGAGTTGTATGAATCCAAAGTTTTAGAATCTTCAGAGCTTTATGAGCTTTCAGATTATATAAGTTAAGTACAAACTAGTTTAGATAGTAACTATACAGAAATAGACAGTGAGTTAACAACTATAAAAATAATTATTGACCTTGGTACCAAGTTGTCCTTAGAGGCAATCTCATAGAGTAGAGATGGAACCTAGTTAGGTATCTGATTTAAATCCTTAAGGGATCATAAAGCAGAGAATTTGGTATGCCATGGTTGACATACATGACCAGGGAACTTGAGAAGTGATATTATTATTATTGTATGTATAGCTAGAGATTATTATTTCTTTATGAGTTGTCGCAACCCTAGTTAAATATGTTTCATGATAGATTATGGATGTAGAGATGCTTGCTACGAGGTTATGGTATGAAAAACATTTTCCCAGCTAGCTATGTATTTAAATTTCAAATGATTTATAGTTGCTGTATGTATAGTGTGTTATATATTCTCTTAGTTGCCCTATGTGGGTGATAGGTGAGAATTCACTCACTGAGTTCGTTGACTCACCCCTCTCCCTTCCTTTCATAGTTATAGCTGCATCTATCGTTTGGTGAGCTTTGCATTGCTGTAAGGCTTAGTTTAGGTTTATGTTAGTTTTAGAGGGCTCCAATAGTTTAGCAGGCAGGATCCAAGCCACACATGTATTTTGATATATTATAGTATTTTTCAGAGATTCAGTATGTAATTCAAATGTAAACTGTGATTAGAGATTTATGTGATGAACTAGAGATGTATTTGTAATTCAGTTTTCAAATGTCAAGGATTTTTTAGGTTTAAGATTAATTCTATGTGTTGAAACAGTTATGATTTCTACATTAGCATATTTGGTTAAGTTGTTTTCAGAGCTTAAATTATTAAATACTTTCAGTTTATGAAATTAAATATTATCTTTTAATTAGAGGAAATGCTAAAGATTTCAAAAAGATTATATTTTAAGTATTATATGATGATAAATCATGAATTTAGAGAGACTTAGAGGTCATGAGGCTGACGTGGGGATAGGACTCCTCATGTGCCATTCATATTCCCAAGTCAGCTCGTGACAAGTCCATAATACCCTAGTTTTCTTTTTAAAAAAAAAAGGTTAGAATTTTTTTTTGAACCAGGAAGGGTGCTAGTTACCCTTATCTGTTATTCCAAGTCCTCAATTTCACTAAGTCTAGATCCTACACGTCCTTGGAGGGCTATATGATAACCATATTTTTAGGATAAAAAAGCCCAGCAATTGTTCCCAAGTTGATCCCAAGAGGGAAACAAGTTAAAGAATAATTTTTAATAAATTTTATGAAATCTTTAAACATTTAGTTTTTTGTCCACAAGTTTATAAAATCATTAAAATTTTCGAATTTGAACTAAAACCCAAAATTTGGATTTTGATTTATTAAGATTTTAATTTTTGTGATATTTTATTTAAATCCAAATGAGGGGGTACTTCTTTATTTACATTTATGTTTTAAAGGTAATGGAGAGTAAAATAAATGAGGAGAAATGTAAATATGTGAGTATTAAGACAACCCAGTCCAATATATATACAAACACCTACCAACATACCCTTCATTTTTCTTTCTTTCTTTCTTCTCTATTTCACGAAAACAGAAACAGAGGATGTTGCTTCCCTTCATTCTCTCTTTTAACTTCGGCTAGCACTGGCCACTCCTCCTTCCTTGCCGTAGGCCACCACTGTGTCACTGCCAGTGTGACTTTTCTCTGCTATACATGAACAACAACGTCTTTTCTTTCTCTTTTGGTGGTTTAAGGTTGTTGCTTCAATCTCTTGAAGGGATAGCAACACTTATTCCTCCTTCATCCTTCTTTTGGCTATCAAAGATATTGTGGAGCTTAATCTTGCTTCCAATTCATGGATTAGCTAGGTTATGTTATGGGTATAGGATTAGAACTCTAATCTTTAAAACCTAGGTTATGTAATTGGGGATTTATGGTGTTTAGACTAATAGTGCAGAAAATTCTGGTTCTAAATGCTAATTAGTTGTTGTTGGATGATGTATGTGGCATTAGATACTCCAAAGAGGCATCTCGTCGACTCCACCACAGCGTAGGCTTGAAGCATCGCTTCATTGGAATTGTGTTATGAGTGAATGATATGTTTTTAGTTAATTAGTATTTAGTTTCATGTATTTAAATATCTATATTGCATATTTGTTATCTATTTTTGCACTAGTAGGAAAAAATGATTTTCTTATCGTGATTATGTCTTAAGAGTTCCATTTATTAGTTCAAGTATCTTTAAAATTGTTATGTTTTAAGAATATGGAATGAGATTTAATAATCACTATTGATTTCTTGGAAGGAAAATAGATGAATAAAAATTGAGTTATTTGATGGGAATTTTTTTTTTTTTGGCGTTATCATTGAAAACCGTAGCTAATAGCGATGGTGTTAGTCTTGGTGCACCTTGAGATAAACTTGAGCTAGAAGGGGAATTGCTAGCCCGATATGTTAGGCTAGCATATCGGTATTAGTAGTCATTGGGGATGGGTGTGAAGGGCCGCCCAGTTTTGGGATTGATTTTTAAACTTTGTCAGACATAGAGACCTCTTCAAATTCTTTTTAATACATAAATTCCATAATATTATACTATCACTATAAGAGACTTGTATGTTGATTCTATACTCACTTTGTTTGGTTTATATCTTACGTTATTTATTTGACTACCCATTATTGTTTTGGGACTAGTTGCAATTAACTATAAACATATTATTTCTCACTGAGTATCATAACTCACCCCGTGGTTGTTTCCTCTATCATAGATTTAAATATAGCTCTGAGTTCCACTCCTCCTGCTCAGTAGGATTGAGTCGGTATCGTTTTGGTGAGCCCAACAATGGTGTATAGGCCATTACTTCATGGTTTCATGTCTCGTACTTTTATGACAAACCATATATGCTTAGGTGCTCCATTTGATCACAGGTAGGGACTAGAATAGTGGTGTTTAAGATCATGTTTATAGTTATCTTACATTTTGTATAAAGTATGGATAGAGAGTATGTGAACTCCCTAATTTTGGACTTGTATATGCATGAATGTATAAATACCTATCTATTATCCTATGTTGGACTGTGATTATAGTGTGATACAAGTCATCTATTTGGGAAATGTCCAAAGAACAGAGAAAACTCTGTCAATTTTTCCGTTAAAGTCTAAGTGTTTAGGCTTGCAGGGGAGTGTGTACCTCACTCTTTTTGTAAATATTTTCCCTTTTACACTTGGTGCTTTTGCATTCCTGTTGAACTTAATTCCCATAAGTTTATTAGTTTTTTAATCTAATCTTCCCTGCACTCAATTTTGCATCTGTGACTTTTTCACAATTTTGGTTTCTGTCTTTTACGACTCCTCTTTTTCTTACAGAGTGAATCGTGGTGATCTGAAGGGTCATCTTAGAGAGTGCATTGAGGAGTGGAGCGTGCCTGGAAGAAAAAGATAGAGCTAGATGGAAGCTTTTGCCCAGGCAGCTTTGCTGCAACGAGAATCAGTTACTATAGCGAGCCTAGAAGACAGAACATGTGCAGGAATAAGGGCAACTTTGCTACAATGAACATCAGTCATTGCAGCGAGCTTGAGAAGTAGCACCAGTGGAGCAATTTAAGTCTAACTAGCTACAATGAGTTTTGTGGGATCTGAACCTGAAAGTTTAATTTTACAATTTTTACCCACTTACCCCCTTTTTTAGGAAATTTTATGATGATGCAAGGCTCTGAAGCCTAAAGTCCGAGGCATTTTTTTGCCAAATTAGGCAATAAAACTAGGTTTAGCGACCTCTTCTTCTTTTCTTCTTCTTCTTTTCTTCCTTGAAGAATACATTGATATACATAGCTTGGGTTATTTTTATTCAGATTTCCATCTCCAATTTCATTATTTTTCCTCTTTCTTTGCTTGTAATCTCCTTCATAGAGGAGTAGTGCTCTTTTTAACTCAAGAGATTCAAGAGCTAGGGTTGTGTTTTCAAACATTGTTGATTTTTATGCAAATCCTAGATGTTGCTCTCTTTCTTTTTGTGTTTGCCTCTCTTTTCATGTTTATGATTCATATGCATGTTAAGTGAGGTGCTATTATGTGTATGTGAGCATGATGTGTAAGCATACATATCTTAGCTTGTTGATTGAATGCATGCCAATTGATTAATTAGTGAACATTTAGCTAAGCAATAGAATAGAGATGATTCTTGATTTAGAATTGGGCTATGACAATTGGCATTTTATTTAGTCCATACATTTATGTGTTGTGATTGCAATCATATAAGTGTATGTGCTTAACGTTATCCTCTAGTTGATTGACTTTAAGGAGAATTGCTAGCTAATTGTGTGATAACATGATTAGTACATAGTTCCTCACTAGGTGTTTGATATTTTGTTATGTTGATGATTGACATTCCTTAGCTTGAGAATCCTCTTGGCTAGATCTCTTTTATCATTGCTAATTTTAATAACTTGTTATTTCAATTTTTTCTTCATGCAACAACCCCCTCTTTTTACTCCAACTAATTAGTTCAGCTTCCTTATGAGATGACCCGAGTTGCATACCATTATCTAGGTGCCTTGTGCAATTAGGTTTGGGAATCCAAATTCCTTTTTAAATTTTGCATTGACAAGGGCTAGCTACCAAGTTTTTAGGGCTGTTGCTGGGGAACGCTATGCTAATTAGTTGTGTTTATATTGTGCAATTATGAATATTTTCTTTCTTGTTCCTTTTATTTCTTACATTTTAAGAAAAATCCAAAAAATAGTAGTTAGTCTTATCTTTCTCTTAGTTTTCTTTATGTTGGTCCCTATGCATGACTTGATCCTAGCCTGATCCTCGGTTAGCCAGTTTTGATCTTGAAATTGAAAGGACTCTTAGGCAATTGAGATAGACTAGAAGACAGTTATTCATTCTCGGGGAACCATCTAAAGTTCTTCTCTTAAATCTAATTTTGACTTAGAAACTATTTATACTTCTCCTGAACTTTCTGATTCCATTGTTAGTGTTTCTGGGAGCTCAGACTTCATGGCTGACCAAAGGAGAACTCTTAATGAGCTTGCAGGTCTTGACATGTTCCAGCACCCTTGGGAATCATCTAACCTGAGTTAGAAGTGGATTTTGAGCTAAAATCTGTGCTCATACATCAACTTCCAAAGTTTCATGGCCATGCGAGTCAAAATCCACATGAGGCCACTTGGGGTGGATGAGGACCAAGTGAAGCTATGGGCATTCTTTTTCTCTTTTGAGGGAAATGCCAAGGATTGACTTTTCTACCTTCCACATGGAGCAGCGAACAGTTGGGCCGGGTTAAGAAGACTTATCTTCAAGAAATACTTTCCAGTATCTCGAGTAACTGCCATAAGGAAAGAAATTTGTGGGATAAGAAAATTGCAATGGGAGACACTTTATGAATGTTGGGAGCGATTCAAGAGGTTATGTGCCAGCTGCCCTCACCACTAGATCCCTGAGCAGCTGCTTATCTAGTAGTTCTATGAGGGTTTGATGTATATGGATAGGAATATGATTGATGCAGACAGTGGGGGACTCTAGTTGATAAGAATCTAACTACAACAAAGGCCCTGATTGAGAACATGGCAGAGAATTCACAGCAGTTTGGATCTAGAGCCATCTCAGGCACTAGGAGTGTACATGGGGTAGCCCAGTCAAATTCTACAGCTTTATAGTAAACTCTTAAGGAGCTTTCTGGGTTCATGAAGCAATTGACTCTGGGCCAAGTACAACTTCCAAACCATCCTACACCTATTATGGCATGTAGCATTTGTTCTAGCCATAGTCATACCACTGATGCCTACCCTCAGTTGCTGGAACATCCCACCAATGTTTCTACTGCAAATATTTTTCCTAGGAGACCTCAAAATCAGAAGTAATACAATCCTTATAGCAACATATACAGCCCAAGGTGGAGAAATCACCCAAATATAAGATGAGGGAATTCCTCAAATAAGCAATATCAGAATCAACCCCCATTTCAATAATAGCAAAAGTATCAGCCACCTCATCAGAGATAGTCACAACAACAACAATAGCTTCCACCACCATAGATTCTTATACTACCACCTTCAGTAGCAGCTTTAGATCAACCAATCATGCAAGAGTTAATGAAATTATTATTGGACCAGCAAAAGAAAATCGATGCTACATAACTTGCCATGCAGGAGATGCGGGTGGAATTTAATCAGTTTAAAAACTTTTCTTTATAGGGTCAGTAGCCCAGCTACTCCCAAATTCTATCATAAACCATCCCAAATCATAGGGGAAATGTCAGTTCTCTCATCCTAAGGTCTGGGATGGTCTTACCTGAAGAAAAGAAGCCCCATAAGAAGGAGAAATAAGAGGAACCAAAAGAAATGATTGAAGAGGATGCGCATATCACTAATGAGAAGAAGTAACCAATGGTGACTCTAGCTGCTAAAGAGACCATCCCCATCTCATTGCCTTTTCCTCAGAAGGCCGCTTCATCCAAAAGTGATGGCCGCCTACAAGAGCGGGTAAAACACCGCAAGTGCACAGGTCATTCAAGTAATATAATGTGAGTAAAAGAGTATCGTATCCACAAGGATTGGATAGAGTATGCTAGCGATCAACTGAACTACAGTGTTTAGGCTTAAGCAAAATCGAGTTAATGAGAATTAAGACTAAATAGTAAAGAGAATAAGTAAATAGAAACACTAACACAAATAATAGCGAGAGAGAACCAAGGTTAAAAAGCCTAGGGGACCTTTTTCACCCTTTACTTCACTTGGATAAACAAATCACTTAAATAAACATTAATAAGTTGGTCTTGTTAGCATGCCAATTATAGTTAATAGCCTATGTCTAGGTCAATTAACTGTGTCTCCTTCACCTAACTTACTAAGTGTCCTTGTGAATTAGTGTGAAATCAACCTATTAAGGACTAACATCAAGCATATACTATGCAAGGCCAATAGGTATATTTCCATCCTATTGACTAATCTTCACACCTAAGCCAATTAAGTGTAAAAGAACAAGCATTACCTATAACTAAGGTCCAATATCTCTATTCCTATGTCTAGTTCAAGAGAATCCCCAAATCAACTTAAATGATGGCCAATCATATAATAGCATTAAGATTAGAAATAGATAACCAAAACCAACATCATTATCATTTAAATAAGTGAATCTACAAACATCCAAGATCCATAGAAGGGACCAAAGGATCCCCTAGCTACAAGTTTAGCTATCCATAACAATAAACAAAACAGCTACTAGTTCAAGAGACATAATGAGTATTAAAAACACAAAAAAAGAAAGGAAGAGATGAACAATATGAAGCTTTGATCCTCCTCCTAGCCTTTGGTCTTCAATCTCTAAGATAGATCTCTTTCTAGTGTTAGTTCCCTCAAAACCCAAGGTTCTGCTCTTTGAAAATATACTGAAAAAGCTAGAAAAACGAACTCCCACGCTGCTGCCCTAAGACTGGTTTAAAACATTACTAAAAATGGGTCTGGGCCGTGTAGGGTTACAACCTGGCGAAAACATCGGGTCGCGACCCAACTTGAAAACTGATCAAATGCTGTATGCGCTCAATAGGTTACGACCTAGCAGAATTCAGGTCGTGACTCACCAGCAAAAACTTCATTTTCTTTATTCCTTGCTTTCTTCCTCTTGGCTTCCACTTGGATTCTCTTCAAGCTCCAAAATTCTACAATTTTCTCTGTCAAAAATCACCAAATGAGAATTTAATTTGAACTTTTCAGTTTACCTCAATAATCATGATTTAAGACAATGAATTTTCAACAAAAGTTCCAAGACAACATGCAAGCAAATTATTCTTACTTTAATGTGTTTTACTTGGAAAATTAGGGACAAAGTATGCAACTTCAAACCAATTTAGAAGCTAAATAACTCCACAAACTGGAGTTATCAAAAAGGCCATCTAAAGTTGAGTTAGACAAGGATTTGTTGGAGACATTCACGAAGGTTGAAGTGAACATACCCCTCCTTGATGCTACCAAGCAAATTCTAAATTATGCCAAGTTTCTTAAGGAATTGTGCACAAACAAAAAGGACTAAATGGCAATTAGAATGTGAGCTTGGGAGTGCATGTATCCCCCGTCATCAACCTAAGCCTCCTACAGATGTAACACCCCGATTTTTCTCTTTTAGCCAAAATTACCAAAATGCCCTTGAGGTCATTTTCCACCCGAAATTTGAGGATAGCCGACCCGGCAGTCCTCGAAGGGCCAGCTCAATGTTTGAAGGGGATTAGATGGCTTTTGAAAGGTTTCGAGAACAAAAATCTCGTTTTTAGAGGTTTTGGGTCAAAATGACCAAAATACCCCTATAGCGTTTTTACGCAGATATAAGTGCCGTTTGAGCCCGAAACTTCTCCAGAAGGTTCTAAATGATGTTTTTATATGTTCAGAGACGTTTGTTTAAGTCCAGGTGGTCCCAGGCAACTTTTGCATAAAATTACAATTTTGCCCCTACAATAGTGAATTTGAGCTTAATATTAAGCAAATCTAATCAATATTAGGCTCTAATAGAAGATTAATTAATTTTTATAATTAATCTAGAGTCAAAATAATTTATTAAATTTAATTAGAACCTAAAATTGCTTAGATTAAAATCAAATCTGTTTTAAAACTTAAGATTTCTAGTAATAGAATCTTGAATAGTGTTTTCTCTCTCCAATTCCTTAAATTAAGGAATTGTGTCTACATTTGTTTATACCTTAAAATGAGTTTAAATCCCTCTAATGATGTAAGAGCACTCCCTAACCTTGTCTTGATATCCTTAAATACTTGCTTAGTTACCTAAACACTTACTTAGCAACTCCTAATCTTAAGCTAAATCTAAGATACGCCTAAACACACCCCTAAATCATAATTAAATGAAAGAAACCTCCTCCCCATGGCCTGAAGAAACCAGCGCCACCCTCCTCCTCATTTTCCACATATTGAATTTGAATTACATACAAAGGCCATGCTTAAGCCATACTTTGCACCATGCTTGAACCCATACTCACCTTACCTCCTACCATGCTTGACCATGCTTCAATGAAACAAATCTTTCACCTTATGTTCCATGAGGAAGACCACACGGCTACCCCCTCCATTGAAGCACCCTCATTGTTTTGATTTTCTATAAATACCTTACTTGGATGAACTTGGATCACTTTGGTTCATTTGCTAAGCTTTGAGTTTTCAAGAGCAACTTGAGTTGTTTCTTTTTTTTTCATCTCAAAAGTTCTAAAAGTTCAGCTACATCTTCTTCATCCTTCTCTTTGAGCTAACACATCACAACCTCAAATCACCACCCCACCACCTTGGATTATCATCTAAACACAAAAGCTCTCACCCTCAAACACAAGCCCACACAAAAACACATTCCTTTCCTTTTCTTGGACCTTGGCCGAAACCTCCTCTTCACTTTGGAAGAAGTTTTTCTTTTCATCCACATTTAAAAGGACCAAGATTTTCATCTTCAACACTATTGGGATTGTTCTAAAGTCATTCTTTTGCTTAAATATGTTTTGTTCTTTGAGAAAGATGTTGATTTTATGAACTTTCCTTGCTTTTTCCTTTTCGGTTTCCCTTTGTTCTTTCCTTTTTGGTTTCGGCCTTCAAGGCCTAGATTGGTTCTCATGATAGCTTGATGATGAGTGTCTCTAGATGATGAATTTGTATTCATCTCAATGAGGCCTCTAGAGCTTGAGTTTTCTTTCTTCACATTTTATTAAAAATGTTACTTAGCTCACTAAGGGTTCTTACTTTCAAAAGGTTTTCCTTGTTTTGATGTTTTAGTTTTCTCTTGGTTCAAACTCTTTTTCCTCCTTGTTTTATTCCTATTTTGAAACTTGGTTTTTGAAAGAAAAACTTGAGGTTGATGATGAGGTTTCAAGATAATGGTCTTGAGATTTTTCATTTGAGAAACCTCTAAAGCTTGAAACTTGTTCTTGATCTTGAGACATTTTGGTTTTCCTTTCTTTTCCTTTCCTTGATGGTTTCGGTTTCCTTTTCTTTCTTTTCAAAGAGTTTGTTAAAAAATACAAAGTAGTTCTCTTTACTTGGTCTCAAGAAATGTTGTTATTTATTTTGATGTCTTTGTTCATTTTCTTTGAGCTTGATGATGATGTTCAAACCATAAGGTTTCTTTGAAACCTTGGTACAAAGAACTCTAAAGCTTACTTCATCTTGCTAAGATATGTATTGGGTTGAGGTTTATGTTCCTTCAAAGTCTTGTATGAGCTCTAGTAAAGAATAAAATGAACTTGCATCCATGTTTAAGTTTATGCTTTGCATATCATGTTTACTTTCCTTGTCATCACTAAATATCAAGAATAAAGAAATGAACTTGCATTATCATGTTTAAGTTCCAAGCTTTGCATCTCATACTTATATTTCAAGTCATCACTTAAAATTTAAAGATAATAACAAGTTACATTTCATATTTATTTTATGCTCTCACTTTACTTTATAATGAAGAATAAAACAAGTGCATAGCATGTTTAAATTTATATCCTCACCTAAAGATCCTAGAGCTCAAAGATTGCCCATTTTATATCAAGAGAAGTTTGGAAAATGAGAATATTTTTATAAATGTATTTTTGGCCATGTGATGAGGATGGACTTAGTATAAGTTTCATCTAGTCACAAGGACCAACAAACTATGTCTTAAGATTTTCTTAAGCATAGAAAAGTTCAAGGAAACACTTTAAGCATGATTTTATGATTTAAATCCCTCTTGAGGATACTTTGAAATAGCCACTGCCCTTATTTATTTTATGATGATTTTAATGAAATAAATTAATTTTCAATGAGTTTTAGAAGTTCTAAAAAGGTTCAAAAAGAAACTAGCAATCTATGTGTATTAAAAATGAAATTCTTTGCATAATATGATGATGATGTCCATGGTTCTGCCTTGTTGCTTTGCTCACTATATGATGCTAATTTTATTATGTTAGAATGAGTGTATTCATGTATAATTGAAAGTGGTGAAGCCAAACTGGAAGGATTGAGGTATGCGCTTACCTTATGCTTTATGGGCATATCGAACAGCCTACAAGACACCTATTGGAATGAGCCCCTTTAAGATTGTCTTTGGGAAGACGTGCCACTTACCCCTAGAGCTGGAACATAAAGCTTAGTAAAGCAATGCAACATGGACCTGTCAGAAGCTTACTAGGAGGGGAAACTCCAATTGCAAGAACCGGAAGAGTTCAGAATGGAAGCCGCTAAGAGTTCAAGAATTTACAAGGAAAAGACCAAGGCTTTCCATGATAAGAACATATTAAGGAAGGAATTCCACATAGGCCGGCTAGTGCTGCTTTACAACTGCCGTTTGCATTTGTTACCAGGAAAATTACATTATAGATGGGATGGACCTTTCTGTGTGACTCACATACACCCATTTGGTGCTGTGGAGTTGGAAAACCCGAGCTTAAAGGCAAGATTTCTTGTTAATGGACATCGTCTAAAGGTCTATCATGAAGAGTCGACACCACCAAGAGATGAATTAGAACTGGAGCTGGTTGAAGCCACTTATCCGCTATATCGCAATCGTGATCGCGACAGGGCGGCGACAAATATTGAAAAATATTATTTTATTGAGTCGCCACCAATAATTATTAAGGAAAACCATTCAAACACCTTTTTAAAAAAATGTTGAACTGGTCTTATAAAGCAAAGTTAGATTCGGGAGTCTATTTATGTACAGGGAAGGTTGTAGACTAAACCCTACAACACACCTGATACATCCGTCCTAAAATGATTATCCTTAACTGTGCAAATTAGAATAACTTAAAACACATAAAATTTATCCAAAAAGATAAACAAATATAATATTCACAAATAAATGAATAAGTTAAATTAAAATATTTACAAATGGAGGAAATAAAATAACAAAAATCAAAGGCAAAATTATGAAAATTTAAAGTTTGGGTTGATCAGGGATGCCTGCTCCTATGTATCCTCTAGTACAATGAGCAGCTCAAAGTCACGTAGTTCTCTAGAAAATAATTGTGGATTGATTGATTTTTTTTTTGAAATGGAAATTTAGAATATAAAGCCGTCATAGCTAAGATATTCTTAAAATATAGAATCAATAAGCCGTCGCAGCTAAATTACTTCAATTCTCAAGAAGGAGGATTATTGATCAATTGTATATTTTTAAACATTTTGAGAAACCAGAATAATTTTCCAAGACACTAAGCTAATATAAAGAACAGCCAAAGATTAACTCAACTTAACCCAATGTAAATTTCAAATCAAAGCATTCCAACCAAATTTTTTTTTTCACAAATAGATAAAATAAAAATAAAATAATAATAATAATAATAATAAATTAAAAAACGTGAACACAGACAATTAACAAAGACATGTACAAGAAAAAGAAAGGACCCAAACCAAGCTTTTTTGAAAAAAAATGTTAGCCCAACAAAAAAATAAAATAAAATAAAAGGAACTGTAAACATGGTCCAATGACCAATGTAAATAAAACTCCTAGCCCAAAAGTAATACATCCCAAGCTAGCTAAAAAAAAAAAATCAATCCATAATTATTTTCCAGAGAACTACGTGGCTTTGAGTTCCTCATTGTACTAGAGGATACATAGGAACAGGCATCCCCTTTCAAGCCAAACTTCAAATTTTCATAACTTTGTCTTTGATTTTTATTATTTTATTTCCTCTATTTGTAAATATTTTAATTTAATTTTTTCAATTATTTGTGAATATCATATTTGTTTATCTCTTTGGATAAATTTTATATGTTTTAAGTTTTTCTAATTTGCACAATTAATTTTTAGGTAACCATTTTAGGGCAGATGTATCAAGAGGTGTTGTGTGGTTTAGTCTTCACCATTCCCTATACATAAACAGACTTCCGAATCTAACTCTTTTGTAGCAAACTAGTTTAAAATTTTTTTAAAAGGTTTTCCCAATGGTTTTCGTTAATAAAGCTTGGTGGCGACTCCATAAAAAAATATTTTTCTATATTTGTCACCGCCTCGTCGCGATCAAGTTGTGACATGTGGTGACTCCACTAGGGAGAGATGTGGCGGAGGTCGGTTGTGTAGGGAAAGGAGCCACCGTGATTGGGAAAGGAGATGGTAGTGGTGATTAGCGGGGTGGCTGACGATGCTTCGCGCAGCGGTTGGGAGAAAAGGGAGCGGCGATTCATGACCACAGTGGTGGAGCTGATCAAGGATAAGGCGCGGAGCTCACAATGGTTTCTGGCTAGCTACAGGAGCAAGTTTCAAATCTAGGACAGAAACTGCAGTGGTGATTGGCATGAATGGCAGAGGTTGGATGTACTCTTGGTGGTTTGGGGCTCAAGTTCTTGGAGATGATGATGGTTCATGGCAGAGATCCGTTGCGGCTTCTCTCTCTGTTTTTTTTTTTTTATTATTTTCTAAGTTTGATTGTCTTAAGTTTGGTTTTGATGCACTGTTTCGTTGTGTTTTATTTTTGGCTTGGTTTTTGGTTGGGCTGCAGATTATGGTGGTGGTTATGCTGGATCTGATATATATGTTGGTTGTCTAGATGATCAAGAAAGGAAAATTTAATAGGCTCGTGTTATGGGGATAAAGGCTGTGTGATGATGGTGAAAGAGTGGAAACGTGTCGCTGTTGTGATTTCTCCTGCTTATGAATGCTTCCCTCTTTTTTATTTCTTAGTTTTCTAAGTTCTCCAGGAGTCTAAGAACTAAAACTACTCCTTTTTTTTCATGCTCTCAAAAAGAAAATGAAAAATTGTAATCAGAATCCTCCCTTAAAGCTTCCCCATCTGTAAATTTATATATCATTATGGATTGATTTTTGGACATAGTAGGTGACAATTGTGATCTGATTGAAGAAATTTCCCCTCCAAATTATTGATTTTAGGGAAATTGTTGTTGACTTAATCCACTGTTCGCAGCTCTCTTCTGAATTTATCTTCTTTGTTTTCAAAAAGGTGTTGAAGAAGGCAGGCGCCCTTTTTTTTAATCACAAGAAGACAAAAACCAATCGATGTTGACCAAAAACAAAATTTTTTTTTACTAAAAATAATGTAAAAAAAAAGGGATGAAACCAAGAAAACAAACTGATGCAAAAGTAAAGAGAAACTCAATTTTTTTTCATTATTTTTAATTATATGCAAAGCAAAAGACAAAAATAAAACAAAATCTCCAAAAAGGGATATATGAGACCACAAAACATAAAGTTGATAATAATTAAAAATGACATTTAATTATTGTTTATGGTTGCTAATTGTTGTTATAACTCGCGGTAGCAAGGCTTTATTCGCCGCAGCAAACCTTAGTCACTATAGCGAACCTTTTTCCCCTTCAGTCACTATAGTTAGTATAACTTGCTCCAGCGACTCTGTCCCCCTTGTTTTACATCTATTTCTCTAATTTTTTTCATCCATCCATAATTATTGCTTTTGAATACTTTTTTCTTCTGCCTTTTTGTTTACTCTGGGCTGCGTCCTCATATTTACCCTTCTCTTTTGTAGATACATGGCCCCAAAACATCAACGCCCCACCTTGAGCTCCTCCGATGAGAGACCTATCCTACCACCCCTACTGACCCAATGAAATTTGAGAACATTGTTCTTGAGTGGGCTTTTTAGAGGGCACACAAGGCCCTGCTTATTTGAAAACAAAATCTTGTGTGAGGACCCTCAAGAAAATAAGTTGTAGCAAGTTCTTGATGATATAGAGGCCCGGGGCGGACCTTTATTTTGGATGCGGCCATCCCACCGGCCAACATCTCGTGGGTTCACGTGTTCTATTCGAACATATGGGATAGATCAGCAGACTCACTTTATCTCAGAGGGAGGCAGGTTCCCCTCACTATTGCCAGCATCCACACCATTCTAGTTCTACCAGAAAACCCTGAGGATAGAGGGCCTGATGAGTACCAGCTACTTTTGGATAACATCCAGGATGTTGACCTAGGGGAAGTTAAGGACTTGTTGACTCACCCAGGGAGCGAGTCGGTGAACAACCAGCAGAATCGACCCCATTTGCTCCTTGGTGCCGATCTGACCTTGGAGGCTAGAGCTTGGGTGTGTATCCTCTTCTCCCATATCACTCCACGCTCACATGTCTCGGATCTCAATCTCGAAAATGCTTTCATGTTCTACTACCAGGTGGAAGGGAGGAAATTAGACCTTCCAACAAGGATACTGGCTCACATGCAAGATGCACCTTCTTTTGTTGTCAGAGCTGGCTTACCATATCCTATTTTCATTACCAGGATGCCTACTACTTGCAGGATCCAATAGGTCCCTGATGACCTCCTCTAGACGAGATTTCCTTCTGTTACAATTGTTGGCCTACTGCTAAAGGATGCTGCGGCGAAGAAAAAGGCCAGTGGTGGTCCAACAGCAGACAACCCATTTGGAGCTTTACTTTCTGGGATGGAGGATCTGAAGGTCTAGATGCGGGAGAAAGCTCAAAGGCTTAAGCAGAGCCTCCGCTAGCATATTGTAGACAATGTTGCTGGCTCTGAGTGCAGGATTATGCGGAAGATAGCCAGGCTAGAGGAGCAAATGGTTGGGAAGTTACAGGAGGACCCAGAGGACTCAGGAGCGGATGAGTAGGACTCAGACTTAGAGGATACTGATGCTACGGATTCTATAAAGGAGATCTCAGACAATTGAGCAGAGTTTCATCCTATCCCCTTCTACACTGTTTTGATTGAGACTCTTTTGTAGCACTATGGATAGTGCTTTCTATCAGTGTGAGGGGTGATTTACTTTTGTAGGACCTTTCTTTTCCCTCTCCTATTACCTTTTATGCTTCCATTTTAATTTTGTCTCTTAGTTGTAATGCCCCGATTTTAACTAAACTTTTAAATGACCAAAAAGCCCCTGGGTCATTTTTGCCTGAAACATGAGGACGGCCGACCTCGGCCATCCTCATAGGGTTTATATGATATATGAAGGGGACTGTATGTATATGAATGCTTAACAGAGCAGAAAAATCTCATTTCTGGGGTTTTTACGCATAAATGACCAAAATACCCCTATAACAGATTTAAGGTAGTTTTAAGTTTCGTTTTAACCCGGACTTGGCCCGAAGGCCCAAAACAATGTTTTCAAGGCATGACCTATGTTTATTTAAGTCCTGGTGGTCTCGGGCAGTTTTTGAGAAAAATTATGATTTTGCCCCCGCCTAAGTGCATTAAGGGCCTAATTACGTTTTAAAATAAAACCTAAGCAACAATAGGTTTTAATAAAAGGATAGTTAATTTCTATAATTAATTTAGAGTAAGAATAATTATTTGAGGATGATTTGAATCTAAAATTGTTTAAAACCTATTTCTAGCACCTTTTTTCAAAAAGGAGAATCCATGAATAGTAATTTCACTATTCACCTTTTTCTCAAACCAAGAAAAGTTTGTCATTCTCTAGAAACTCTTGTCACAAAAGTTGACCCCATCAATCCAACAATATTTCTCCTAAATCTAAGTTAATCATGGCCTAATTACCAAATTTGTTCACCTAAAAACACTTACTTAGCAACTCCTAATCCTAAGCCCAATCAATGTTATACCTAAACACACTTCTAAACCATGATTAAAAGAGATATTCCCTTTCCCATGGCTGCCCAAAAAGTGGCGCCACTTTTCCCCCTAAGAATTGAAAAGAATGATATTTTATGGTGTCAATCAAGTTTCCTTTCCAAAGCCGCCCTATGACCATGCCTTGTAAGCTTTCAATCACACTATGAATGACAACTCAAGGAGATTTTTCTTCTCTCCTCCTCGAGAAAAGAATTTGGCCAGCCCTCCCCTCCACACATCCTTGGTTCATTTGTCTATATATAGCTTGCCTTGATGAACATTTGGACACCTTACAACACTTGCAAAGTTTTGTGCTTCAAGAATTCTCTCAAAAGCTCCACCTTTCTCTCTTTGTTCAAGCCAAGACCACCACTCCTCCACCTTCAATCTTCATCTCCCTTCTCATCTAAACACCTCTCCAAGTTCAAACCAAAGCAAACACATCTCTTTTCTCCATTCCTCCTCTTAGCCGAATCCACCTCCAAGGATTCAAGGAAATTTCTTTTCATTCCTCTCCAAGAACCGACCTTTCCTTCATCTCTAGAGCATCAACACTTGGTAGGGAACTTGTTTAAAAATGTTTTCTTTACTTTTTATGTCTTGATCTTATTAGAAAAGCTTGGTTGGAATAAGTTTCTTTGATGATGGGTTGATGTTTTCTTCTCTTTGTTCTTTTCCTTTGGTTTCGGCCTCAAGGCCAACAAAATGATGGCTTGATGATGAGAGCTTCATGTTGATATTTGTCACATGAACAAACTCTAGAGCTTGAGTTTTTAAAGAAAGGTTTCATCTTTTCAAGTTTTAGCCAAGTAAGAGTTATATTTCTTTTGAATCTCTTGGAACTTCACTTTTTTTTCTTGTGTATTTTGGCCATGAGTGCCTTGGAGATTTAGAAAAATGATAGCTTGATGATGAGAGCTTCATGTTGATATTTGTCACATGAACAAACTCTAGAGCTTGAGTTTTTAAAGAAAGGTTTTATCTTTTCAAGTTTTAGCCAAGAATGAGTTAGGTTTCGCTTGGAACTATTTGAAACTTCCTTTTTCTTCCTTTCAAGTTTCGGCCACGAGTGCCTTGATGATTGGAAAAATGAGAGCTTGATGATGAGGGTTTCATGTTGATGTTGGTCACATGAATAAACTCTAAAGCTTGAGTTTTTGAAAAAAAAGCTTGACTTTTTTAAACATTAGTTAAGAATGATTTTATGTTTCTCTTGAACACTTGTTTAGGTTCTCTTTTTCTTTCAAATATTTCGGCCATCTCCATGGTTCTTTGAGGATCATAATTTCTTTTTGGATATTTAGCACTAATAGTTTTCTTTTCTTGTGAGGATGAGTTTTGGGTTGGAACTTTGGTTCTTTCTAAAGTCTTACAAGAGCTCTAGACAATATGTAAAAGAAGTTGCATTCACATTTATTTTATGTTTTGCATAGCACGTTTATTTCCTATGCTATCACTAAATCCCAAGATAAAGAATGAACTCGCATAGTGCACATTTAAATTCCAAGCCTTGCATTGCATGTTATATTTCAAGTCACCACTAAACTCAAAGATTAAAATGAATGTGCATTTCATATTTACTTTGAGCCATCACTTTACTTTCTAATGAACCATTAAAATGGAATGCATAGCACGCTCACTTTATGTCATCACTCTAAACTACTAGAGCTCAAAAGACTTGCCCATTTCATCTTGAGAAAAGATTAATCAAGGGGGTGTCTCCTTGAATATGTATTCAGCCAAGTGATGAAAATGGCTCCAAAAGGAGTTCATTTAGTTACTAAGGCCTACAACCTATGTCTTAAGGGTTTTCCTAAGCTTATGTGGACTTAGTCAATGTTTTAGACATATTTTCAAGGTTTAATCTTGTTCCAAAGAACCTTATATAGCGACTGCCCTATGTGTTTTGTGATGGTCTTTAATGAATAAAATGATTTCTAAAGAGTTTTGGAAGTTCCAAAAGTATTCCAAGAGAAACTAGCAATCCATGTGCATCAAAGTGAAGTTTTTCCTATGATTTAATAACACATGTTTTCGGTTCTGCCTTGATAGTTTACAGCACCTTAAATTCTGTTTTGGGTGGTCTAAATATGCTTAAATACCTTGCCAAGTATGTGTTAATCGTTTTAGGCATTGTTAATGTGCACCTAGTAACTTTATTTGCTTGATATGTGAATTCTAGAACTACATAGGAACAGAAAATTGGAGATTCTATCCAGCCTTGTTAAAGTAGTTAGATTCACATTATATGATGTCTAGATGAGTGAGAGTGACTCATAATTGGTTAGGTATTAATTATTACATCATAGAAAAAGTCGAAAGTGAGAAAGGACCTAAAACGCACATTCCAGAACACCGTAATTCATCTAAATTAGCATACTGCCCAAACTATCCAGCCATAATTAATTAGGTTTTAGAACTTAGTAAATTATAGAGAAGAGGTTAATCAATCACTTAAACCCATGAGAACATAATATGCTAGTTTGAGGTTACCCGATTTAGGGGTTTTACTTTAAGAGAGTGATTTATAAGCTCTTGGATTAAGGATGAATTACTGTGTCATCCCGTGACTAGTATGATGCTATGTGAACTATTATTTCTAAATGCTAGTTTTATTATTGCCTGTGGTTGTTCGTTAAGAACTTAGAAATGCCTATGTTGTAACATGAGATATGTGACATGTATGTTTTGAGTGGCATTTCATTAAACATGTTAAGACTTAAGGTGACTTAAACTATGAGAAAATGATCCTTTTGAACCACCAAATTAAGGGTGAGGATGAGGTGATTCTATGCCCCCCAGACCCGTACTTTAAGTCGAGACCTTTAACTTATCCGAAAGGATAAATCCAGATGCTAGTGACGACTAGCTTGGTATGAGCTCATAACCTAGTGATATCTCCCAAGGGAGACCAGTTAGGGTGGCCCCAGGAAGAATGTGATGATGTTTTAATGTCACCTAAGTAACCAAGTTAAGCTACCATGCACCATGATCCATGTTTTATGTACTATGATTCTATGTACCATGAACTATGATTTTATGTACTATGAACTATGAATTTATGTGCCATGTTCCATGAGGATAGGAACCATGATTTATGATTCAAGTTTCATGATTTATAAACTATGTAACCAAGAAGTTTTAGAATTAAAAGGAATGGGTCTCGGAAGTTAACATTTTTGAACTTCATAATTCAACCATTATATTGCCATGTTCTTTATTAGAAACCGAGGTCCCTGGAGACGTAGAAGATGACACCTAGGTAGAAG
The DNA here is from genome assembly GCA_031216105.1 of Dalbergia cultrata. Lineage (NCBI taxonomy): Eukaryota > Viridiplantae > Streptophyta > Magnoliopsida > Fabales > Fabaceae > Dalbergia > Dalbergia cultrata. The sequence goes on from CM062345.1 coordinate 164,525, forward strand.
GAAAAACCCTACTGAGTTTCTTTAGTAAGAAATCTCATTCCCTCTATCTCTTTATTTCCTTTATATCTTCAGATCAGGTTGGCGACGTTCGTACTCTTCGTTGATACACCTACTTGGGAGGTGCACCACGACCCCGAGCATGGGTCGTTTCATTTTGAGGGCTGCTGCACAATCCGTGTTTTTATGTTCCTTGGACGGTCATTTGCACACCCTGTAGATAGCTATCACTTCTCCCTAACGTCACCATATGGAGATGACATGGTCTTTGAGCGTGCCCGCACACGCAATAAGAGGATTCTACGGACCTACTCCGCTGCCAAGGCGTAACCCGACCACGCACTTCTGCTCCCAAAGATTCGGAGGAGGACCCCTCGGAGGATCCACCTGTCCACATGTATAGAGAGGACTCTGCCCCCACTCCCCCATGGATGACCATGGGTAGCAAAGAGACAGTTACCCAGCCACGGAGGGCTCAGGTGCCCGGTCCACGACCTCAACGCGAAAGACATGTTCGACACGCTGGCATGCCTGCCCCTGCCGAGCTTCGCCCTTGGATTGGCTACGTTCCCCCATACCTGTGATCTTCGCCGTGTAGCTTGGAGGGTAATCCCTAGGGCACACGTGACACATAGTTAGGATAACCTTCTTTTGTGTTGAGGATGTCCACCTTAGATTGCACTTGGGTAGAGGTGTTTCCTTCATGTCTTTTCCATGTATTTTATGTTTCTGTTGTATTCATATTTCCTATGTACTTGAAGAGTCCCGCCCCTTAGGGAGGGCATATTATATGCATGAGTTATTTCAGATATGATGGTGTCATGGTTGTTTTGGAGCCACTTCTATGTTTATATTTCCGCACTTTATTACACTGTGTATATACATGCTACGCGGGGCTCATATTTTAAAGAGTTTTCAAAGAAAAAAAAATCGGCTCGTTTTTTCGTTAACTTAACTTCAAAGTAATAGAATTATGACAAGAGGTAATGACTAATATTTGGCCTAAATACATACTAGTAGTGTTGAGTCGAATATTAGGGTGTTACATTAGTTACATTTACTGCTTTCGAACTCTTTTTGGATGCTTTCACAAATATTTTAAGTCTATATTTTGCTCGCGTGCTTAATTTTGAATTTTTACGCTTTGATTTCCTTTTAGTCTTTGATAGGTTGTGTAGATTTTCAATATAAGGAAAAGAAGAAAGAAAGAAAATAAATTTTTGAAAAACAGGAATTTGGTTAGTTAATAAGTCATTGTTGTCACACATATCCTTTAATTCAAGAGAGCACTCATTGGTATGTTAGGCACTCAATTTTCATTTTGAGAAATAAACATGAGATTAATCTTTGCTTTGATTGGTTGGTTAGAACTAGCTTGTGAGCTTAATTGGTGATTGCATAAATTGATCACTCTTGTCTCTTTTTCTTGTGTAAGCACTCACATTACTTGTCATTCTAGAACTTGCCTGATTGTTTTTCAAAGCAGTTTCAATGCATCTCATGGCATGTGTGTAATTGAGGCATTTACTTTATTTTTCTTTTACCACTTGGCTTAAAAAGCCTACCCTCTTGCATGAACGTTTCCATAACCTTTTTTGAGCTTTAATAACCCTTCTTTGTCTTAACCAATCCATCATAACCGTAAGCTAAAAACAATAAAAAAAAAAACCTAACTTGAGCCTAGGGAGCATTAGTGAAGTCGTTGTGCTAGAAACTAAGTGTGGGGAAAGCCTTGTTAAACCAATTATGTTTTTGAAAAAGAGTTCCTTATGAATAAATGGTGAATTAGTAAAAGTTTTGTGATTAGTCTGATCCTCTTTCAAAAAAATATATTAACATAATAAAAAATAAAAATAAAATTTTTTAAGGAAACAAAAAAAAAAATCACCAATTCACCTCTTGCTTTGAATAAGAGTTGCAACTCTTGGTTTAAGAGTGCGACATAATAAGGAATCCTTGTGGAATCACCATCAGTTTAATTTTGGTCTCTCATTCACAAGTCCCTCACATAGGCACACACCTTTGCTTTCCTTAGACTTAAGTTTAGCCCATATATCCTAAATTTTACCATTCCCTAAACTTAGCCCCGCTACAACCCCAAATAAGACCTCCTGATGCATGTTTCTGGTTGTGTTTGAATTGTGGTGATTGAGATGAAGAGCAAGCTTATGGAAGGTATTGCATTGTGAAGTGTGTAAGTGTTGCAATTCCATACAAACTTGAGCGAATTGAGCAAAACACATCCATGTGAGAATCCAATGCAATTATTCACCTTATGATCTGATCCATGTTGTTTGAAGCTTTTATTGGACAGTTGAGGTTTTGGTGCTTGTAATTGTGACCACTTGAATCTCATTATCTACCAAACCCCAGCTCTTTGTTTATATTTATTTTCTTTCCATGTTTTTCAGTAAAGTCTTTTCTGCAATGCTCTTTGCATAAGGACATGCAACTGTCTAAGTATGGGGGAGTTGATTAACACTCTTTTTGTAAATATTTTCCCTCTTACTCTTGGTTCTTTTGCATTCTTTTTTAGCTTAATTCCCATAAGTTTGTTAGTTTTTGGAATCTAATCTTCCCTATACTCAATTTTGTGTATGTAACTTTTATTTAGTAACTTTTGCACAATTTTAGTTTCTGTCTCTTACGAGTATTCTTTTTCTTATACAGTGAATCATGGTCATCTGAAGGTTCGCCTTTGAGAGTGCATTGTGGAGTTGAGCTTGGATCATGCACGGAAGAAAGAGAGAGAGCTAGATGGAAGCTTTGGCCTAACCAGCTTTGCTGTAGCGAGAATCAGTCACTGCAGTTAGCTTGGAAGACAGAGCATGCGCAGGAATGAGGACAACTTCGTTCTAGCAAACATCAGTCGCTGCAACGAGCCTGAGAAGTGGCACCAATGGAGATATGTGAGTCTAAAACTCACTACAGCCAGTTTTGTGAGATTGAACCTGAAAGTTTAATTTTATAATTTTTACCCACTTAGGCCATTTTTTTTGCAAATTTTATGATGATGTAAGGCTCTGAAGCATGAAGCCTGAGGCATTCTTTGCCAAATTAGGAAATAGAACTAGGTTAAAGAGCTCCCATTCTCTGCTTCTTCTTTTTCTTCTTCTTCTTCTTCTTCTTCTTCTTCTCTTCCTTGAAGAATACATTGATACATATAGCTTGGGTTATTTTTATGCAGATTTTAATCTCTGATTTGTTTATTTTTTCTCTTTCTCTATTTGTAATCTCCTTCATAGAAGAGTAGTGCTCTTGCTAGCTCAAGGGATTAAAGAGCTAAGGTTGTATTTTGAAACATTGTTGATTTTTATGCAAATCCTTGGTGTTGCTATCTTTCTCTTTATGTTTTCCTATCTTTTCATGTTTATGATCCATATGCATGTTGCGTAAGGTGTTGTTATGTGTATATGAACATAATTTGTAAGCATACATGTCTTAGCTTGTTAATTGAATACATGCCAATTGATTGATTGGTGAACATTTAGTTAATCAAGAGAATAGAGATAATTCTTTATTTAGAATTGAGCTATGGCAATTGCCATTTTATTTGGTTCATACATTTATGTGTTGTGATTGCAATCATTTAAATGTATGTGCTTAACGTTATCCTCTAGTTGATTGACTTTAAGGAGAATTGCTAGCTAATTGTGTGATAGTATGATTAGTATGTAGTTCTTCACCAGGTGTTTGATATTTTGTTATGTTGATGATTGATATTCCCTAACTTGAGAATCCCATAGGCTAGCTCTCTTTTATCATTGCTAATTTTTATCACTTGTTATTTCCATTTTTTCTTCATGCAACAAACCCCCTATTTTTACTTTAACTAATTAGTTCAAATTTCTTGTGAGACGACCTGGGTTATATACCATTATCTAGGTGCCTTATGCAATTCGGTTTGGGAATCCAAATTCCTTTCTAAACTTGGTGTTGACAACGACTAGCTACTAGCTGTCTACTTATCATGGTTCAACTTGAAAAGGCTGGTGAATAACTACCTGTAACGTGAAAGTAGGGGTTATCTACTAGTCACGGTTTCAGCTTGGAGAGGCTCGTCAAAGACTATTCAGTTCAATTTGGAGAGGTTGGTGAATAACTACTTGTAATGTGACAGTAGGGATTATCTACTAGTCACGGTTTCAGCTTGAAGAGGTTGGTGAATAACTACTTAGTTTGTGACAACAGTGGTTGTCTACTGATCACAAGTTAGAACTTGGGAAGACTACTGTAAACACTATCATATTTTGTCTTTATAAGGTTGAGAAAGGTGTTAGTGAAATCTCAACGAAAAACATCTGTGTCATACTTGCTTCTTCTTTATCTCTTTTATTTTCACAATTTATGTTATCATTTTATATCCGCTGAAAGTTCCCTTCTTAACCATTCTGTTACTAATTATACACTTCAGGAAGTTATTTTTTGAAATATCTAATATTGTTTCTGCTGTGCTTGAAGCTCAACGCCTGATAGTATTTTGTTTAACATTTCAATATCACAAAGAGAAAAAAGAAGCAAAGCACAATTTAACCCCCCATTCCCATGCACTTTTCAACCTATTGCTAGTATATGTATGGATCCATGTGAAGCTTTGTATGGTAGGAAATGTCAATCCCCTTGTGTTTGTATAAACCAGATGAGCAGAGTGTTTTGGGACCTAATCTTGTGAGGTAGACTACCGAGCAAAGTAGAAGGATTAAGGAGACAATCCTTACAGCCAAAGGCAAAAAAAAGAGTTATGTTCACCAGACAAGAAAACCTATCGAGTTTTGAGAATGAGAACATGCATTCCTTAAAATTACTCCCACAACAAGGATATGACGTGCAATGAAAGTTAAGAATTTGAGTCCTAGATTTCTTGCTCCCTTCGCTTATCGTATGGCCTTACCCTATCATCTTTCAATCCTCCATGACGTCTTCCATGTGTCTTAGCTCAAAAAGTACTATTTTGACCTGAATCTTGCCCTTGAGTCAAATTAAGTACAATTAAGGGATGCCATGATCTTTAACCTGCCGCCTTCGCAGATTGTGGACAAGAATGTCAAGCAGTTAAGGAATAAAGATGTAGCCTTAGTGAAGGTAGCCGGGGGAAAGGCACAGCAATGGAGTTTGCTTGGGAATTGGAGCCAAATATGAAGCATCAATATCCAGATTTGTTTCCAAGTAATGAATTTTGAGGGCAAAATTATTTTTTTAGGAGGAGAAATGTGAGACCTCAATTTATTTTTCTTAAATCCTTTGATTTCTTTATGTGGATTTAATTTAATTGATTTGTGTTAAAATAACATTTGGTCCAGTGTAGATGATATATGAGTAATAGAATTTAGCCAGTATAAAATATATAACATATATTAAGAGGATTTTATTTTTTTTCAGAGATAAGATATGATTACATTTTTTAAAAAATTTAAAAGAGATTTTATCTGCAATTAGTAAGAAGGGAGGACCCCACCATCTATATCCCTAAGAGTAAACCAGTGCTCCACAACCCACATCTTCATCTAATTGGATTGAGTTTGCTATTGACATTTTCTAATTGATTAAGTTTTTACTCATTTCTTAATTAATACTTAATTAATTTATTAATTATTTATACTAATAACTCATAAAAGGTAATTAATAGTTTCCTACAATCAACTAATATTTAAATTAGGAGAGAATTTGCAAAACTTTAAAAGATTGATATTTTGATTTCACATTTTAAGTAATACTCTCTCACCAAATCTCTATTTTTGTTAGCAATAAACAAATAAGAGATCCAAAACTTTAACCGATCCATCTTTTATACATACATACATACATACATACATATATATATATATATAGAAAGTATAATAATAAAATAATTATAATCACAATATAAAGTAGTATTAGGAATAGAAATAATAACATAAAAAAAAAAGCAAAGAGAAAAGGCAGACATTCACTAACCCTAACCACACCACTATATGAAGGAAAGTTAGAGCACTTCTCTTCCTTTCCATGCTCTCACTCTCCACAACATCCTTCATTTTTCCTCCCTCCTTCACCATTGTCAATCTTTACCTTAAACTTGAGTCGCGATCTTGATTCAAAATTTTCTTTAAACATATAAACCCCAAAACATTTTGGAGCTCAATCTTTCCATATTTTTTTGTGGTAATTTCAATTTTGGGCAAAGAGAGAGCAAGAAGGAGGATTTTGCTTAATTTTAACCATTTGGAGCCTCTAAAAACCCTACTCTCATATAATTCATCACTTGCAGTAAGGGTTTATGTTTGAATTATTTAAGTTCTTGCCCTTAATCGATACAATCAAGTTTTCTAAGTTATTGAAATTCCTGTTGATAAAATTTCTAATTTGGAATGAGAAATTTGTAGTTTTAGAATAAAGTGTAGCTAGAAATTCTTTGTTGGAATGAAATTAATTAGTGTCTTCTGATTTATAATTAATGTGGGGTTGAATTGTGTGTTAGCTTCAAAACCCTTTAGAAGTGCCAAGGAAATATGTTTTGAGTGATGACATTACAATTTTTGAGAAAATGTTTTGAAGAATGGCTAATGATTTCCCTTGAGTTTCTTGAGATAGCAAATAGGTATTTTCGAACTGCATAACACATCTTGAATCGAAAATAAATTCACTTTACATGTGCAAACATGTTGTATATCGTGAAAAGAGATAGGAACAAAATAGAACTGAAAATTATATCATACAAAGTATGTATACATGCTTAGCAAATTGAAGAAAATCAAATCATGAACAAGAAACCAAGCCTGGGATCTTTAGAAAGTAGAACGTGATTTCAAAAAGAGCTCATAAAATGAAGATATCAAACCAGCTCTGAAACAAGGAACTTTTACAACCTTCGATCATCATCATCGCAATCAATTTAATCATATACATGCTCTGATTGAAGACTAGAAAATTGTTTGTTCATCATGGAACTAATTCCGCACTTCAAAAAGCTCACTTGACAGTGAAACAGTGCGCTCTACAAGAAAAGAAGGGAAATTTGAAATTCAAATTTAAAGTCAAACCTAGTTACAGACCGGTGTATCATCTCTTATGCTAACTTGGTCAACTACCCAAACTTCTAGAAGGAACAATTAAGAAACCATGTTTAGAAAGTAAAAAGTAGCTTATAAAGGGACATTAGAAACTCAACTTTATGATGGCTTCTGAAACAGATCTGACAAACATTCAAACTACTCTTCTAGACTGCATTTCCAAGACACAATTAGATGATCAACATGTGTCACTTGTAGAAATGATCAAGGGCAACGGTCATAAATGAAGACCATCTATAAATAAAGATGTTGTGCTTCCAAATAAGTAGACTTGAATGCTGCACAAGTGCAAAAACTGTGAAAAATTTTCTCCTCATCTCTTGTAAAGTTCATTACAACTTGTAATCAGTTTTCTAGTATGTAAAAATCTTATTTCTACGTTCCTGAATCGTTTATACATTTTTTCGAGGAAGAATCATTAGAAAGAAGTCATTCAAAATATCACAAGCTATTCATTGTATATTTTAAGGAAACTTGAGTGTAGGTAGTTTGAGTTGCAAACCCAAACATAAATCTCTGTATCCTCGATCTAGTAGTGATTGGTGCAGTTTAGCTTAGAGAAGCTAGTAAAAGGCTACTTGCAACATGACAGTAAAGATGTTTTACTGGTCACGGTTTAGCGTAGAAAGACTAGTTAAAGACTACTTGCAACATGACAGTAAAGGTGTTTTACTAGTCACAGTTTAGCTTAGAGAGGCTAGTTAAAGACTACTTTCAACATGACAGTAAAGGTGTTTTACTGGTGACAGTTTAGCTTGGAGAGGCTGATTAAAAACTACTTGGTTTAGCTTGGAAAAGTGGTTAAATACTACTTTGTTCAGCTTGGAGATGCTAGTGAATAATTACTTGGTTTGTGACAGTAGGAGTTATCTACTGGTCACAAGTTAGAGTTTGGGAAAACTACTGCAAAAACTATCTGATTTTTCTTTCTTAGGTTGAGAAAGGTTTTAGTAAACTCAACAATGGTTAAGTACTAGATATAAGCAGGTTAGCCGAACTAGTATAAAAATGTGTGCAATATCTTCTTCACCCTTATCTCTTTTTACTTTCTTAGTTCAATGCTATTATTTAGTATCTATTTAAAGTTTATCTTTTTTGCTCATTTGTTACTGACGTTGTATTTCAGAAAGTCACTTTCTGAAACTTCTAACATTGTTTTCACTGCACTTCATGCTCAATGCTTGATAGTATCTTGTTTGAGGTTTCAGTTGCTAAAAGGAAAAAAAGAAGCGAAACACGATTCAATCCCCCTTCTCGTGTGCTTTTCTACCTACATTGTGTTGATTAGAAGGCCCTTAAGATCACTTTGATAAATGTTCTTACTTGCTTAAATATGATTTTATGCCATGGTAACAAACGTACATAAATTTTAAATTTACTTGGAGCTGGGATTTTGAAATCACTCTGCACTTGTTTTTGCAAGCTATAAATTTTCCTATTTTTGTTACCTGTCAAACAAAGGAATTTTAAGTTGAAAATTTTACACGATGTTGTTAACATCTTGAGGTTTTTCTTTGAATTTTTATGGAAAATTATTGGTTGGTTTGCTATAGTCTACAATTCATGAAAATTGGTTCTATGGTGCTGAAAAACATATACTAAGCACTGAATTTGTATAATTTTGAATCTTCATCTAAGATCTCACTTTTAACCCAAATTTGCTACACATTAATCCTAATATATTGAGGCACATCCCTAATTTTTTATGAAACTTATCATGTCATTTACCAACCTTTTACATTTGTCTTTATTATATAAATTGAGTAAATGAAATGCAAGTGATGTTAGGAGTTGTGTTTTATATAACCATGCCTATAAAAGTGTTGCATGAAGTGATGATGATTATGATGACTATGATGGTTTGTAATTAAGAAAAATGATTGGATAATATGAAATCTGTGGAAGTGATATTATTTGTTTTTTATTACTCAAGGGTATCCCCTAGCAGGCAGCCGAGGACTAATCCCTCTGAGGCGTAGAGATCACCGAAGTGGATTTTGCCTTTCCCAACAAAGCCTCTTTCTATACACATGGCAGGAGTCGAACCCCTGACACATGCTTAAAGGACCCAGCCACCTTACCAATTATGCCAAGCTTTGTTAGTGTGGAAGGGATATTATGTTACTTATGATATGAATGTAACACCCTAATTTTTAACCCAACTCTCTAGAATACATTAGGTTAAACATTAGGCTATTACTTCTTAGTCTCATCTTTTTAATAAAATACTTAGCAGAAATTACGAGTAAATTTTTTTTTTTGAAAACATAAAGCAAAGTGTTAGCCGCGAACTTAACTAGTCGAACGACAGAAATATAAAGCATGCGTAACAATCATTAGAAATCATAAAGTAAAGCATATAACCAAAGAACAACAATCATGATAACAAAGGAAACATTTCATTAATAATAACATAGTTGAAGTACATAGCTAGTCATACCCTAAGAACGGGCAGAGCTTGTAATACAGCGGAAATGAAATACAACAAAAAACAAGAAAATACATGGTATGACAAGAAGATAAACCCAAAACGCTACCCTCCTATTAAGCTACGAGTACAATATACAACCTCTCCCAAAAGGTACTGCCGAAGGGAAGATCTCCATAAAAGCTCGGGTACTCGCAAAGCTCTCCATCAGAGTCTAGTGATGATGGGGATCCTCGGATGATGGAGGCAGGTAACCGGGGAACCGCTCGATCTCCTCCTGAGTGGGCCAATAGAGTGTGAAGGGAACTCGTGACAGCTGAATGTGAGCTCCTCGACGCGGGCGCATCTCGGCTCTCCTTGCCAAGCGCGGTTGCCTCACGGTCTCTTCACTCCCCTCGCGCCGGAACTGGGGAAAGGGAGCAGAGCCCTTCGAAGGGACATGCATCGGTGAATCCTCGAATGGATCAGTCTCGAACCTCCTCGAACGAGGCACGTACTCCAGGTAGTCGCAGACAGCTGAGGCAGAGGTACGGGCGCAGTGTAGTTGCTCATTACGTGGGCGAGTGCACCTAATGGTGCAGTAGGAGTGAACTGGTAGGGTTTAGGGTTTAGGGTTTAGGGTTTAGGCTGTCCGTGTTTTTGTGTACATGGGACGGCCTTTCACTTATCCGGTTTCGAGCTACCAGTTCACTCCTACTGCACCCTTTGGTGTTGGCGACATGATATGAATGGTGGTCCGGGTCGTAGTGCACCTCCCAAACTGGCGTGTCAATGAAAACCACGAACGTCGCCATCGGTCTCTGAAGATGTGACGGAAGAGAGAAGAGAGAGGATTGAGAATTCTTGCTAAAGAATCTCAATAGGAGTCTCCTATCCTAGGGTTACATCGTTCACATCCTCAGGAACCTTGGGTTTAATTCTAAAACAGTGATCATGCATATAATATTCAATTTAGGGTTTTCCATAACTAATTATCCAAGGTCCATTCCTTTTAGCATGCATCTTGATGTTATGAATGCAACATGATGCATGTCAATACTCGAGCATATAAAACAACACATCAAAGCATATAAACATAAACCATGTGGCATAAGGGCATATAACTTTCAAGTGAATCACTCCTCAACTTCGTGACATCAATCATGGTACTTTAGCATAATAAGCCACCCTAAAAATAACTAGGTTATGAGCTCATACCTCAGCTAGTCGTCACTAGCTCTTGCTTATTATCTGAATAAGTGAAACATAAATAATAATCCCGACTCGCAAGTACGGGTAGGGGGCAGGGGGCAGGGATCACCTCTCTTAGGATATACCCTCTTTGAAACGCGTTGCGGGCATTAAGCCATAGCAATTTGTCCACTTTGGTAGGCTGCATCTACTCATACCCTCACGAATTTGTCTCCCCTGGGGGTACTCGGACGAACCGGTGTCACCCAGGAAAGCGCGTCTCAATGCTTTGTCATATAAAAATCTCCTGGGGGTGCTCGGCCGAACCGGTGTCACCCAGGGTTTTCAACTCATATGGTACTCATAAACATTTCTTTAACCCTTTAAGGTTTGATAGAAATTCGGCAGCATAATAGCTGTTAAACCGAATTTCCTTCAAACTGCCACAAGCTAATTCACCCATCATGTTCTCATGAAATCTCATGCTATAATAAACTTTAACATTTTCATCAATCATTTTCTCATGCATCAAGCACATCTCATCATATCATTGCATCATATAACACATCATAGCATTAACAACTTCTTAGTGCTTTATGCATTGACTCTTAAGGTCCTTAACTCACATTCTAAGTTATAAATCATCAAACCTAATCTCTCGAGAACTTATACGGTTATAACTAAGTATTTCTCACCTCACACTATGGTCAAGAACATCTCTAAACCTCAAGGATGCAGAATTCATAATCCTAACTTTACGGATACCTAGGAGTCACAACAATGACCCTTTCTAAGTCTAGTTTGCTCCTAAGGCATCAAGATCAAGTCCTAAACCATTTATGAGTCATTCCTACACATTTAAACTAATTTAAAATCATGATTATCATTACTAAACCTTGCTGGACAGAATCCAGAAAATTCAAACATTAAGGGATCTAAAACTCTCAAATTAATTCTTTTCTAGTTTCTAACTTCTCTTATTTTTCACATATGAGTTTTAATATTAATTATACCCAAACATAAGCATATGACCATCATTAAAACAGATCATACAGTGGTCATACAAGGCAAGGCAGTCCAACATCTCCATACAACGGCATCAAACACAATTTCTAAAGCATATAAAATACTAGTTTCTCTTGGAACCTTTCTAAAACTTTCAAAACTCATTTATAAACATTTTTATCATCTAAAATCATAAAAATATTTATGAGGGCAGTAGCTAAATCAAACTTGTCTCAAGAGGTTCCAAATTCATAAAACTTGGTTATATATATTCCTTTAACTCATATAAGTTTAGAAAAATTATGAAACATAGTTTTCAATACTTGGAAACAAATAAACTCTTAGGGGCCGAAAACATAAGCTAGAGGAATAAACATTTCCAACCTTTATTTGAGATAACAATGGGCAAGTCTTTGAACTCTAGGTTCATTCAAGTGATGACATAAAAATAAACATGCTCATGCACTCATTTTAGGTTCCATTAGAAAGTAAAGTGATAGCATAAAATAAACATGAGATGCAACTTATTATTATCTTTGATATTATGTGAGGACTTGAAACATAAACATGATAATGCATAGCCTGAAATATAAATATGATTATGCAAGTTCATTCATTATCTTGATACTTAGTGATAGCAAGAAAGGTAAATATGATGTGCAAAGCATAAAAGTAAACATGATGCAAGGTTCATTTTAAGGTTGGCTAGAGCTCATACAAGAGTTTAACATATAACAACCCAACACTCATCTCATCACAAAGAGAGCTTTAGAGTTCTTGAACCAAGTTCTCAAAGGAACTATGAGGTTCTTGAACATCATCATCAAGCTCAAAATAAATAAACTTTCAAAACAAAATAAAACCTCAAAGATCAAGGAACCAAAACCGAAATATTGTAGAAAAGGAAACAAGAAAACCAAAACCAAAAATAGCAAGGGAAGTAAAGGCGTTCTTGAGTAAAAATCATCTTGAGTTGGTAAATAAAGTTGAAACTCAAAGAAAGCAAAAACTCAAGCTGTAGAGGTTCCTTTGAGATGAACACAAAGTCATCATCTAGGAGCTCTCATCATTGAGTTATCATGTGCTCACCAAGGCCAAGAGGCCGAAACATCAAGGAAAGAAAACAAAGAAAGTCCAAGAGAAAGCTAGAGAAAAACTCATTTCAAGAAAACAAAGTTTAGAAAACACTCCTACCTAGAGTGAAGATGAAAACTTGAACTCTTTGAAAAGGAAAACAAGATGATGAGCTCCTCCTTGGGGCTAGATGGTTTTGGCCAAGGAAGAACAAGAAGGATGGAGTTGTGTTTCAAGTGAGGTTATGTTTGAGGTGTGGTGTTTGAGAGGTTTGATGATGGTTCAAGGCTATGGGGTGGTGTTTGAAGGTTGAGAGGTGATGATAGGATGAAGAGAGGATGGAGATGAAGATAAAAAGAAAGGAAGAACTCTCTTGAAACTTAGAGAGAAAAAGAAAGGAAACTCAAGAAAGCTTAGAAACTTGAAACTTACCAAAAGACTAAAAGTGACACAAGTTCATCTAAGGCACCTATTTATAGAAAAACAAAACATTGAGGCCCTCCAAGAGGAAGCCTTGGCCGTAGCATTGAGGGGGAAAAAGGGAGAGAAAAATATCTCTTACACAAGGTCATTCAAGCATGGGTTGAAGTATGGAGTGTATGCTACAAAGTAGGGCTTGATTTGAGTGAATTTCCTATAAATTTTTTAATGAAATTAGGCTTCTAGAAACAAGGCATGGCTGGAAGTTTTTCAGCCATAAATAAATGAGGAAAATGGGTTATTTTAATTAGTTATTCACTTGGAAAATCAAGCTTGATTGAAAGTATGACCAGGTATGGTGTATGTGACTTGAGGTATGGCCTTAGAGTGTTGAAAATTTGAACATGTGATGCATATGGAGGGCATGGAGGCTTCGGCCAGGTTCAGACAGCATGGGGGAGGAGGATTTGTTTCATGTAATTGTGTGTTAATGGTAAGTTTAAGTGTGTATTAGTTTAGGTACAAGGTTAGGAATAATTAAGCTTAAGTTTAGGTAACTAAGAATGAGGTTTAAGGATTTTATGACAAGATTAGAAGTGCTCATACATCATTAGAGAATTAAAAACTGATTTGTGAATAAATAATGTGTAACACAATTCCATGATTTAAGGAATTGGAAAGAGAAAATACTATTCAAGATTCCATGACTAGGAGTCTTGAATTTAAAATAAGATTTTAAGTTGTAATTAAGCACTTTTAGGTTCTAATCAACTTTAATAAATTATTTGACTCAAGATTAATTATGAAAATTAATTAACCTTCGATTAGAGCCTAATATTGCTTAGGTTTGCTTAATCACGCGATTAAGCGTAAAAACACGAAACTAGGGGCAAAACTGTAATTTTGCACTAATTTCGCCCGGGACCTCCGGGACCAAAAATAAAGTCACAGAATACATAAAAACGCCTTTTAAAACCATTTGGAGAAGTTTCTGATTCATCCGGCACTTGTAAACGGGTAAAACATCGCAGGGGTGTTTTGGTCATTTTTACCCGAAAACTCGAAAAACGAGATATTCAATCCCGGAAAGGTACATGAGTCATCTAATCCCCTTCCAACATTGAGTTTGCCCTTCGAGTACTGCCGAACCAGCTTTCCTCAAATTCCGAGCCGAAAATGACCTCAGGGGCATTTTGGTCATTTTCACTCTAACAGAAAATTGGGACATTACAATGAACATAAACATGTAATTAAATGTTTGGGGCTAGATTGCATGCATAGCAATTCATTCTTATTTGTGTATTGAGAGACTACATGGTTCTGACATTTTATGGAATGATGTATGATTTGGTTATTTTGCAGTAATAAAAATGTGTATATGTTGTATGTTATGTATGATTTCATTATGTATATCTACGTTAAAAGAAAGTACTAAGTTATTGGACTTTGTCCCCACTAATAAAGTACTAATGTGATAAAAAAATATTACATATATTGGACTTTGTCCCCACTAATGAAATATTAATGTGATATAAAAAGATATTTAATATGGTCCCCACTTATAAAGTACTAATATGATATAAAATATTAAAGATGTTGAACTTAGTCCCCACTAATTTGGAAATAGTCCTTGATAGAAAGAGTTTATCCCCACTGTTCTAACACCCAGTTTATCCCCAATGTATTTGTCGATGATGATTGGCTTTTACTATGAGCTCATTACCCCCACTGATTGGCTAAATCGAGTAAATAAAAAAATATGTGTATAAAGGAAGAAACGTATAAAGAAATAGAAGGATTAAAAAAGAGAAAGTAAATGAAAAGATAAAACTACATACTTTATTTCAATGAATGTAATATTATATGTATATGTATGTTCATTTATATTTTCATGCATACATGAAATATAATATTGTATCCATGTTAAAAAAAAAAGACCATATTAAAATATACGTGTACCTCAGATAAAGATTTTGAAACTTATTAATTGAATTTTAATGTATGTTTGTATCTTTTTTGAAAAAATAAACTGAGGTGACTAGACATGATTTTGATGACACCTTATTATGTGCATGTTATTAGGAACTTTCAAGTTCTCACCCCATTTTATTTTCATGTCATCCTCAATCGAGAAACAATTAACTATGGATCATTTGGAGGAGCACGTTCAAGAAAAGTAGATATTATTTTATTTCAAATTATGAGAATAGCTAAGATTTTATTATAGTCCAAGAGGCTTATTTAGATGAGTTATGTAAAACTCTATTGGAAGTTTAATTACTTCATTGATTACCGGATCAATGTTAGCCAAAAAATATTCATTGTTTTTGCTATTTATTTAGTATTTATGACATTTTGTTTGGGTTTATTTATGTGTGTGTGTGTCTATATATATATATATATTATTCAGGCATTGGATGATTCGTATGCATTTGCAAATGTATTAGTTAGCTTCCGAAAAACAAATATTGTAAACGATTTATCTACGTATAAGGCTTCTAATTTGTTTTTTATAAAAAGAAAAAAAATATTATCACTATTTTCCTTATATCTTATTTTGTAAAAAAAAAAAAAATTGAGACTAGTATATAATAACTAAAGGTTAACCTTAACAGGACTCAAGAGTCAATGAGTTAAAATTTAGGGTGTTACAATTATCGTTATTATATATATTAACGTATTCTTATACATCATAATAGATATACATTAACTTACTCTTGTTGGCTATTAGTCTTTTTAATTTTATGTTGATACGTCAGCCTTTAAGTTATGTTGGTATATTCTAATAACTTTTTACTTTTATTATATTCTGAAAGAACTTGAACTGCCTATTGTTATGTTATAAATGAATTATAGTAGCAATTTGAATCCTCTATTAAGAAGAGGTAATTCCCACTAATCACCTATTTTATCCCCACCGATATTTGTTGGCGACGACCAACTTTTGGTATAAGCCCATTACCCCACTGATAGGCTAAATTGGGTGTATAAAGAAAAAGACTAAAAATATTGAATAGATTGTTACACGTGGAGATTTGTGAATTTCATATATGTAGATATCAATTGGATTATCATGCATACATATAAATTAAGAATTGAATTATAGCTAGGATTTTATTCATTGGATCTTAATGTATATTCATGCTTTTAAAAAATAAACTGAGGTGGAGCAGGTTAGTAAGACACTCGGGGAGGAGTACATACTCGAAGAGTAACTAGGATGTAGTTCCATTTATAATAATTTAGTTGATTAAACCTATTTCATTTTTTAATTATTTAGTTTATTAATGACCAAACTATTGTTTGTCAAAGATTAATTATTGCTTATAATATTTAATTAGTAGCTATTATATATTTGTGGAATTGTTTACTTGTTGTTGTAATATATTATTTTAGACTTGTGATTGGATGGATGTGTTTATTATTACTTAGCTAGTTCCGCTATGAATTAGTATTATATATAATTATGTATACATCAGGCTTCTAGTTTGATTTTAGATAAATAATTACTATTATTTTTCTGCCTATGCTATATTTTGAAATGGGAAAATCATGATGCCAAAATGTAATAATTTAATAATAAGTTCCAGTATAACTTAAAGAATTTTTCTTTAAAGTGTGCAATTTTTCAATTTGCTAAGTGTCTAAATTTACAATATGTTCGACATAGATGTTCTTATATGAAAAATGTGTAAGTAAATTTTGATACTTTTTTTTCTAAAAAACGTTATTTTTTAAAAAACTTATAGTTTAAGAAAGAAAATAATTTCATTCTTCCTAGAGGGTTTTGAGAGAAGGGGAAGCTAGGGTTGAGTATGGAACCTCTATTAAAAATATGAGACAATCACAACAATTATATTATGGGCTCAACCACTAAAAAGAAACGTGATTTGCGTTCTCCACAAAACTAGATGTAATATTAACAATTGGTATGTCACAAGTGTGTCAATAATGCTAGTTTAGTTTTTGTTTATGGTGTATGCTTTGAAGAAGATTAAAAAAACTTTATGAACGAAGCCCATATGTATTTGCATGAATTAATGACATGTGAAGGTCTTTTTTTTTTTCTTTCGAGAGTCAATTCTAAGCATAAGGCTAATGACTCGATTATAGTATTTTATTTTAAAGTTAATGACCAAATCAATATTTCCTTCTTTTTCGAGTTTCCTGTCCAACGAAAATAATTAAAAAACATGCTTTCTTCAAAGTCCTTCGCCCTCCCTGCCTCCATCAATCCACTGCTGCATCCCAAACTTACCCCAATCAACCGCTGCAAAAACAACAACCACCACCATAGCCCCTACAAGGTCCTCAAGAAAACCACAAAAACATCACCAATAGTAACACCATGGCATTTTGATTCCAATGACTACGACGATTCCTTCTTCTCCATCTACAAAACTATTTTCTTCAATGAACACGATAACATCAAACACTAGGCTTCTGTCGCCGTCTAACAGCAAGAGGAAAAGGATGGTGTTCCTGGACCTTGACGAGACACTGGTGCACTTGAAGGCAGCGACGCCGCCCGTGCAGCTCGATTTCATTGTATTGCCAGTGACTGACAACAAGGCAGCATAATTCTATGTGCTGAAGCACCAGACGTGGACAAATTCCTGGAGATGCTGGTGGCAAGGTTCAGAGGTAGTCAACTACGGTGGTTTGTAGTGGGTGGGGAAGATCGGGTGGCGGTCACAGCAGAAGCTGTTGAGGGAGATCGCACAAGACTGCAAGATTGACCTTCGTTTCTCCCGCACTGAAAAAATCTATCAAAGCTCACCTTATTGGACTCTTCGAGGTACCAAACTTTGCGTCATTCCCATTAATGGTAGGAATGGGGAAGACGGCGAAGAGAGAAGGAAGGGGAAGAACAAGATTAGGGATTTAAATTAGTCCTGTTAAGTAAATAACACTTGTTAAGAAATTTATGAAAATAAAATGTTACTACAAAAATTGATAAATGAAAGTTGGTGGACAAATTTAAGTACACATGCACGTTAAGGTAGCATAAGGGAGCAAAGACAAAAATACAGGGAATAATTTTCTGTCACTCCAAAAAATGGGGATAGAATATGGAGAGAGAAATTGACAGCAATCTCCGATGGTGGTCCGGCCACTTGTCAATGGTGATCAACGCCGACCGGCCACCGGTCTAGGCGGTCAACATCGACCAACCACCGGTCAACACTAGTATTTTTGTCTTCACTGTCATGTCCCTGTATTTCTGTACTCAACCACCAAATAAGATATAGAGATAGTGCTTTTTTTGTCCCTGTATTTTTGTCCCTATCTCTCTTACCAAACGCTAAGGGACATAAATACAGGGACAGTGGAAACAGAGACAAAAAAAACACCATCTCTGTATCCTGTTTGATTGTTGAGTACGGAGATGAAGACAGTGGGACCGTTGACCACCATCGGCCGGTTGTTGGCTGCCATTGACTGCTGCTGGCCGCCATTGACCGCTGCTGGCCGCCATTGACTGACATTGACTTTCCGTTGACTGGCTATTGGCCGGCGGCGGGACCACAACTGGATGTAGCTGCATTTTCTATCTATGTGTCCTGTCCTCACTTTTTGGAGGCATAGAAATACAGGAAATTTTTGTCTCTGAGACGGAAAATTTTTTCATCCCCATACCCCATCTCTCTTAACAAACGCTATATAGGGACAAACTGTCCCCGTCCTCTTTACTAAATGCAACATTTGGTAAGGAGCAAAGACAAAAATAGAGGGAAATATTTTCTGTCCTAGAGACAAAAATTTCCTGTATTTCTGTCCCTTCAAAAAGTGGGGACAGAGCACGAAGACAGAAATTGGCAGCAACCTCCAATGGTGGTCCGGCCACCTGCCAATGGCGATCAACACCGGTCGGCCACCAGTCAATGGCGCTCAACGCCGACCGGCAGCAGATCAACATTGACCAGTCACCGGTCAACACTAGTATTTCTGTCTTCATTGTCCTTGTCTCTGTATTTCTGTACTCCACAACCAAACACGATACAGAGACAATATTTTTTATGTTTCCATCTCTACTATCTCTGTATTTCTATTCATGTCCCTCCATTCCCCTTACCAAATGCTACCTTAGTGAGTTGAGACTTATAAGAGCTTCATTTATGAAGCTTCTTCTAGCAATAATGATATTTTAACATCTACATGGGTGTAGATATCCATATGAACCCATGTGGGTGTGAGAGGGATGATGGAGAGAGAATAAATAAGGATAAAAAATAAATAGTAAGACCCATATATTTTATAAGTAGGATATTTGGATATTTAAAAATTTAGGGTGTATTTCTAAAACTTCATATGAGAGCTTACCTTTGTTTATACATTAATTAATTTATTTTTTAAAACTATAAAAAAAGAGTAGAGTGGTGGCCTTGTGGAGTGGTGGTACGGCGGATGGGTTCACCTTTAGTTGTGTGCCAGTTAACACAGCTGAGCAATACAGCTGCACTTAGCGGATGCCAGCTGGTACTGTCACTGTACGGATTCTAAGATGCAGCTACGGTCGCCGCTTCTGTCTCGTTTTTCCTAAGATTTAAAAAACGCAGCTGTCTCTGAATAATATGTTATGAAACTAATTAATTAATACTTTTTCTCTTAAAATCAATAATCAAGAATAACATTCTAAAATAAGATAGAGGAAGTTAAACTTAGCCATCTTAATAGGAGTAAACTGTAACAGGATGCGAAAACTTCAAATCATCAACTTTTTAACTAGTAGAATCATCACTGTAAAACCTTTTCATGTCATTGTCACTTTAGGTTTAAAATTGCATTTAACAATTAATAAGATAAAAAATGGCAACAAAAAAAAGCCCCGGCTAAGCTTGAAAGTTGGTGACCCGAGGCCGAGTGTGCTGAGTCTGGGACCAAAAGAGCAAAGACCCTCGAAGTTTTTCGGATTTACGGTCTTGCCCTTTTCCTTCTTTCGTTCGTTTGGAACGTTGGATGAATACCATTTTCCGTCCAAGTCTTGGTCTGCGTGCGCCTTATGAATGTGGTATTACTGATATGCCCTTCTTCATTTCGTCATTGACTCGTTGCCCTCCTCGCTCATGTGCTAGTTCATGCATCACTTGTAAGGATGACAATTCCAACCCAGCGCACGCATTACCACCCCCCCACCCTACTCAAGGTCGGGTTTTAAACTTGCCTCACTCAAGTTAGATTTTAAACCCCCCTGACTCTCCTATGATTTAGGCGAGTGTGAGTTTAAAATGAACCTGCCCGCTCTTCTTATATATTTAAAAAAAATTACCTGACCTTAAACTCCTAATATACTAATGAATAATACTCACTCATTCTGTTAATGATATTTTGTTTTTTCTTTATATTGATAACTACTACTTTTGAATTTAAATATTAACATTGTCATTGGTTGTATTTTATAATTTTGTGTTTGATTTTTTAGATTTTGTGATAATTTTAAAGAATTTTCAAAAAATAATGGGGCGGGGGTAAGTTTAAACTTGAAAACTCGCAGGTAGGGTCAGGCAGGTTGAGACTGATATTATCTGGTACGAGGCAGGGTCAGGTTGAGCAAAAACCCACCCAACCCGCCCCATTGCCATTCCTAATCGCTTGGAAGATGTTCAATTAAGCGACTCATGTTCACAGTGAATGTACAAGGGTGGAGCTGGAGCATTTAGGCAAAAGGGGCAATTTTATATAAAAATAATATTTAATTTTAGTTTTAAACTAAAAATTTAAATAAAAATATAATATATAAAAAATAAATATTTTACCATCAAAATTTAAAAAAACATGTATATACATAATATAGTGTTTATTTATAGCACTTAAATATCTAATTAAATTAAAAAATTTAAAAAAACTAATCAAATAAAAAATTTAAGTAGGGAAAATAAAAAATTATATGCATTTTTATTAAAAAAAAATGAAATTTTTATGCCCCTAAGGCTCCAAGAGGAGCTGTCCCTGAGTGTGCATTGAATTTCACGTTCAGAGTAATGTGTTGGATAAAAGTGTTCTGAAAATCGGACCGGACCGGTTAAACCAGGAACCGGCCTGCTATCCGGTCTGGGTTGGACTTGAAAATTGCGTAAGAAAGAACCAGTTAGGAACCACTTCGAATTGCCCTAGAACTTGTAAATCGGGCAAAGCGGCCCAGTCGAGCCAAGCAGATCAGGCAGTTTTTTTTATAAGAAAAAAAGATGCAAAATGGCATCATTTTTTGTTCTTTTTTTTTTAAAAAAAAAAAAGCTTAAAATCTCATTTTTCCTAATTTTTTTTCCTTTTCTGATATGGGAATTAGTAACTTGAGATATTTGATCCATGTGGATAATATTTATTTTGATTAAGAGATGAATTATGTTATATTCTATAGATTTTGTTGATGCCTAGTTTAATTTTTAGTTATTTATGATATATATTTTATTTTGTATTTTATATATTTATATAAACACAGATTTTATTATATACCGGTTATATTCTGGTTGGACCCCCAATTGAACCGGTTGAACCTCTGAACCTCTAAACCCTTGCCCTGACTGGTTAAATGTCCGGTCCGGTTTTCAGAATCTTGAAATTAAATCATTTTTAGATTTTAATAATTTCAAACCCTACCTATCAAAATATACAATTATTCTTGGGATAAGACTTTATTTATTAGTGTAATGTGCATATCTTTTTCCAACTTAGTTTTTGTTTTTTCTGTTTTTTTCTCTTTAATTTTCTTTTGAAAAATATGGAGATCTAAGTAATATAATATATAGGCGAATTCTAGTACACTCCACACTAAATATGGTGTGTGGTGCACAATTTGAGAAAAAAGGTGTGTATCATGGTCCTTCTTCATCTTTTCAACTCTTCACCCTTCCACCACCACAAAACCCTCATTTTTCGCCATTGCTGCCACTGCTGCCATCGCTAACAAAGCCATATCCTCTAGCGAGTCTACAAGGTCGACCGCAATCATAGCTCCATGATCTACGTGCTCATGGTTGTCCACTCTAAATCCAACATCACCGTGGTCCACCCGATCAAGATCAAAACTGAGATCCTCTTGCAAGTCGTCGACTCCTCTTCATCGTCCACTACATGGCTCCTTGTGAAATCATTCTTCGTCGATGATCCGTGCCTGATAAAGGAGAGTCGACCATTGCAAAGGTGGTGGTGGGTGGCTAGGTAAAGATCATAAAGATGCGATGATGGTGGTGGGGCAGTGTTGTTGTGGCTGCAAGCTCATGATGAGCTGCCGCGAGTTCACAACTTAGCTTTCTAACAAAATGATGTGAGGAAGATAGTGGCCGAGGCTCATCGTCGTAGTTCCCGGTGACAGTGATTCTAGTGCGTCAAATCTCAATAAGGTGGGGAGATGTTGGTGAGGTTATGGTTGGAGACGTCGGAGCTTGGGTGAATGGTGTGGTTTTTGTGGGAACAACGGTGCTATTTTGTTCGAGGGCACATAAGATGCGCAGGTGTAGCGCTACACCCCAAGTGTTGTTAGCAGCACCATTAAAATGTGCTTACTCCACTTTTTTTAATGTTGCCAATTGTAAGTGTACTACCACACACCATACTTATAAGGTGTGTAGTAGAATTCTTTGTCTATACACACACATACACACACACACACACACACACACACATATATATATATGTATATGTATAGAGGGTTGAGTTCAAATCACACCAGTGTAACAAGTTTCACCAAATCTTAATCATTGATTTTATAAAACATCCATAGCTCAAAACTACTCACTCAAACTCTCACATGGCTGCCTCCACTCCTCCCTCTAATTGTCATTTTTCTTCCACAAATCCCTTAATTATCATTGCTCTGTTTTCCAATCTCTTTCTCTCTCTGCCTCACTACACTTCTTCTCTTTTGCACCCTATTCTTCTCTAGCCTTTCACCTTTCTCCCTCGTTTCCTTTCTTTTTTCCCATTTGTTGTTCATTGTTGGCACAAGTGAAGTTCACCTTGCTTCAAATGCTTTTGTGCACGTAAGTGTAATTAGGTTTACTGCCTGCATGGAAGCGTGATTGAGTTCATGATTAGATAGGTGGTGTATTTGTGAAAGATAATCAGTTAATCCATCTTCTTCTTATTCTTTTTCTTGGTTGGAATGGCACACGAACCACAGTCAGAAACTTTAGATAGACCATTTTTGTTTCTGCCACATGCCATTACATCTCTTTCGAAGGATTTTTCTTTTGGCAACAACACACATGCCCCATAATTTGTTTTACCCATTCAAGCCACAACACATATTTATTTGACTTATCATATTGATTCAGGCATAGCGCATACCCTACATTTCAATTTTTCTTGTATGAGTTAGATTGATATTGTTTACTGCTTAATTGTTTAAAAAATTTAAATTAAATTTATTTTACATATAACAAAAACATTTGATTTCTAACTTTGTCTGACATGAATTTTTGTTTCTCAGATTCTACTGATATGGTAGAAACTTTTGAACAAGCAGAGAATACATTTACCAAAGTAGAAACTTTGGAAAATGCCTTATCAAGTATTCCAGCTATTTATGGGAACTCAATCCTTGTCTTGCTCCTCATATTGGCCTGGAATTTATATCCCTAAAGGATGTAGAATTATACTACAAAGCATTTACTAATCAAAAAGGTTTTGCAATTCATATTCGTTCAAGTAAGCCAAATTCTTATATTTATGTTTGTCCCAATGAAGGGCAATGCAGAATAAAGAGTAATGTTAATGAAGAAAGCGGCAATGATATGATAAAGAAAAAACAAAAGTGCTTAATCATGAACTGGTTGTAATGCATCACTTGTTGTTTTAAAAGCTAAAAAGGAAGATAAGTGGATTTCCAGAACTTCCAACAACAGTCACTAATCATGCCATGGTTAGTCCATGAAGTGTCTCCCGTCTCAGATGTCATAAAAAAATGAGTGTAGTGGCTAAAAACCTTGTGGAAAAGTTTAATGAAGAAGGTCTACCTGTGAAGATTTCTACAATGTTCAATGGTGTGAATTCATCTTTTTCTAGTAAAGATTGTTGGAATCATCTGAGAAATGTTCAGAGAAAGGATTTAGAAGTTGAGGATGCTCAAATTGTTCTCAACTTTTGTAAGAAAAAGCAATTTGAAATTCAAATTTCTTTTATGCCCTCCAGTGTGATGAGGATGATAGAATGGTAAACTTTTTTTCGGTTGACACAAGATCAAGGTTGGCTTATCAAAATTTTGGGGATGCTTTTACATTTAATACAACATATAAAACTAATAAGTGTAGCATGCCCTTTGCACCATTTACTGGATTAAATAATCACTATCAATCAATTTTATTTGGTTGTGTGTTCTTAAGATGAGACTGAGAACACTTTTGTTTAGTTGTTTGTAACTTGGCTTGAGGCAATGAATGGAAAAAGTCTTGTGTCCATTATCACTGATCAAGATTTACCCATTAGAGCTGTAATAGCCAAGGTTTTTCCATATACTCGACACCATTTATGCTTGTGGCATATTAGGAAAAAAATTTCGGAGAAGTTTTTACATATATATCATAAAAATTCAGCTTTTAAACGTGAGCTCAATAGGTGTATTCGCGATTCATCATCTATAAAGCATTTTGAAGAACATTGGGAAGGTATCACGAATGAGTTTGATCTCAAGGACAATGAATGGCTTCAAGGGTTGTATAAAATAAGATAATCATGGATACCTGTTTTCAATAGGAGCACATTTTTTTAGTGGAATGAATACTACACAAAGGAGTGAAAGTATTAATGCTTTCTTTTATTCTTGTGTACACTCCTCAACAACGCTACAAGAATTTGTAGTAAAATATGATAAAGCAATAGATAGTCGCTATGAGAAAGAAGGGAAAGAAGATTTTGAATTTAGGCATCGATCACAAATATTGAGTATTTGGTCAAAAATTGAAGAGCATGCATCATCAATTTATAAAAGAAATATTTTTCTAAAGTTTCAAAATGAGCTGGCCAAGGTTAGCAAATTCATGAAGGAGAAGGTAGAGAATGATGGTTCTCAATACACATACAAGGTATTTAGTTGCTTTGATCCTTAAGACTCATTTCTTGTTATAATGGACTTGGACTCCAAGGTTTCCAAATGTAGGTGTCAACTTTATGAAATTATGGGAATACTATGTTGACATATATTGGTTATTTTTCAAGCCAAAAATGTTGTTCAAATTCCAAGTCACTACGTTTTACAACGTTGGACTAAAGAAGCTAACAATGGCAGTAAAGCTAGTTTATTTGAAAAAAGTTCAGTTGTACAAGGTCAACATGACTTAGCTATTTTGCGAAGTAGACATGTGGACCATCAAGCGAGCTTGTTGTCAAATCTTGCTCATTAGTCCGAAGAGATTTACAGGTGTGTTACTACTAAGTTAGAAGAAACTTATGTAACAGCTACAAAAATGGAAGCTGAAATGCATACAGGTGAGAATGTCATTGCTATATATTCAAATTATCAAATGTGATGGATGAGCTTAAAGGAAAAGCCCCTGAATTGCATATCAAAGATCCACATGTATTACAAATGAAAAGGAGAAAGAATGATAATATGAAAGAAACTAAAGTTGGAAGAATCAAAAGTGGGCTTGAAATATCTTTAAATAGAATTCTAGTTAAAAGAAGATCTTTCCAATTTTGTGAAGAACATGGTCATAACCCAAGAGGTTGTAAGAAAAAGAAAGAGCTAGAATCTGCTAATAATCCAACTTCAATTCAATTTAAGTTTCTAAATTGTCTTTTTTATACTTTCTTTTTTTATACTTTCTTTCTTTTAAATGAAAGATTTTACATTAACATTAGTATTAACTCATTCATGGTTGAATTTTGCAGGAGCTTGATGGTATAGTTCCACTAAGTGGAAATTGGCAAGGTGTTTTTCTAAAGCCATTACCAGCTAAAGTCTCTTATAGCAACCTATCAAGTTTTGTTCTGTTTTGCTTTATTCTTTTTTTTTCTTTTTTTGGCAAACCACCAGTTTGATTTTTATTTCATTATGAATGTATTTGAATTTTGTTTTTGCAATTAGATTAGAAACTACAAAGCTATTAAGGATCTCATATATTCCCATACTGTAGATCTTGCCAATTTTTCAATTTTGAGCATATGTGTTGTGTTGCAACATACTTATTTTTCGTATCTCAATAAAAATTTCTATTTCTTGATTCAAGTAGTTCTAATGCAATATCAGTTTTATTTTGTTTTTCTTTTTGAAAAAATGAACAACTCTATCAAATATCAGGCATATCATATGTCAGTAAAAAATTTCTACTTGTTGATTCAAGAATTTGGCAATTGTGTAATCAAAACTTTAGTATATTATTTCTTGAAAGAACAATCAATTGGTTTAACATATACTTTTTTCTTATTACGATTCATAACATACCTAAGGGGGATTCCTTACCCAAAAGGGGATTTAAACGTCAAATACAATTCCTCTACGTTGATTCTATAATCTACAAGTGCATTCTTAACACATCTGTATTCCTTGAATTGTCTAGAGTGCCTATTATTCAAAGAAGTATAACCATATTTCCCTTGTAGCATCTTGCTACCATTAGAAATCAAAACATCAGTAGTGAGCAACATTTGTTCTTTATCTTGTCTCATGACATTGTGCATAATATTTGAAAGACTTCTTTGAACTACATATGAATTTGACTCTCAAGGAAGCTTTGAATCTTGTAGCACCCCTTGACAATTTTTGCTGTTTGAAATAGTTTGTCACTATCTCTAGTCAATGTAGTCAAGATGGCAGATGTGAGAAGCAAACATAAAAAATCCACACATAGAACTGAGGAGCAAACATTAAAAAAAGCCTCATCTTGTCGTAGTCTCAAATCGGAAATTAACCATCTCAATTGCTCCTCGTTTCCAGCTTGCTTGTTAAGAGTGCTACTAAGAAAACATAAAAAATGAATGGCCATGCTTAGAACACATGTAAAAACAAGAGATAGGTGAGGCAATGTAATTCACATTAGGAATTAAGTAAATGAAATACTATAATAGATTCATTGAAAATGACACATGACGACTTAAGTAATAGATTTACCTATGTCTCAATACTAAACTTTTATACATATAATTAGCAATGACAGGCTTAACCTTGTGATGGTAAGCAAAGAAAGAGCAAGAACTAATATGAATATTATGATACATGCTAGCACCATAAACCTAAAAGAATATATATATATAGACACACACACACACAAACACACACAGACACACACACAAAATCATCCACACCATACTGGAATTACAAAAAAACAAGCATACAAATCTGCAATATGTATAGGTCCCAATTAATCCAGTACATGAGATTCCAATACACTAATACAATATTAAGAAACCAACATGTCTGTCATGCAATAGATGTAGCAGACAAACACATATGTAGATGTAAAAAAGCCCATATTCAGCAAGTACAAAACTCTTTTGTAGATCAATTGCATGTTAATGCTTTTCTTTTATAGAAAATGTAGTCCTTTCATCATAAGGGATACAGTAGCATAAGGGGGCCATATAAATGAAAATACTTGTTAAGAGTATTTCACCTATGTGAGATGAATTACTTTATGACAAATGAGGAATCAAGAAAATGAATTACTTGTTAAGACTGAACCTATTATAGTATTCCAAATATGACATCAAGTTCACAAATTTTTTTTAACCAAACCAAGACTAGTAATGAATTCTAACTAACGTTAAAGTGACACATACGAACATAATAAAAAGGTTATGCATTCATCCATTTTTGCATTCGACATCAACACTAGCAAATGAGGAGCTTTTAACATCTTTGTCATTACACTTTCTTTCCATGTAAAATTTAAGAAAATAAATGAGTAAATAAATGGCATGTTAAATTAAGTACACAATGAGCTTCTAATCCTTTATCACAAACCAAACAAGATATCAATTAAAGTGGTCATGTATGTTAGTTACCTTGGAAAGATTAAGGAGGTTCCCAAACAATATATTCTAATTGTGCCACATACTCCAAAAGGTTTAGCATTGGATACTCTATTTCTTGTTCACAAATTGTCAAATCCAATTTTTGTTATACAAGATTATGTTTTTAGCTTGACGAGATCAATAAATGGTTAGTTTTAATTTAGTGTTAACAAGAAAAAGGAGGCTTTCATATATTCACACACAACCATCAAGAATAAGAACATGGCAGGCAAGACATCCAAAATTGAGAAAAGGCGTTGCAAGTGCAGCTTACAAGTTCAATCCAATTGAGATCCCAAGTATTTCTTCAATCCAAGTGGTATTAGACCGGTTGAGAAAGGGGATTGCTCACCTTCAGTTGAGAGTCAATGCATACATATATATATCCGATAGGGATTGCTCACTTGCAGTTGAGAGTCAATGCATTTTTTGCAGTTGGTTACAATATCTAATAGAAAATTGACACGTAATTGGTGGGTCCAACTAATTTTAAAATGAAATTCGAACCAATAACACAAATCTTCAACTAAACCATATACCTTCAACTACTAATGAAGCCATAACATAAAACATAAATAGTAACAAAAACTAGAACATAATCAGATGAACGTATTTTTTTGGTTTGGAAGTTAAGCTTTAGTTCCGTTCTAGATCATGGGTTTTTGATGTTTCAGTCCAAGATCCAAATCAAATGCCAGATTCGCTAGCACAAGGAACATCAGTGGCCAAAAACTAGAACTGTGAAGAAGGAAGTCGGAACTGAGAGAAGTGGCAAGCCACGCTAAAAAGGGTAGATCCTCCTGTGGTGACGTCTAAAACTGAGTAGTGGTGAAGATAGATCTGAAGCTGAAACCTCGACTAGAGAAAGCGGTGGAAAGTAACCAAGATCAAGAATAGATATGCAGTGCAGAAAGAACCGGATCTATGAGCAAAAACCTGAACCGTGCTGGAAATGAAGTACAACCTTGCCGGAGAAGATAAATGGCGCACAAATTGGAGTGACGAAGAAGAACCATGTTGGAAAACTCAACATAGTGGGCAAAGAAACAGATCTGATGATGAACTTATCCGTAGAGAACAAAAGATCCCAAAGTTGAGAAAGACCAATTTTTTTTCGGTTTAAAATTAGTTAAATCCACCACCCACGTGTCAATTTTGTACTAGATATTGTAGCCAATCGCAAAAATAAATTGACTCTCAACTAAAACTGAGCAATCCCATATCCAACATATAAACAATAGTAATTTTGGATAGACGTTTTCGCAGGTGAGCATACTGCCCTTGAGACCGGAGTAAAGGACAGTGGGTGAGTGTTAGAAGAAGGACACCGCACCAAAGAAGCAAAGTCAAAGTTGTCATCAACCTCAAAAATTCCAAGTCAAAAAACGGTGAAAAGATATCCCCGAGAAAATCGTAACGCGAGCAAATCCGAAATTTCGCAACGTGTCGGGGACACAATGGTCTTTTTACACACCGCAGAAAAAAGTTTCCCGTATCGTTCTTTCTCCTCCAAACGCATTCCAATTTCCTTAAATAGTGCTCAGCGCCGCGTCTCTCTTCTCTCTCTCTCTCTCTCTCTCCCCGCCGGAGAGTCAAACCGTCGGAATCACCGGAGCGTAATGTTAGCAGCCAAAGCTCGTTCATTTGTATTGTGCTGCGAATGATAGTGAGTTATTTAATTGTTTTTTTCCTTCAAGACAAGAGAGTGCGAGTGTGCATGTCAAAACGACGACGTTTGGTGAACGATCGGAGGGAAGTGGGGAAACGGCGTCGTAGGATGTAGTAGGATTTTTGGGGTATGGGGAGAGGAGAGGTGGTTGTGGGAGTGGCGGTGAGCGTGGCGGCGGTGGCGTGTCTGGTTGCTGGAGTGGCTGTGGGGCGGAGGGTGAGGAGGCGGAGGGAGTGGAACAAGGCGGTTAGAGTGGTGAGGGAGGCGGAGGAAGAATGTGGGACGAGTGTTGAGAGGCTCAGGCAGGTGGTGGACGCCATGGCCGTTGAGATGCGGGCTGGTTTAGCTTCGGAAGGTGGGTCCAAGCTCAAAATGCTTCTCACACACCTCCATAATCTCCCTATCGGGTCGGTAATCATTCATTTCTCTCTTCCTTTATTCTCTTCTATAACTCCACTGTGCCATTCATTAATAATAATGATAATAAAAAAATAGAGTTTAATTTATATATAATATTTTTTACACTCTCGGCCATTCATATATTTTTATCAACAATTACATATTATCATATTAATAAAATTAATTAAATTTTATATTCATTATTTAAAAAGTGATATAAATAAAATATTTGATAAAGTGACAGTTATATTTTCGGTGCTTAAAAATTAACTCATAGTAATAATAATGGGATTTTGTTGACTTCTTGTTTGTTGATTGGGGAATGAACTAGAGCTCTTCTTATTATTTTTTTTCCAAAAATGTGTACTAATAATACTGAAGGTTAATTACTTAAAGATTTATATAACGGTAGATCACAGTAAGTAGTGTACTGGGACAGTGAGAAATTTTAATTATGTCAGGATTCGTAGAAGTAACATGCCTCCCACCCTCACTGGCACCTTTGACTCGAATATGCCTGCGCAATTACATATGCCTCTACACAAAGAAAACTACTCGGAAGTTATTGTTTATTTTTTCTGTTCCAGCTCGTATTTTATGTTTAAAATTCCATTTTATATTGTTTTTAAATTTTTACTTCTTTTGGGCTGTTCCTTGCCTTGTCATTTCATATTGCTATTATAATCCTTTTTTTTGTTTTTTGTTTTTGTCAATTTATTTATTTATTTATTCTTTTAGTTGTCCTTCTCATAGTTATAAATGAAGCTGTCAATTGGGATTTTTTTTCAAAAAAATAACATTAATTTTTGACAACATCAAGTATATGATTTTGTACTGTAGTTATACTATAAGCAAAGACAATGCAGTTACCTCTGTCATTTTCTTTAGTTAGAGACAACAGTATTTTACTTTTTTCATTTGCATGCTTGAGCATAACTACTACTCTGATAATGCAATCTAGTTGATAAGTAGATTTGTTTGTATCCATGTCCTTGATGATTGCAAGGGTTAAATACAAAAGTGATATATACATTTTCCCCCCTTTGATCAGGACTGAGAGAGGAACATATTATGCACTAGATCTTGGGGGTACATATTTCAGGATTTTGAGGGTTCATATAAGTGGTCAACAGTCTTCTGTATTTGAACATGAAGTAGAGCGACAACCCATTCCCCAACATCTCTTGACTAGCACAAGCAAGGTGACATAATTAATATTTAATCCTCTACAATTAAGGTGTTGTCTGTCATTTTTTTTTTAATTCTTTTGATATAGCAGAGTTTCATTAGCTTTGCTTCTTGCAGGATCTCTTTGATTTCATTGCTTCTTCATTAAAGGAATTCATTGAGAAAGAAGGAGATGGTTCCCAGTTTTCATTGGACAGAAGAAGGGAACTTGGCTTTACATTTTCTTTTCCTGTCAAACAGACATCTGTTTGCTCAGGCATTTTAATAAAATGGACCAAAGGGTTTTCCATTGTAGATATGGTTAGTCAGCTGACTTTGAAGCAAGCAGTTCCATTATAACAAAGGCTTATATGTTCATACAGATCATTATGAATGGCAGCAATTCTGGTTTCATTGTTCATGCTAGAACTTGATCACTAACTTTGGTGATGGTTTGTGCATTTTCAATGGAGGGAAAAAGCTTGATCTTGAAGGGGGCAATATTTTTTGCTTTTCATTTTCTTTAATTTGTTTTTAATCCTTAAGTATTGAATTTGTTGAATGGTGACTATTAATTACCGAGTCTGGGTTAACTGAACAGGCACAATTGGTTTTTTAAAATGGCTGTTCATGTATTTTTTTCCCTCCATAAGTTACAAAATAGATACAAAAATCTACTTAAAAGTTGTTATTGGTCTTTCTGTAGTAGTGAAGTAAACATGAAAGCTATATATTTGAATGGCAATCAACAACATATTAAGCGCAAAAATGTTTGTTGTCAGGTAGGGAAAGATGTTCCTGCATGTTTGCAGGAAGCCTTGACACGGAAAGGCCTAGATGTGCGGGTAGCTGCCTTGGTAAGGAAGTTATTTCTTTGTTTGTGTTATTACCTCCAAAAACTATGTTTGTTTCTTTTTCTTCTTGTAATTGTGCAAATAGAATAACGGGTTGCACAACAAAAGTGCATGAGACTATTGAAACATGATGTTGTGCTCATTTTAATCAGGTTAATGACACTGTTGGAACTCTAGCTCTTGGACATTATCATGAAGCAGATACTGTGGCTGCTATAATAATTGGCACTGGTACCAATGCCTGTTATTTGGAACGGGCTGATGCTATTATTAAGTGTCAGGGTCTTTTCACAACATCTGGGTGCATGGTATATATCCCTCGTTCAATCTTTTGTACTTTTGTTTTTTGTCTTTTTGTTTTAAACTTATTGTAAGCCTTCTGTTTTTTAGGTTGTGAATATGGAATGGGGAAACTTTTGGTCATCCCATTTACCAAGAACATCGTATGACATTGATTTAGATGCTGAGAGCCCTAATCCAAATGATCAGGTTAGGATCTCCTTCTCATGAACCTTGTTGCTTGATTTGACATGACTCAAAATTTGGAGATTTTTGGTGCGCAGGGTTTTGAGAAAATGATATCAGGAATGTATCTTGGTGACATTGTGAGGAGAGTCATTCTCAGGATGTCACTGGAGTCAGATATTTTTGGACCCATATCTTCCAAGCTTTCAATGCCTTTCATACTGAGGTTTGTTCTGTCTCTCTGAAATGCACCGTGCTATATGGGAATGGATTATCTTATATCAAAGTTTCACATGATCTTTTCATGTATGATCTTCCACCATTGCTTTCAGATTTGAGACCCAAGCAAGATATGTGACATAGAAAAATTAAGGGTGAGAGAGATCACACGTGATCTTATCATGTGAAATTTTAACATGGGAATATATATATATATATATATATATATATATAGAGAGAGAGAGAGAGAGACTGAATTGAATAAGTCAGCAATATATTCATCTATTCCTGGTGCAATTTTAGGACTCCTTTTATGGCTGCGATGCATGAGGATGTTTCTCCAGATTTGAGAGAAGTAGCAAGAATCCTTAAAGATGTCCTTGAGGTAAACAAACACGTTAAGAAACGGTATCTTTTACCCTAAACAATGTCTGTTAGCCTAATAATATCATTCTCTGAGGGGGTGTGTTTTGTGTTGGATTTGAGTCAGACTCCTGATGTTCCTCTGAAGGCAAGAAAACTTGTGGTGAAAGTATGCGATGTGGTAACTCGCAGAGCTGCTCGGTTGGCGGCTGCTGGTATTGTCGGTATCTTGAAGAAGATCGACAGGGATGGGAGTGGTGGCATCACAGGTGGAAGGAGAAGTGATATGGAAATGAGAAGAACAGTTGTGGCAATTGAAGGAGGTTTGTATTCTAGCTACACGTTGTTTAGGGAATACATGCATGAAGCTTTGCATGAAATATTGGGTGAAGATATTGCCAAGCATGTAATTCTTAAGGTAACTGAAGATGGATCGGGCATTGGTGCAGCACTGCTTGCTGCTTCACATTCATCCTATATTGTGGATAGAGTATAACTGTATAAGCTCTGCTATATATATATATATATATATATATATATTTGAAATATATTCGTATAGCCCTGTAGATTAGATCTTTTTTCCTTCTTATTTATTTAATGTCTGTACAAAGGAAGGTTCTGTCTATTCTTTGTTAAGTTATCGTCGTTAATATTATTCTTGTCATTTCACTGATCAGTGTTTAGGGCAAAGGCAAACCTTTTTTTATTTTAATCATTTGAGATGGTTTGGGTGTAACACAATATTATTGGGAATCTGGTATGACTTTATGCTTGAAATTGTATGCGCGTTTTGTTTTCACAAAAGTTTTGCACTGGATGTGTTTCACCAAAATATTTGACTAAATTTCGAAATTCAAAATCTAAGAAATTTAACGATTGTAATGCATGTCGAAAATAACTTTTTCTTTTTGGGTCAAGACATTAAAAATAAGTAAGATAAATTTTTTTGGTCTTGATAAGTAAAAATACCTTGAAGGGAGTGAGAATGCAAAGCTTAAAAATAAGTTGAGATAATTTTTCTTGGTCTCACGTAGGGTCTTGCTTTGCTTTGGGCCCTCGTGAAGGGTTCAGTATACCCTGGGATTTCCTTCTCATCACCACGGTAATTTAAAATACATTATTTCACCTGACCAAAAAAATTAAAACGCATTCTTTCACTCCACGCATCTCGTTCTAGCTGTTTCATCCAAGCAATTTCCTGCTCTCCATATGTTTAAGCTGATAACAAAAATTTTTAAATTGATCATATTGAAAACAAGTATTCATTATTGAGAAAAAAACAACTTCTCAAATTTGGATAAAAGTTTATTAATTAATCCGGTGGTGCCAGTGGACGTGGTTGTTGTCAAGTGATGATAGTAAGGTTAATATAAGATTCCCCCAGAAAAAAGTGAGAACGATTATTAGCGTCTTATCTTATTTATCTTTTTTCTCAACTTCTTTCTTTTCCTTTTTTTTTTCACGTGACTTTTCCCAACTTCTTAAGTAGGAAGTTATGCGATAAATATAATATATGTACCAATTAAATTGTATATGTCCTAAAATTCAGAGGGGTAAAAAGCATTTAACCCTATTATTAATTATTACTGAATGTAATGCAATGCAATTTTATTATTCTTGGTTTTGCCTGCAAATAATTTCTGAATGGATCTGGTAACCTCGGCAGAGTTGGGAAGAAAAATATTCATTGATTTCTCTTTCAATGAGGAAGAAAAACATGTAATGACGCAATGATTAGTAATAGCAAGAATTCAAAACATATATATAGCATAAATCATTTTTAACTCTTTCGGAAGCTATATATTTACAAATCCTCAACCCAATTATATCACAAAGATGAAGTACTAATGTTTGTTGTTACCTTCTTGATTGCTCCAGAGCTGTGCTGCTTGTGGATTTAGTGGTGAACTAATGTTTGGCTCTGAAGAATGAAGATAAAAGGGAATTTTTTTTCTAAAAATGAAGAAAACAAATACGAAAGCATCAAAAACAGAAAGCAGTTTTCAAAATCTTAAGTGTAATTTTAACTTTGCAAATTTACCTCCAAGCAGACTTTGAATGCATAGAAGAATTGTTCTGACATCATAAGCAGATGAGCATTTATCCGATACATAAAACAAAGATGACAAAGGAGATCAATAATGTGCAATGCCAATGGACAAACAGCGCTGTTCATAATCTCGCAACGTGAGTCAGTGAGTGTGCACAAGAAATGTTATTTGTACTCACAATTTATGAGATACTATACACTGAGCTGCTCCCATATATTATTAGATGGGGTGTGAATCTCAATTGGCTCAAATTGCAACAATTTTGTTTGAGGTTATGTCACCTGAAGTATATCCAAGCATCTGTTTCCGTGCAGATCGACATTGAGATGGAAGTAAGTGGTTTTCAAACTTTTGAGTTTTGGAGACTTAAAAGGGTAATCATTGGGAAAAGAGAAGGACAGCTAGTACTCAGTGCCTTCGAACACCGTATCTTTGCCTCCTTTGATTGTTCCTTTCCACAATATGTTGTTGTCCTCAGGAAACGCAGGTATACCGGAATCTCCACTCATCTAACATTCCAATAACATAAATATATAAATAAAAGCTGCCTCAAAGGCAGGCTCATAATACAATCATATACATAATTGGGTTTTGTACCCAAAAAAAAAAAAAAATGACTGGCGTGTCATTGAATCAGATTTGGTTTTCACACATGAAAATAGATTGATTGTGTCAGTTTTTATAGGAAAAATATTCAAATTTTTTAATAAAAAAATTACATACTAAATATTTAATTTAATACATCACATACTAAATATCTAATTTAATAGGAATTTAATTTTCAAATGGGATTTTTTTATAAGAATAGGATACGATGATTTTTTTTTTTAAGGAATGAGATTCAAATATTATCTTTTTAATAAAATATAATTTTGATTCAAATGTTAGAAAAATATTAAATGTTGTTAAAATTTAGATTTCAAATAAATCTGGTTTTTTTTATAGGGATTGAAACATTTCAATAAAATCAAATTTTTTTATAGGAATAGGATTCAAATATTATTAAAATTTTGAAATATTATTAATAAAATCATTTGATGATAAAAATATCATTTTTTATTCATAGCAATAGGATGCAAATGATTTGCATTACAATATTTTTAATAAAACCATATTTCAAAATGTAAATGACTAGTAGTATTATTAATATTGGATTTCATCTCATTGATAGATTTAATTAGGCACTTAATTAGGTCATTTTAGTTACCAACAACTAAGGATTCATTTACAGGTTTAAAAAATGTAAAAGAATATGTTAACATTTAATGCTAATAATAATTTCGGTCTTCAAATGATCAACAAAAAAAATTACAGTATAGATTGACTTTAACATATAAAAATCATATATAAAATGAAAATTATTTTTCTTAAAAGGAATCTATTTTTCAAATAAATCAGATTTTTTTTACAAAAATATGATTTCAAACAAAAAAAAAAGAGGTCTTTTATGAACAAATTTTTCATTTGTAATCCAATCTAGGTGGATTTGTTTTCCTATATTGATGAATCAATTGAATCTAAGTTGATTCACCCGTTTTTAGTCATTATATATATTATATGTAAAAGAAAAAAATATGCCTTACTTATGGATTAAGGGTAACAATTTTTTCTTTAGAGTCTTGGTCTTGGGGTTTTTCTTTTTTTAATTCTACGGTCAATCATGCTTTTGATATTGCTTTTAACTCTCTTTTTTCTACTTCATTTGTCATAAAGATAATTCTTTTTATTCTTTGAGCTCTGCATCGCCATCCAATTTTTATCCTCAACCTTCTCTTCAATTTTTTTTTTTTTTTTTGTGTTCATTCATAAGAAATTTCTAATTTCATTTTAAGTTTTTATTTTTCTTCTGTGGTGGTAATCCCCCCCTCTCCTTTGTTTTATTATCCTTCAATGTAATATTGTTAGATATAGTTTGTAGTGGTGAGTTTTCTATACTTGTAAAACTAATAACTTCTATTATCATTATTATTCTTTTTTCTTATTTTTCTCCTTAGTTTTTTTATTTTTATTTTTGTATATTTAAACTCTAGTTTGTTTTATTGTGCATCTTGATGCATAGATGTTAAAGCAATTGTTTCGTCTTTTTCCAACCAATTTCTTGATTGTTTCAATGTAACACTTTCAATTGGATTTTAAGGCTTTGAATTTTTTTTGGAAGAAATTTTCATGATAATTTAAGGTAAAATTTTGTGCATAAAATTAAATTTAGCTTCCTTATTTATATGCTTGTATAGTTTTTTATACACATATTTTTTTTTTATTTTGATTGCTCAAGGGTATCCCCCAGCCGACAGCAGAAGACTAATCCCTCCGAGGCGTGAAGATCACCAAAGTGGGTTTTGCCTCTCCCAACAAAGCCCATTTCTATATACACGGCAAAAGTCGAACTCCTGACACGTGCTTAAAGAACCTAGCCACCTTACCAACTGTGTCCGACTTTATTAGTTTATACACATATATTATAATTAAGTACAAAAATATTTGTTATGTTACAGCAATAACTTTTTTGGCTTTATAAGAAGTTTCTACTTAATACAAATTAGTGCCTATAATTTTTGCACTATGATCAATCCTAAGAAATTGGTAGTGATACGATATATAAGATGCTCTATAATTTTATATGATATATTATGCTAATTAGCTTTTTTTAGTCTTAATTTTTCTACATTCCTTTTAAATGCATAGTCTTAAGATATATAACCCTCCACCACATCTTGTAATCTCTGTCCAGCAATTTGACTAACAAATAGGTGATGATAATCGACCTCCAAAATAAGTCAAGATAATAATATTGTATCATTGAAACAATTGTTTTAGTTTGATTTTCAAGATTTTTACAAGTAGTTTTTAACTTATAGGGAACAAAAAATGAAATAATTATAATAATAAATATAATTAATTACAATTTATTTCAATTGACTGGAATTTGATTAGTAATTTTTTGGTTTATTTATTTATTTAGATATAAAAGCCTTGTGGTTCAAGATATTTATTTATGAAATATACTAATTATAATAATAAATATAATTGATTATACTTAATTCTGATTCAATTATCAATTATGATTCTCAATTTTTTATTATATCATATATAATTTCTTTTAGGTTAGATATTAGTTTTAAAAAAATAATATTTGAAATAGGATTTGAAAAAAATTAAGTTAATAATTTTCATCAACTTGTTTGTTTAGAGTTACAAATTATATTAATTATAATTAGATATAACATTTTTGCGCTCAGGTTAGTTATTTAGATAATATATCAAACTGTTGTAATTATAACAAGCATAATTAATTATTATTAATACTTTATTACCAACCATGATTCAATTTTTTTTATTAAATTAGATAAAGTTGAGCAATATTTTATTTTTGTAGACTTGAACATTTTTACATTTTTGAAATTGAGATTAAATCAATGGTTATTTTTCGTTCATGTTATTTATTTTGCTATAGAAAAAGTTTTCAGTTAGGTTTTTAATTTATAGGAAATACTAGTTGTAATAATTTTAATAATAAATATTTTAATATTAAATATAATTAATATATTGATTTTAATGGACTTCAAATTTACTATTAATATTTGCTCTTATTTATTTAGAAATAATTTTTTTTTCTCAAGGTACTTTGGTAGTATATTAATTTTAATAATAAATATAATTAATTGTTGTTGATTTGGATTTGATTCTCAAGCATGATTCCTAATTTTTTAATAAATCAAATGTATTAATTTTTATTACAGTTAGACATTAGTTTTTAGCACTATTATTTCAAATAGGACTTGAAAAAATTGAATACATTTAAATTTTTTTTAATATGAACATTTTTTTATTCGATTTTATTTTTTAAAAAAAATAAAAATTTTGGTTTGGATTATTTATTTAGAGAATGTATCAATTATAATCATAAAAATAATTTTAATAAATAAAATTACATGTAATTTAGTACAAATTATGATTCATAATTTTTTATTGGATCAAATGATTAATTGAGAAATATGTTAATCTTTTTTATATATTTTTGCATTTAAAATTTTTTGAATTTGAGATTAGATTATAACATTAATAATTTTCAATCATGCTATTAAATTTGATTTGATATGAACAATTTTTTTTTTCAGATATGGTTTTAATTTATAGAAAATAGTAGTTGTAATTATTATAATAATAAATATAACCAATTAGTATAATTGATTTCAATTGCCTTCGTTTTGATTATTAATTTTTATTTAACTTATTTATTTACATTACATATAAAATCTTTTTGGATCAAAATATTTATTAAGGGAATATAACAATTATAATGATAAATATTATTTATTATAGTTTATTCTAATTTGATTATCAATTATCATACATAATTTTCAATTAAATCAGATTTTTTTTAAAGCTAGATATTGGCTTTAAAGACTAATATCTGAAATAGGATTTGATATATATATATATATATATATTTGAAAATTAAATGTGAGCACTCTTTTGTTAAGATTTTTTTCATAAAATATCTCAATCATAGCAATTGTAATAAATTAATTATTAATTATAATTTATTGCTAATCATGATTCATATT
Organism: Dalbergia cultrata; assembly: GCA_031216105.1. Classification (NCBI taxonomy): domain Eukaryota; kingdom Viridiplantae; phylum Streptophyta; class Magnoliopsida; order Fabales; family Fabaceae; genus Dalbergia; species Dalbergia cultrata. The sequence goes on from CM062345.1 coordinate 204,372, forward strand.
TTCCTATTAAATCAGAGAACTAATTGAGCAATATGTTATTTTTTTATTAGAAATGCTAAATGGCTTGAATAGGATGAGTATGAAAAATGATGAATCCGATTTGACTAAAGGTCATTTGTGCGCTTAACCAAAAAAATGATTAAAAAAAATGTGAAAATCACACAAAACAAAGCATTGAATGCTCATATGTAAATCACGGAAAAAGTTTCATAACAATAATTTTTCCTTTTTTTATATATATTTGAACATTTTTAAATTTTTTAAGTTGAAATTGAGAATACATCATTAGTAATTTCCTATCATGTTATTTGTTTTTTATGAACATTTTTTTGTTAGGTTTTTAATTTATAAAAAAAGCAATTATAATAAATATGATTAATTACAGTTGATTTCAATTGACTTCATTTTGATTAGTAATTTTTTCTTAAGTTATTTATTTAGATATAAAATTAAATATTTTTTATTCAAGTTATTTATTTAGGGAATATACTATCTATAATATTAAATCTAATTGATTATACTTGGTACCAATTTTTGGTTAATTAATTATAATGCCTATTTATAGCAATGTATTTCTGTACAATTTGACTACTCTCATTTACAAAACATTAACTGATCCACTCAAACATACTATATTTGCTATAGTACTCCACTTTTTCTAATTATATTTTTAGCATTTTATTTTATAGGATAGAAATTAATAAGAATTAATATATTTATTTAAAGAATATAGTAATTTGTTTTGCTGCATAAATATATGAAGTATAATTTTTTAGACGTAGATAAATAGATTTTATATTTTATAAACTTTTTACTATTAATTATCCTGTATATCGCACGGGTAATAAGCTAGTATTAGTTATAATAAGGAAAGGTTAAATACTGGAAATTTGATTTGGTTGCTACCATCAAAGCCACAATTCAGACTGCAGCCTTCTGAGAACTAGGTGAGAATCAATTGTGTGTGGAGGGGGGAGAAGCTGTTTTGAGGAGGGAGCAATGTTGGGTTGAGCAATTTCGGTACTATGAATGTACTGCCCACTAATAGTAGTGTTGATAAGCATGTTCGAGCAATCAATAATTATATTATTGATTGACTGATGTGTGAATATTCAAAGAGAGAAGATGTTGGTGAGGCTAATCAATCCTATCTTGCATGCAGGAGGAGGAGAATGAAGGAAGAAGAGGATAGTGTTATGTAACGTTGTTGAACGGGGAAGAAAGTGAAGAGGGGCTTTGTTTTGTTTTAGTTTAAAATGTAGTACTGGCGTGATAAGGTTTCACAAATCTCTATTCATTCAAATAAGGGTTTTGCTTAAGATTTCAAAATAGGTAGGTTTACTATTAAAAAAAATGATTGTTATATTTTTGAGATGTGAGAATCATCAGAAAACTTTTAAACTTACCTTTTATGGAAACCCTAACTATTGCTATTAGAGAACTGGCTTAAAAAACTCTTCAAATAATAACAGTAATTAAAATGTTGTGATAGCTTTCTCTTTTTCTTAGCTTCAACATAAAAAATAAGAAATAAAAAAAGAAAAGGAAAAGAAGGGGTTCTAAAATTCAAAAGCATCATCTCCAAAGTGTGTTGGACTTGGATGTATATTTTCTTGTTTTTTTTGTTTCAGAGGGGTCAAATCCATAAATAAGAAGGTTCTGTTAATCAAGTGGCCTCAATGAACTCAAGAGGAGGGGTGAATTGAGTTCTCTAACTTTTCAAAGTTTATCCCACTCTAAAACTTTATCCAACAAAAAGTAGAAAAATGTTGTAAAGACTTGATTGTAAAAATGAAAATGCAAGTGATTAAGAATTGAAATTCTATAGTTGATGTAGATGGTAAAGATTAAACTTGCAACAAATGTAAAGAGAAAAGGGAAGAGAGATTGCAAACTTGGTTTATACTGGTTCGGTCACGTCTTGTGTCCTACATCCAGTTCTCTCAAGTAACCCACTTGAGAGTTCCACTATCACTTTTTCCTTTACACTTAAAGAGCACTCCTACACCTTGGGATCCCTCACTCTTGTGTTTGAGTCTCTAAGAACCAAGAGATACCATACCACACTCTTATTCTTTCAAGGGATGCCTCACCCTTGCTTACAAACTTGAGTAAAAGAGTATAAGAATTCACTCTCTGAATAGAGGAAATGTTACAAGTTGAAGTCCTATAAGGTTTCTCAAGAATAAGACAATTTTGGTCAAGTATTGATCAAGAAGATTGATGAAAGAGAATGATTGTTCAAATAATCTTTTTAATATGTTTTCTGTGTGTTAAAATGTGTTAAACAATGATATTTATAGAAAACAATTTGTGTGGACCGTTGAGGATTAACCTCAAAAGATGTGTCTCCTCAAAACACACCTACTGGTGCATTTTGGGGTCTGGTAATCGATTACAATGACTGGTAATCGATTACACAGTTCAAATTTTGAAAAACTGGCAACGGTCACTTGCTGTAATTTTGAATTCTGGCACATTAGCATTCTGGTAATCGATTACACTGTGTTGTAATTGATTACACTGGTTTCAGAACTTCGAAAGATTAAGTTTTAACACACTTTAGAAAGCTCTTGTTCATTCTAAAACATTTTTAAACATTCTTCAATTATTTCCTTTGAAACCATAATTATATTTTCATAAAACACAACTATGTTTTCCATTAAAAACAATTGAATTATTCCAAATCAAGTTTTTCTTAAAAAACAAACTCATTTCTTAAATTAAAACTTGATTAACTTGAAAGATGGCCAAATAAACTTATTAAATGAAACCTTTTAACAGAGTGATCTAGGTCCTAATTATTCTAACCATTTAACCTTGATCACTTGTGCATGTTCATCTTCATGAAGTCCAACTCATTTTGCTTCTATTCTTTTGCATTTGCTTGAGTCATTTTCATCATCAAAACCTACAAAATAGCATTCACAGGTTCATAAAGTATAAAAGTAAAAGGTTAACTTTCATAATATATGGGTCCTATTACATGATTTAAAGGTGATTAACTAATCACTTTTATATTTTCTCAATATCCCAATCCGATTTAGAAATGTGACCGGCACATGAGGAGTCTTATCCCTACGTAAACCTCGTGATCTCTGAGTCTCTTTATATGTATATTTTAATAATGAAATCCATTTAAATGAAACATCATTTCATTTCTAATATAAATCTTTCTCTTGGAAATCAAAACATCATGGATAAAAAGTTCATAACCAATCTCTAAATCTATATCTATAATTCAAAACATAATGAGTTGCTCTCTATATAAATACAATACAATATTAAATCATAATGCAGAACATGCAGATGACTTTATGGTCCGAGACCCTGCTCGCATTGACAATGGAGCACTCTAAGAACAACAAAAAAAGGGCGCTTCACTCTGAGGTGAGGCTCACCAACTGGCATCTCTACTACTGGAAAGGGGTGGCCAGAAGGACCCGCAACAGCTACTATATCTATAATGAGAGAAAGGAGAGGGGTGAGTCTTATCTAAAATGCAGTGAGTGAATTTTCATCTATAACCCCCTTCATGGGACAACAACAACAAGATGCATGAAAATTAAGATAACAATAATAATAATAATAATAATAATAATAATAAAACAAACTTTAAGTGTATATATAAACATTTTGAAACAAAACTATAAGCTTCTCTCAATCATAAATATCAATACTTTGAACTTGGTGAACATATTCATATATATAAAAATGGTCATAGCTGTTTGTGATTATCTTTGTTCTCTATGGGCACCTCACTAGGTCCCAAACTTCTCTAGTCTCTAAAAAGCTTGCCTCCATGGCTATTTAGTAATATTCCCTCTATAGCTATTTATTAATATTGTCTCTATAGTTGTTAACTACTATTACCTCCATGGCTTTTTAATAATAAACTTCATTATACATAACTCAACTGAAAGTAAATAAAATCAACAATAAACTCGTAGTACTCTGAGAGCTCTAAATCTATGAAACTCTAATAGTTTGACCTTAGCATAACTGGGAAAATGAAATCATGTCCAAAGGATCACCCACTTGCAGACATTGTGATTTCAAGACCCACAGAATATGTAACCATCATCTATCATGAATCATATGAAGATTTGTACTCTAATATCTTTTTTACTAAATTTCCAACTCATATCTAAAGCTAGCATATCCTTGTATAACTAGATAATCCTAATATCATCCTTCAAACCAATAGGGTTCTAAATTATGAAAACCTTGAAATCATAATAACATAGGCTTTCAAAAGCTAAATCATACCTTGCTCTATATATTTATTTTATTTAAAACTCTGTACTAAACTCTTCTCTAGATTTAAAGGTCTATCATATACTTCTGCTCTACTCTTGAAATCATTGTAGAAATTCATAAATCTCTTAATAAGATCATATTCATAATCTAGCTCTTTATTAAAAATTAGTTAGCAATAAATGGTCCCATGAGTTTCTTAAAACATATATTTCACACCATTTCAACAACCAAAATTTTCATAAACTTAATAGGTCAACAATAATCTCTAAACTCTTTGAGACGTTTTCTAAAATCGTGCATTTATGCCTTATTGTAATGAAAATAAATCTAATGATTAATATAGAGATAAAAGGATTGAACCCATTCACCTGGAAAAATAGAACAAGAGACGCCAACACCTAAAGAGCTCCGTTGAGCGATGGTGGCACCAAAGTCTACCATAACAACCATAAAACTCAAGATCAAACTTTAACAATATCTAGATATCTCTAAAACAACTCTAACAACATTAGGGGAGAACTCCCCCCCCTCTCCCCCCAACTTGACAACAAAGAGAGAATAACAACACCCCAAACCCTAGAACGTGAAATGGAGAGGAAGAGGATGATAACCCACAAGATCTCTTACCTTTGATCTTTGGAGAAGAAGGAATGGAGTTAGATTGAGAAAGGAAGGGAGGAAATGTGCCTTAGGGGTGGTAAGGCTCAGTTTCTATGTGAGAAACCCGAGCTTTGGGTGTTTTATAGGGGGTGGGAATCTCACTTATCAAAACTACATCGTTTTCTATTATGCTGACATCCGGAGGGGCTCGCTGCAGCGAGTATGTCTAGAGCAAGAATTGTGGTCTTGCTCTCCTAGCTCCCTGCAGTAATGGATTCTCACTGCAACGATAGATTCTCAATACAATGAGGCCATTTTGCATAATTTTGCAGATTCAGTTGTCGCGTGATTTTTCGACATTTCGGGGGCTTCTGTGGCTACTCTAATGCTACTAGGCCAAGCTAGAGACATGTGTACGTGAGGTGTTATGTACTTCCTCTCTTAAAAAGATTTGGTCCCCAAATCTGAACTTGTGTAACTAGGAGATCAAGGAGATGGAATACTTGATCCACACGGGTTTCAAGGATGGGCCTGAATGCCCAGAACACTCTGACAAGCCACTATGACTATACATGCTAAACTCATATCATGCACCATCATAATGAACATTCAAAACTAGTTAAGCACTTACATCGTGTCATTAACATACTCCATATGCATTCTATACTCTCAATGTGGGTGATTGTTTTGCTAGGGTTGACGTTGGGGTTGGTTGAGTACTTTGAATAAAATGAAAAAGATTTACGGTTCACGAGGCAAGGGAAAGATCAATGTTAGTGCTTTATAATCATGCTAGTTGCTTGTATTACAATGTCTCTTGTGCCTAATTTCTCGATAGATCCCCCACCAAACCAAAACCATAAGTGACCGATCATAGCATCAGTAAATTAATCTGCATACTTTTGTTCAACCTAAACCACAATAGACAATAGGGAAGAAGATCTTCATCATTGTGCCATTATGCCTTCTCTCAGATAAATTTCTGAAGCTGAAAAAGAGTCCGTTTTGCAAAAAAAGAAAATTTGTAGTCTTTAAAAAATGCACAAAGGGGTGCTTTTGTAAATTTTTAAGGGTGAACAATGTTGGTGAAGTATACGTTTCCTTCAACTCTCAATTTTCTATAAAAAGCAACATTGGGAGTTTACTCGGGTCTTCCAATGCACCAATGCAGAGTCATTATCAATCAAGCAGCATCAAGGACTAGATTTGAAGAACCATATCTGGCAAAATCAGTGCCAATAATCGTGTTATATCTTCCAAATTTAGTTAATAAATCAATAACTTCATACAATTGTAATCATGCCATTAAAGGGTTTACCTTTCACTATATATATATATATAGTAGGGATCAATGTACTCCAAAAGTAAGTCTTGCACACTTACTCCATTCTATAACCATTCATCCACATTGAATTTAATCAATCTAACCGTTGATATATACTATATTATATTGATGATCACACATGTCAAATTTCACAAAAATTGAACAATAATAGTTATTGAATCTATTAATCGATATTTACTTGTATTTACATAAACATATTATCCATTAAAATAAAATGAAACGATAAACTATCAAATCATTTTCAAATTATATAAAACTTTATATACTTGATCTACTTAGTAGGAACTTTAAATTCAACAGTTAGATTAATGCAATTTCATGCCAAAAAAAGATTATTATATATAATAAGTAGGCCAAAACCTACTCCTTAAGTATATATATATATATGAGTCGGTTATTTGTTCAGTCCAAATCGATCGTCTAAAATATACTAACTAGATACGTGATCAAAACATTTTGGTCATTGGAGAAAACTAAACATGGGTGAAAGATAATATAAAGACTAAATCCTTAAATTAGTTGCTAACTAATATTGCAGAGACGAATTGCAGCAAATGACTACCTGACACATGAATTGATCACGACCAATTTGTCGGACTACCAAACACCTTGCATAAAAGATATGATTATCTAGCATTACAAAACACTTTTCTATGTATCAAAATCACTCCCAACAAATATTTACTTGTTAAGACGGTTCAAAAAATAACTGTACAACAATCATATTTAAACAATTGTTATAACTTATGTTGACCACCGCTACATGGTTTCTTTGTAGACTCATTTATCTACCGAAAGCCCTTCCTTGTGTCTGAAACAACCTAAAGCATGGTTGAAGTGCCATCATAAAATACACTTTGGAACCCAGCCAAGGAGAGGGAAGGAAAAATGAAAATCCAACTGGTTAATGACACCCACTGTTTTCAGAAAAGGGCATACCAGCTAAAAAAATTCTCTTACAGAGCAATGTTCTATTTACTATCAGCTATGACCAATGTTCTCTTTTACTAACATCTGCTATTGATTTATATACTCTCCACTCCTAGAAAAGAGTTAAATCCAGAAGACATCAGAAGAATCCTGAAAACTAAAATTAAAAAGAAGAAAACCTACATTAAAGAATGCTACTGCAATGAATTCCGATGGGTTAGATTGACAATGATGAATGCAGTTTATGTATACTATCTTCAGCCTTTTTGCAGCGACAAGCTTGCCGATCCATTATTTTTCTTTTTCCCTCACCAGGATAGTTGAAATTGAAGGCACAAGCAGAAGCCTGATCAAGAAATCATTCCTTTTACGGCGACCCCTCTAATGAGAAACATCCTTTTTCCTTTTCTTTTTTCTTTTTACAAAAATAAACATGTACTGCCATATCACGCAGGAAGAAAAACAACCCTACAAGAATCTGGCATTTGGCCTCCAACCATGCAAATCATCAAATCAAACCTGCAATAAAGACAAACAATTTATAAGAATCTTGCACATACTGTATATTTATAACAAATAAATTGAAGAATTTATTCCTTAATTGTATGGAGTACTTCGACATAATGAACAACCGGTAGGTACATGAATAAGATGGAACAGGTCAAAAGTGAACAGCAGGACAACTTTTTGCCTACACAGACTAAAGTATATTCCTAAACATACTTTATAAACAATAATATACATTCATGTGGCAATGAACTTTTCAATTTAGTAACCATTATTTTTTATTTGAAAAAGACAGGGTATACAACTTCAATACTCTGTTACACTAGAAGCCTCCTCACCAACTACGGTATTAAAGAAGAAAAATCTCTTGAAGAATCCGGACATGATTTCAGAGAACCCATATATCTAACTAACTAGCAGTCTAAACATGCATCTTTCCACAAAAACCAACTATTAAAAAATTGTGTTACAATATGAATAGAACATCCTAGGAAGAAATATCCTATGACTGAATCTTCTAAGGAGTGAACCAATCTTCTGAACAGCAGAAGCGCATAACTACAGTTTTTTTTCAACCAAAAAGTTTTGCATGATACTGAAGAATGCAAATAATAGAACCATACTATGTTAGTCACTTAAAGGTCAAACGCATAAAATGGTTTTGGGTGTCAGTCCTTAAACATGTTCTGCCCAAAGCACGAGTATTGCTTACAAGCATCAACACCAAAACAAATTAGGAAATTAATTTCAAAAGCAAGCACAAATCACATGTGTTATTTTTATTTTTATTTTTGCAGAAATAATGTTTTTAAAGAAAGAATTGATGAATATTTTATCTGAAGCATAAAAACAAAACATTCTCTAGGATGAATGCAACCAAAACTAATACAAGCAGTTATACTGCCCAAGCCCAAGAACTGCCTCGACCACATAAACCTATTGATTATATGCCAAAGCTAAATCCGTAGCCAAGTTGGGCATCAAATCCTCTTTAGAACAACTAGTTCCACAAATGTATACAAGTATGGTTTATTCACAAGTGCAGAAGAAGATATAACATAAAAACTAGAAAAACTTGCCATCCAGATTTTTCATCTTATAAGGAACAAAGAAGTGCATGATTTGATCATTTGAACTCCACTCTCTAGGTAACAAGTTCAAACAACAGTTTGGGATTAAAAGTGGCCAAACCTCACTCAGGTTGGAGGGATACAGGATTTGATAATTCCTCAGCACACTCAGTTGCAGCATTGCATTCAGCGATTGACAATGCTTTACTCTTCATATGGGGGCAGATCGGGGCAGCTCTACCACGACAGACATGGCATTTGAATCCAATAAGTTGGCTGGAGTTTTCTAGAGTGAGCCCAAAAGCATCCCCATGAAACCAATCTGCAAAATAGCATAGTAAGTTCAATTTATAATTTAATACATCACACGTGTTCAGAAGGTACATTACTATAATAATAAACGAAAAAGGTATCTAATGTACAACATAGCTCAAATAGCAATTAGAATATTATTGAATTAACTTGTAATAAGCCCTGACCTCTCCTTTTCCAGCCTAACCCCTAGCCCAAGAGGGAACAAAACAAACAGGAAAGAAGAAAAAATAGTTACCTCCACAGATTTCACAAGCAATATAATTTAAAGTGCATCCATCTCCAGAACAAAGAAAGCATTTAGGATGATCAAGGCCAGAAGAAAAATCTTCAGAGGAGGCAACATGCTTTTTATCCCTAAAGAGTATTACTCGCTCATCATTCACCTTTCTAGAAAACCACAGACCGTTAAGCCAGTAACTGCTACAGATGTTTGTTCTTTTCTTACTCACAGTAGTTACAGCAAACTTCTTACATTGAGCAGCAGTTTCCTTGGGCTTCTGAGTGTTCACCTTCTTGGATTTACTTTGCTTCCCTTTTTTGCGTCCAGCATTCTTTTTAACTTGAATTCCCTTTTTACGCCCTCCATTTAATTGACTGTGCATATACAAGGATTTGGTCTTCCTAGCAGAACGACGAAGAGGCACACTTGATGGGATCTTCTTATTAGTTCGAGATTTTACCTTCCGCACCTTACTCAATGCCTTTTTATTAGCTTTAGGGTTCACTGATTTAGAAACTGAGGAGCCATCTTTACATTTCTGTGATTGAACCTTCTGCAGTTTTGTGCCAACTTTCCTTCTATTTATAGTAGTATTTGTCTTTACACAGGTCCCACCCAGGCATCTGTGACATGAATATGTGCATTCAGTAGCAACTGTGCCGCTACATTTCCTGACATGCCTCTTATGGAAGTATCCTACAAATTATAATACAAATGATCAGATGTTTAAGTACAATTGTACAACTATAATTCATGAAAAATATTCAACTTTAAATGGCGAAAAAGCACCAGAGAGCAAAACAAAAATAAAAACCAATCCTTAGTAATTACTCTAACTACTGCTCATGTGAAAGAACTTTCAGAAAGGACTCCCAACTTCCATCACAGAATCATCAATAGTTCAATAATAACAAAAAAGATTCATAACAACGACTCAATAAATATATTACCCCTAGCATTCTAAATTTCATTTATTATAGATTGTTGAGAAACAAAGAAAGATAGAAAATCATAGAATGAATCCGTGTGTTTTGAACTACACAACGGAGTGAATATATATAGACAATGTGCAATAAATACACAATAATTACAAAGATATATTATCCCTATTTACAGATTAACAAAAGATAATAAAGATAATAAAAGATATTCACAAGATATTCATATATTCTAACATAGATTAAACAACACAGACCAAATCCGTAATCCAGTAACTTCCAGATTTGTCTAATTATCCTTTATTACAAAAGAAAGGTAATTTTAGTACGGAGAGGTCAGTGAGAAAGAGACAACGAGAAGACAGAATAAAAAGAGTGGCAGATTGAGATGGATTTCCACATACACTGCAGTTATACACTTAAGAACTGCGGCACTTATAGTAGGGCCTTCAATGAGCCAAGATAATAGGTGAGCTTGCTCGTGACTCTCTTTTTAACCACCTATTTACAACGGCTCCCATTATTGTTAAAATAGAACTCTAAAAGTGCCTTGCACGAATCATGTCTGGAATGATGTATGAACATGAATATCGTGACTTGGTATAATGAGTAACTACAATCAGCATTAGTTACTAGAAAGTGGGTAACAGTTTTCACATTAAGTTTTGAGAGAACTTTTGGGTAGAAGATGTTCCTTTAGCTTGTGCTTTTCAACATCTCTAGTCTTTACATGATTTTCCTATCTGTAAATTTGATACTAATCAATATTTTATTTTTTCAGGGAACTTTCACTATTTTCATATTCAATATTTTCTCTTCTGCTACGATTCCACAATTTTATGAATTTACCTTGCATGTTCTCTACTTTCTCCCTTACCTATGTCTAGTTCAACAAGAATTGGTAATTAGACCCCATTTGTTTGAGCAAAAACTCATGCAGTTCCAACAATTGAGACTCGATTAGGGCCTAACTTAACCTCAAAACTTAGCTCAAAGGGAGATTGCTCAAGCAATTTTAAAGGAAACTTTAGCTCAAAGAAAGATAGCTCAAGTTATTATAAGGGAAACTTCAGCCATATGCCTAGCTGATGTGGCATTTGACACCATGGTAGTCAAAATCAAAATCCAAGTCATAGATTTGTACAATTCTACATGTTTCCCTGTGTTTCCATTGATTTTCATGCCTCATTCCAACCTTTGAAGACAATTTGGTATGGTCGAAGCTGAATCATGTGTATGCTCAAAGAGACATTGCAATCGCACATCCCCAAATGTGTTTCACACTTCTACTGAGATTTGGCTGTTGGATCTAATTAGGTTGATGTTGGTGTGACACATTTGGGATGGTGGTGCCACCTCTTCTAAATTGATTTGTGGCTTCTTGGTCTAGGCAACATCATCTCTGTTGGTTTGTGGCTACTTGTTCCTTCTTGGTCCGTGTTTGGGTTAGTGTTGAAATTGTTTTTGACTTAATTTATGGCTTGTGTGACCAATAGACTTTTGTTCTCTACTTGAATTGAGAGAAGTGTACACAGTTGGGATGATCTATAATTTCAATTTTGTTATTATGCATTATTTGTACTGCTCCATAAGTACATGCATATGCTGTTGAACATGATTTTATAATAGGTAGAGAATCTTTCAACTTGTAAGATGGTTCAATGTTTTTATGAACTTACCTTGTCCAATCCAAAATAGCATCGCTTGTGTTATGATTCCACATTTTATGAATTTACCTTCCATGTTTTCTACATTCTCCTTTTCCCTTGTCTAGTTCAACATGAATTGGCAATTGGACCCCACTTGTTTATTTTGAAGCGAAAACTTAAGCACTTCCAAGAATTGAGGTTAGAATAGCGCTTAACCTAAAGAGTTAGCTCAAAGGGAGATTGCTCAAGTGCTTATAAAAGGAAAATTTGTCCATATGCCTAGCTAATCTGGTGCTTGACACCACTGTAGTCAAGATGATTATGCAAGTGAAAGAATTGGTCGATTCTGTGTTGCCATTGCTTCCCATATATCATTCCCACCTTTGAACACAATTTGGCTTGATCAAAGTTGAATCGTGTGTACACTCATAGAGACACTGCAATTGTCCATCCCCAACGAGTCTCACACTTCTATTGAGGTTTGGGTGTTGGATCCAATAAGTTAGAAAACAACCTAGCCCAACACAATGCTTGCTGGGGAGCTGCATCGCCAACATCTAAAGCTTAATGTTTGAACCTAAATGTTCATCACTTCTTCTGTTGAACCTTTTGCAACATCAACTGCAGTGTTGTTGGTGTGTCACAAGCTGATGATGCTACAATTATTAGGGAGGTGTAAGGCTTAAGGGCTGATGGTGCAACCTCTTCCACATCGATTCATGGCTTCTTAGTATATCTGACCTCTTCTAAGTTTGTGCTAAATTTGTTTCCACCTTCCCATATTTTTTGGCTTGTGACCTAAGAATTTTGTTCTCTATTGAAATTGTGCAAAGCATAAGTCATTGGGATGTTTCGTAATTTCTAAAATAGGTAGAATCTTTTGTCTCATGTTATGATTCCACGTTTTATGAATTTACCTCCTTTGCCTGATCCAATATAGCAACTACGAGTAATTAGTCCACATTTAATGAATTTACTTTCCATGTTTTCTATCTTCTCTGATTCCCTTGTCTAGTTCAACATGAATTGCTAATTAGAACCCACTTGTTTATTCTGAAGTGAAAATTTATGCTCTTGCAAGAATTGAGGTTAGAAAAGTCGAAGAGGGCCCAACTTAACGTCAAAAGTTAGCTCAGAGGTGGATGATTACTTAGTTGCTTATAAAGGAATCGGCAATATGCCTAGCTGAAGTGGCACTTTACATCACTGTAGTCAAGATCACAATTCTAGTCAAAGAATTGTATGATTCGACGTGATTCCATTGCTTCCCATATCTCGTGCCTACCTTTGAACACAATTTGGCATGGAAGAAGTTGAATCGTGTGTATGCTCGAAGAGATGCTGCAATTGTGCCTCCCCAATGAGTTTCACACTTCTATTGAGATTTGGGCGTCGAATCTGATAAGTGAAAGAACAACCCAACTCAGCCCACTGCTGGTTTAGGTGTTGCATCCCCAAAGTTCGAAGCTTAATGCTTGAACCTTAATGTTCATCACTTCTTTTGTTTGAACGTTTTTTCATTGCAACCTCAATTGCAATGTTGCTAGTGCAGCACGAGCCAATGGCACTACCACTAATAGGGTAGAGCAAGGAGTCTGGGTTGGATGTTCAACCTCTTCTACGACTACGTCAGTTTGTGGCTTCTTAGTCCAGGTGACCTCTTTTGAGTTTGTGTTGAAATCATTTCCGCCTTCCCTTAGTTCTTAGCTGGTGTGACCTCCAAACTTTTGTTCTCTACTGGAATTGTGCAAAGTGTAAGTAGTTGGGATGTTTCATAATGTTAATTTTGTTGTTGTTCCGCGTTGTTTGTGTTACACCATAAGCACATACATATATTGTTGAAGACAACTTGCTAAAATAGGTAGAATAAACTCGTGTTATGATTCCACATTTCATGAATTTACTGTTATGATTCCACATTTCATGAATTTACCTTCCTTGCCCAATCCAAAATAGCAAATACAAGTTATGATTCCAAATTTTATGAATTTACCATCCATGTTTTCTACCTTCTTTGTTTCCCTTGTCTAGTTCAACATGAATGGGTAATTAGACCCCACCTATTTATTTTGAATGGACTTGCAAGAATTAAGGTTAGAAGAGGGCCTAACTTAATCTCAAAAGTTAGCTCAAAGATAGAGGCTTGCTCACGTGAAGGAAACTTCGGCCATATGCTTAGCTAACTTGGCACTTAACACCATTGTAGTCAAGCTCACAATTCAAGCCAAAGAATTGTACGAATCAACGTATTTCCATTGCTTCTCATATCTCATGCCTACCTTTGAACACAATTTGGCATGATAGAAGTTGAAACATGTGTACGTTCATAGAGATGCTGCAATTGTGCATCCCCAAGTTTCACACTTCCATTGAGATTTGGAAATTGGATCTGATAAGTAAAAGAACAACCCAGCCCAGCCAATGCTAGTTTTGATGTTGCATCCCCAATATATAAAGCTTAATGTTCATCACTTCTTCTGTTGAACATATTTCATTGTGACATCCATTGCAGCGTTGGTGGGTGCAATCTGAGCCGGCAACACTTCCATTATTACTATGGAGCAGGGCTGGTGGTACAACCTTTCCCATGTCGGTTCCTAGCTTGGTACCCCCTCTTCTACGTGTGTTACTCCATAATTTCATACATACTTGTAGAACATAATTTTATATCATAGGTAGAATCTTTTGGCTCGCGTTCTAATTCCACGTTTTGTGAATTTACCTTCCTTGTTGGATCCAAAATAGCATCAACAAGTTTGACAACTTGCTTAACACACCCACCTCACACAAGTCACACCCAAGATTGAATATTTGGAGGACTATCACGTGAAGTCTGCATGATTGGACATTTACAAGAGCCCCAACATCAATCTGAGGATAGGCTCTGATACCAAGTTAGAATTGATATTAGACATGGGCCTAGCACATACCTAAAAGCTATCTAAAGGGTGGAGAACTTCCAAAGTATAATAAAGCATACTTTGCTCATATTCCTAGCCCATGTGGGAATTAAACAACACTCATAGTATCTGCCATGTTTTTTAAGGATAAAGTTGAATCTACCGTCGACATGTACATGCTATACAGTCCTTGCGTGTTCATATGGAATTCTCTTTCTTAAAAAGAAAAGAAGTCTGTACAAATTTCAGTAACTTTGTAGGCTTATGGTTTGGCTGTTGTATTTTATAGTTCAATTGATCCACAATTTTGACTTTATCACTTTAATTTCATCCATGAGCTAAATCTTTTATCTCATCGTCCAATTATGGACCAGTGTGTTGTATTGATTTATGCTGATACTCCAAATTATAAAAGAAATTACCATATCAACTTGGTCAAAGAGTATGTTGAGATGAAAATGAACAAGAAGACTAAACCCTTCTGCCTAACTATAATTAGGCAATAACATTGGACAGGTTTTATAGCAGATTTTACAAGCATGTCAATGACTGTATCCATATGCTAAAACATTGAGATGATAATGATTCCATTTCCAGTGAGATACAACTTGAAGGCATAAAAAAGGATATTAAGGACCAATAAAAAAATATTGGTGAAACAAATAAAAATCATTTGCAATCTGCAATTCAAAACTAGTGAGGAAAAATAAAAAGGCCATATTAAACGATAAAAACTGACCTTTGCAATAAATGCAGCTCACAGCATCCCTGCCAATTTAATAACAATGGGTATATATATGAGTAAGCAGCAAATTAAGTACTTAATAAGGAACAAATATGTCAGTGCATTAACACTTCACTTTTGACAAGTAACACAGAAAAGATAGCAAGATGCATAAAACAGAATTCAAATCCCCCGCTGACATATTTTGGTGACACATACTTCCATATTGATAAAATAAGAATTCATTGAGAGAGAAAGGGAAGCACAAGCAAAGAATGGTACCATTATACACACACAGTTAACCTTCGATCTGCCTATTTTCTAACATCAAGTCACCCACCCAATCTTAGTTAACATTTGACCAATGAGTTTAACCGTTCCAAAGTCCTACATCATGCTGTTTTACATGCATGACACTTCTTAGACGTAGGTTAAGTGAAACAAGTAAAAATCATCTTACATATGCATGGCAGCATGTATTAATGAATGTTTTGATAACAGAAAATACTTCCCATGATGGCAATATTAGACTTCTTCATTCAATAAGCATTAACAACAATAATTCTTAGTAGTTTACTTCTTCCATATATGCTTCTTAGGCCAACAAGGTTAAATTACTATGGTTTACATATCAGGTTTTGGGAGGATGTTTGGGCAATGGACGATCCTTTCCTAGAAGCCTTTGTCTCACCTTTATAACCTTTTTCTTTGCATAACAGAAAAACATGAATACAATAAGCACCTTAAAAAAACATTCATCAGTCTCATCCTCAACTAAACTGAAAGAAACTATTATGCATAAGATGAAAATTAGAAGTAAGAAAATAATTTACATATATAAAAGAGATAAATGAGATATGGAACTCATCAAAACACCTATCTAGATGAGTGAATGCTGCAAATACCTGATCAGAACATCTTTGCTGCAATGCCCACACAGATGATAATCAGATCTTTCCATTCTAGAAAACAAATATGAAAATCCTCTTTGTTGTGGGCCCTTTCTATTGATACCAATCTCAAGAATCTTCCCGGGTATCTTTTCATCAAACTTCCGAGCAACTCTTTTTTCTTCAAAATTCTTTAAAAGATGCAAGGGAACATAAGACTCATCCAGCCAGTATTTCTTCCTCTCACTCGAGGATTCTTCCAACAAAGAACCATGTCTGATAACAACATCTGGAATAGCCCTTCTCTTCCCGAAATCAATAAGGTACTTCACGGATTGCCCTTCAGCACACTTCCTGCGTACAATTGCTTTCTTGAACAGTCTGACTGATTTTCTAGATTCCTTGTCCAATACATATTGAGGATGGTTATTCTCTATATCACGCCACCTTATGTTTGAATAAAGCTCTCTAACCTGAAAACATGGAATAGTCTACTGTGAATTACAAGTGGTAACTATTTCATTACAAAGGAAGTTCATCGGCTTGTATCGATTATATTTTCATTTTGGCATGCTATTCTAAGTTGGACAATGACATTCTTCTCTTTTGGTAATCATATTCTCTCATTTTGTTTTATCAGGATAAAACAGCCAAGGGTTATTGCAAGCTGGTCTTATAGTTTCTCACTCTTTGGAAGGGAGATCAATTATGAAGCCGGTATTCGATTCTATACATAGACATAGTAGTTGACCTGTTAATTCCTTTAAATAAAAGGAGATCCCTCCACTATAAGGTAACAAAACGCAAAACACATTAAACAAATACTACAGCATAACTTGCAGCATTTTGCAGAAGTTTTCAAATCAACTCATTGAATTATTGCAAGCATCATTTAGACCAGCGCACCCATCTCATTATTTCTGGAAACAGATGCTGTAAAAAAAAAATAACAGATGTAATTAAAAAAAATGCAAGGCTTGAAAAAAAGGAAAAGACATAATAGAGAATTATTATCTTCCTATGCCCCAAGTGAGTTAATATCTTATGTCATGATTGCAAACAGAATTCCCAATTGAAACAAAACATTCATAAAAAGAAAAGGCAATCGAAGCATGAACTTAAAGTACTAAAACATGTAAATAATGTCTCAAACAATCAAATCAAAGAAAATATCTGAACCAAAGACCAGATACAGGTGGGGCACAGGGCACAAGATGATGATAAGCACCAGAAAAGTTAGATGCCAAGGGCATCTGGCAAACCAGGTAAGCTACCTGTAAAGAAAGCTGCTCAACACTTGTTGACACCTCCACAGCAGCTCGCCAGGCAACATACTTGCTTCGCCTTGCAAAATCTGAATTCTCAGGATATAAAATTCCTGGTATCTTTGTGCACCCTGCTGCAGAATTTCAAACTTTCAAATATATTCAAAATAATCATTAAGATTAATAGGGTTTTAACACAACCACCATCCATAATATATACAAGAGAGAACAATTCTGACCTTTCCTAGCAGCCTTGGTAACCAAAGAGCGAGGCAAATTCTTGCAATTAAACAATTGTCGAGAAAGCCTACCACCTCTCCACCAATATATTCCCAAACCACTTGCTGTGTTTGAAGATGAATTGGGTTCAATATCCGAATATCTAGCCCTCTTCTTCCCAATACTATGCCTTGAAGATGTGCGTGAACTCACCACAATATGAGTAGCTGATCCCATAGTACCTATAGAATCCACATGCTTTAACCAATCTGCTGAAAGAGCAAAAGGCCGCAAATTGGATTCTAACTGCAGAATTTCAAATTAGACAGTGTCAGACAAAATATTAAGGACAGTTGAACCAGAGAATAACATAAACCAAAAAGCTAGATGATGTTATCTGGCTACATATAAAAAGATGTGCTTCTTTTGCTGCAAGTAGTCATGAGATGAAGTAATTCTTCAACATATTATTCACATTCATTTATTGCAAAGGCATCACAAAAAAAGCATACAGCAAGTAGAGTGTGTGTGCATGTGTGTGTTGGTGAGCTGAGTATCATGGAGACCTGAGCCATCTGGTTCTGACTATTTATTTTCTGTTTGCCAAATATAACACTTATAAAGGACTATTCAAACCTAGGGACCAAGCTATCTATATCTTAAATGTCAAGTCAAATAACTAGCATGTAATATACATAACAAAAGCCTTAATGACAATATTAAATTGTAATCAAACATGAGACAGAACTAATGCCTTGAATGAAAATGATTTCCAGAGAGAAAGAATATCCTTACAAGAAGCAGTAATCGTTTGACAGGAAGAAGATCAGATGTCTTCATAAGATCCTTACGCCACAGACTTATTTGATGTGAATTCAACCATGGACCCAACAAAAGCCCACGTAATCGATCCTCAAGGGAGAGAATGTGACATATGATATCTCTAAGATGTCCATTCTGGATCTTCATGGACTGAAGCCCAACAAAAGTACTTTCAGTCACTTCCCAAACAGGTTTCATCACAGAAATAAACAAGCAATCCCTGTCATCATTTTCAGCTTTGCAAGAAAAGCACCACCCACATTTTTCCTTTTGGGCAGCTGCATTCAGGTTTCGAATACTTGGCCAGCAAAAATTTGTAGATTTCTTCATAATGACCTTTGCTTGGTCTGACATTATGTCTTCTTCAGACATTGCCAAATTCTTATTTATCTTTTCAGGTGATTTACACATCAACTCCTGTGCAACTAATGAAGCTGTCCGGGCAAAGCTGTAATAGTTTATGTAGTCAATTCCCAAAGGAACTTCTGAAGTATTCTTATCATCAGTCAAGTGGGCACAGCTAGCAGCCACAGATCTCAAGTTCATCTTATGTCCCACTTCTAAGCTGGAAGATGCCAAAGAACAATGACCGGCTGGATGGTGTTTTCCTGGTATTCCTGACTGATTCAAGGATTCACCACATCTGTTTGAATCATAAAGCCCATTCATTTGAACATTCTCAATGCCTGATCTCACTTGTGTGGTATCGGCTGATCCTTCTGAAGCAGCACAAGGACTTTCTATAGTAGTTGTTGAATCTAAGCGATTCCCAGCTTTTGGAAACTCTTGGCCAGGATGAGTACAACAGTCAATAGTAGAATTTTCATCTATCTTTCTTTCATGATCCACCCGATTATTCTCCAAGCATGTTTCTGAAGAAATAAAAGGTGCTAGGGGTATCTGCCTAGCAGAATATTCTCCCTTCTTATGAATGTTTTTGTAGGAGCGTTGATTAAAGCCTACCAAGTTACCAGCCTCCACACTTGAGTAAGCAGGGATATCCCAGTGCTTGCAGATAGCCATTAATATGCCTCTGTATAAGGTATCCATAGTTTTTAGAACACCAATTACTACATGCAGATCATTTCTGTGGTAGTAATTGAATAAGGACCCTGTATCAGATGAGTCTGACCTGCAAAGGAAACAGCATGGAAAAAAAAAAAGGAGAGTAAGAAATACCAAAATGATTACAAGCAGCACAAAACAGTACAGACATTCGAGATATAGTTGACACTTTTCACAATGACAATAACACAATATCCACTTCAAAGTTCAAGATCATTCACTAACAAAACTAAGTTTAGAGAAGGGTAAGTTTGTGATAGAAACGAATGATCAAATAGATATGACATGAACAACAAAAAAATGCAAGTAACCAGCATGTTGTCTCCTTAGATGCCCTACATAAAGAGCTTGATGTCAGCAAGCAGTGGACCAAGCCAGGAAGCAGCTAAAATTCTAACTCAAAGTCCAACCCTGAGGGACCCATGAAGAACTTGATGTCACATTAACACTTATCAAAGAATATCTGGCAAGAAAAGAATAGAAAACCAAGTGGTAGAGACACTTATAAGTAAGTTTATCCAGAAAGGGCACGAATCCACACTTACACTAACAGGTAACCATAGCTGTTATAATATTGACGTCCATGAATATCAGTCCCTATCAAATCTGCTCCTCGAAGTGACCTTCGTGATTTCATCCAAGTTCTGTGTGCACCAATTGCACACTCAGGGCAATACCAGTCCCCATCAGGCAGAGTGTCACTAGCAACTCCAACACACCTGGAGTGGAAAGCAGCTGGGCAACCATCACAGCATATTAATTTACCATCCATCTTGCAAAGGCAACATTCATCACTATTGCAGTCAGTTGTGTCATCCACAATGTCCTCAGTCAAGCAAGAGCCACCAGACACATCTGTTACTGGTCTTCTTTTCTTGCTAGTGTCAAAATACATATTCTGATCAAAACCCACACTGTTCTCAGTAACCAACGATCTTCTGTTAAGCTCTGACCTTATCGCTTCTGCTTCAATCATATCATCACAGAGGTACTGAAGAATCTGAACCTTCACACTTATAGGCTGTTTGTGGTAGTCAGTTGTAAACATTGACTGGTTAAGATTGAAACCAGTTTTAAATCCTGAATCATGGATCAGAAGGTACTCGGCCATGAAAATGGGCCATGTGAGCACATCCAACAAATCCCAGTTAAGATTCCTGCATGAAATTAAAAATATAAAAATGGAAAACATATACCGATGACATGGTTAAAAATTACGAGAAATGAAAAATTCAAATAAAATATACCTCAGGCAATCAGATGCAGATTGGCAACCCTCATTGGAAAGGTATTCCAAATGCTTTCTCAGAGTTTCTAAAACAGAAACATGAATACAGTCAAATAATATACTGGGGGTGTCAGACTTGAGTGCAGCTACGAGATCCTCCAACTCAAATGGACTCAAAAATAATAAAGTACTGAACGATCTTAAACAAGCATAAATAGAAAAGACTTCAAGAACAGGAACATCATCTAAATTCAAATTTTGAGAAGAAGGGGGCAATTGCAGCTTCGGTTGAGCATTGTGCTGCTTATGTTGCTCATAAGCAGAGGTCACAGGGTTTTCTTCTGTTGAAGTACTGGGTTCCACCAACATAGGATCATCCATCACCTGAGTCGTAATGGTGCTTGAAGCCTGTTTTCTAGCCGAAGCCCGGCGAGTACTCCTCCTTAAACCTGTCTCAGGGGTAGTCATCAGATTTTCTGAAATTCTTCTTTTCTTCCTTCGACCACGTCCTCGTTTGCCTGGCTCATCCCGGTCTTCATGAGCTACAGCAAAACCAGCTTCAGAAGGACTATCCATTTTCTGAGCCTCCACAGAAACAGCATTTGAAACCTCAAGAGAGTCAATAGCTGCCACATCTCCTCTGTTATCCCCTTCCTTTCCCTCAACCAAACACAAAGAGGCATCTGAAGCAACATGCTTGGCAGAAACATCATTTACCTCCAAATCGATAACATCACACACCTCATTCAAATCACTATGAACACCATCACCTTCGATAGACCTCTGACCAACATTTGCCACTTCCCCAAGGTGTTGACCACCCATCTCACCCACCATAGCATTTGCCTCATAACATCCATTCCCATCAGCATCACCCTGACCTTCCTTGACTTCTTCACACACATCCACATTCAAATCAAAAATACATTCCCGCTGCAAACTCCCCCCTCCCAAAGCACCCGCATTCATGCTCACATCATCCTCATTACTCACATCCAAATTCAAATCAATACAATCCCTTCTCTTCAATCCAACCTTAGTGCCTTCAACAGGCAACAAACCAGACCCATCATCATTCAGATTATTCAAATCCTCATTCAAGTTAATAATACCAGCATTCAAATCAATCCCGTCCCTAACACAATTCCCATTATTAACAGCTACAACACCCTTATTGAAATCCCCATCAACCCCAATTCCCCTCCCTAGAGTTCCATCACTCCCAACAATTGAATCCACACTACCATTCACATTGCCAGCAAGATTCCCTCCATTCCCATTATTCCGAGCACAAAAACCTAACTCACCATTCTCTAACCCTAAATTCCCACCCCCACCAGAACCATTCCCTCCTGAATCCACCCTAAATTCACTACCCTCCAAAACCAAATTCTCACTACCGTTACCTGAAGTCGCTCCGGTCCGGACCTTCCGCTCGACACGGCGGCGTTTCTTGGGCTTCCGACCGACCCGAGGCTTGGCCTTAGCTGGCTCCGGCTGAGTATCAGCTTCTTCTTCTTCTTCAAGCACCGAAACGACGTCGTTTGATTCCAGCTCCTCAGAATCTCCATCCTCATAGAGGATCTCAACGAAACCAGAAGAAGGGTCGTAGGATTTCACGGTTCCGGTGATAAACCCACCACCCTTCACCTCCTTCTTCACCGTTTTGCCCACAAACTCCATCATGAAGATGGAGAATAAAGAGTGATCGTAACAAAGTGTTTTTTTTATCTCTTTGGAAAATTGAAGGAGAAAGGAGAAATGGGTCGAGAGAAAAACCCTGACTTGAGAATTAGGCACAGGAGAACGAAAACAGACAGAGAGAGAGAGGGGGGGGGGGTGGGTTTGGTCTGTTTTGGTGTATGGCGAAAATAATGTGAGTGTTTTTTTGTGTGTTTGTGAGTTATGGAAACAGAAAGGAAGAAGAGGGAGAGAAACAATGCGGAAGTTAGCGCGATCGAAATGCAAGTTCTCTCTCCCTTTGCCTCTCTCTCTCTCCAAAGTGGGTCAAAGCAAAGTAGTAATGCAGGGAATGAGCGAAAGGAAACAGCAGGGATCAAGGATCGGCAATAAATTGATACATTCAAAAAATATGGAAAGAAAAATTTATTTTTTGGATAATTATGGAAAGTAATTTTTTTTTTTGTTATGGAAAAGAATTTTTTTGAACATGGTCGTATGGATATCGTATATAATATTGTGTGTCAATGGAATAGTAGTAAGTGGCAATCAGTACATCTATCCTTTAGTCAAATATCTATATTATATTGTATAATTTATTTTTTATATATTATTATATGAGATTAATTTTGATTTGTATTTATAAGATTTTCAAAGAAATATGTAATTTAATATGTGATAATACGTTATTAGGCAGTATACATGAAGTTTTAGATTCAAACTTTAGAAGTACAAAAAAAATGTGATAAAACATGACTTAATATTTGTCTTTCATGATACATATAAATTAAATTTCTATCATATTATTAAAAGTGTTTGATTTCAATAATTATTATTTCATGAATTATATATTATATATACGATTATATTTTATTGATGATAGTATAAAATAGTTTTCATTAACAATTAATAATTTTTAAAAATTACATAGATTTAATTTAAATACACTAATAGTATATAAAGTATTTTTATATAATTAAACAATTGTATAATACAACATCAATAAATATGGTTAACTTTCAACCATACTATTTGAAAAGTTATGTAAAAAAGGATATTTGATTTAATAACAGTGTAAATGAATAGTATATCAAAATTAAACTTTAATTATGTTAAACTCCATTTCTACATAAAATGAACCATATTGCTTTTGTTTGGATCGCTACTATTTATAGTTCATAACTTCAACAAATCTAGTTGGATTAGAATTCACTCACTGTTAGAGTAAAACTCTATTTATTGACACTAAGTATTTTATCAATAAAATTTGAACTTGAAACGTTATTTAAGGGGAAAGAATTCAATAATGCATTGGTAAAATAGTGTTGTATTTGATGTCCAAATATGGACTCACAATATATTTTAGGATTTGAATCCTTTAAAGCATAGTTTTCCAAAACGAATCAGTGATCGACTCAGTCAAGGCACTGGGTTACTAAGTCATTGGTCTAACCAGTTGGTCATTGGTTATACCAGTTGGACACTGGTTAAACCAGTTGGATCAGTTTCAATTAAAATAATATACACAATTATAATTATAATTATAATTATAATTATATATATATAGTGAGACATATATAAACAACGAAGCATGTAACCTAGTAGTAGCCCATTTTAGAAGGTAAAGTAAGGAGATTTTATCTTTAAATCAATAAAATTAGAATCGATACTCTTTTCACTCTATTAATCTAAAGATGAAGCTCTTCACTTTACTCTAATATGATATTTTGTATTAACAGTTGACTCTGCTCTTGTTTTTTCAAGTTTTTTTTTTCTATTGGAGGACAATTTGCAAAGTGGGTTTTTTTTTTCAATTTGACAAAACATTTATTTTGGTCTATTTAAAATTTTAAGTCAGACAAATTAGTCCATGTAGAAAAAAAACTTTCAAATTGATCCCTGCAAAATTAAATAGTCAGACAAATTGGTCCTTGAAAAATAAATCTCTTAAATTGGTTCTTGTAAAATTTTAAATCAGACAAATTGATCATTATAAAATTGAATAATAAGCCAAATTAATCCCTCTGATAAGTTAGACAAAGAAGACTAACTTATTTGACAATTCACTTTTGCTGGACTAATTTGAGATTTTTTCCAATGACTAATTTGTTCAACTATTTAATTTCCCAAGGACCAATTTGATAGTTTTTTTTTTTTACAATGACTAATTTGTCCAACTTAAAATTTTAGAGGGATCAAAATGAATCTTTTGTCTTTCAATTTTTATTTTAGTTGTTACGAAAGAGGAGGTGGGTGCCCGATAGTTCATGGTTGGTTGGATGGGATATCTTCTGTTTATTCTCATTCTATTTGGTATTTTGATGCATGAATAGGGAAATATGACTCATGCAACTCTTTATCTAGTGAAAACTTTCATATTGCATACTCTGTTTTGTGTGTAGATTGGTATAGTTGAATTTGTTTTTGTTTTCCAAGTATTAATAGTCTAGGATTTTACAATGACTAACCCTTCATATATAATAGGTTCATTTAAAGGGATAAATATTATTCAGAGATTTTAAAATTATTTAATTTTCAATGTGAAAATTGAGCCATGATACTTGATTAAGAAAAGGAAAAGCCTTTACCATTTCATGTTAGGTTCATCATTTGGTATGGCTGGATTTGGATTACTTGTTGAGAAAAAAAAAATTGCCAGCAAGGCAGCCACGTAGGACACTGTTTTAAGTGTTTAAATTTTTTGTGGCGTGAAAGATTTCAACTTACAAGAGATGCAATGTATGTGAGGGAAGTATCCGAGAGACAAGTGGAGGGAAAATTTGTCGTTTGAAAAACATGGACTTCGTGGTAATAAAAATAAAGCATCTTATATTAGTCGAATTATTAAAGTTTACAGGAGAATATTATGATAATAGGTATCAATTTAATATGCAATATTTTGTTCGTGAAACTAGACAAAATTAATTCATACTTTGATTCTTTATCTATTTTTTAATTTTTGCATACTTAGTTATAATTCATTAAGCACACGAGTTTATACCTATTGTAAATACATAGCTAGTATTTGTATATTTTGTTATGAGTTTAATTTTTATATATTGACAATGTAAATTTTTTTACACTATTATCTAATCATATTCTGCCACATCAGTAAAAGTAGTTAAGTCGTATACCCACTACTTAGAAAGTTATTTCAATAGAATGATTTAATTGAATGATAGTAAAAACAGTTTTACACTATCAGTGTATAGAAATTAAAATCTTTTGTTATATGTGAATTTAAATATTATATCTTATATTACACGATCAAAATAGGATTTAACTTTAACATATTAACTATCATCTTAAATCAGTCGAATTATTAAAATTTATAGGAGAATATCATGATACCATGTATCAATTAAAAATTTATGCAATATTTTGTTTGTAAAATTAGAAAAAATTATTTCATAATTTGAATCCTTGTCTATTTTTAACTCTTTGCTTACTAACTTTGTCATAATTCACTATCCATACGAGTTCATACCTATTATAAATACATAGCTAATATTTGTATTTTTTTTTATATGTGAATGTGAGTATGATATCTTATATCACACAATCAAAATAGGATTTAATTTTTACATGTTAACTATCATCATCAACTCTGGACTGATTTAAAAGTTCATGCAATATTTTGTTTGTAAAATTAGACAAAATTAATTCATAATTTGAATCTTTGTCTGTTTTCAAATTTTTGCATACTAACTTAGTTATAACCATACAAGTTTTATACCTACTATAAATATTAAATACTATACTAGACTAAAAATATGCATCCAAACCTCAGCCAAAGCTCATAAAACTTGGCCAAGGGGTCCCATGACTCACTTACGTGGTATAATGATCCCTAGAGATTCTCTATTGATTTAGCTTGGAATGTCTCTTGGATTGACTACCAAATTATACGAGATCTTCTATTAACTCATGGAATCTCTTATCATATCTACTATATTATATCATATATTATCCCTCCTACATACGAAATATATCTAATCTCTAATAACTCGTAGGAATATATCCCCTATTTAAGCAAGATTATTTCCTAACTTATTAAAGGATCACCTCTCACTATATAAGGGACTCAACGCCCCCAGATATTCTACCCTTGCTCACACGACCATTAATCTCTTGAGTTCCATATGTAGAAGATGCTCCCTTATGGAAATAGTGGGTTGATGGCATGAAACTCCAGGAAACTCACCAAATCATCAAGAATTAGCAATTATTATTGCTTTTATTCTTTGGAGACTTTGGATAGCAATGAATAACAAGGTATTCGAAGAATTCAAGCACAGACACAATCCTGGAAATAAGCCAATTGCTCTTACTGAAGAATTTAGGATATCCAACACTAAAAGTAAAACACTACTTAGCGGTAGTTAGGCAAACTGTCACTATATTTTTGTTTTTTCGGTGATTTTTTCTTTTCGTTAGAAATTAAAGTGAATTATGACAGTTTACTACTGAATTAGGGGCAGTAACTATATCTGGGAGGTTTAAACAAAATGAAACCAACCTTAAGTTAAAAGGGGGGCAAACATTTTAGAGTATCACAAATTGTTCTCTGTAACAAAAGTAAATCAAATTATCATAAACCCCATCATCACTCTCAAGTTTGGACCTCCACCCCAAACAAAATAACCTTCCTCTTCCTAAACTCCACAACAACACACAAAGAACAACGGCTCTTCCTTTATGCTAAAGAACAACCCGACACCGATGATGCCTAGTCATTCCCGTCCCCCACCACTGCGCCGCAGCAGATCTCAGTCCATCGACCACGCATGTTGTCATCTCGATTTGAAGATCGCAATAAGAAAGGAGTGCATGCGACCCACCCAGCTAGTGTGCGTGTGACTGACTGTGAGCAGCAGAGACAGCGTGCATGCGATCAAGCAAAAAGGAAGATGCCGAAACCAATTGCAAGACCACCACCACCATAGTGTCCCCTATCATCACTGCTCTCTCCATTCTGAACTGTTTCTCTCATTTTTCTTGCTTGGTATCAATTCTCATTTCCAATCCAAATGCCAATGGTTAGTTCATTGACTCCTTCGAAGAAGAAAGACTACAGAGTCACCAATCGCCTCTAGGAAGGGAAGTTGTAATACCTGGTGTACATGTGTCAGTAGACAAGTTCCGTACGACCTCAAGGTCCCCCAGGACCCACCCATGTTTTTAGTCTGGCATTTCGCTAAGTCTGGAGCTCTACACCTCCTTGGAGTACTATATGATAAAGTTACATTCTTGGGATCAAAAGTCTTGGTAATTGCCCTCCAAAAGGAAATGAATTGAAAAGTGATTTTTAACGAATTTTAGGAAACCACTAGACGTTTCGTTTTTAGCCCCCAAGTTTAAAAAATTGTAAGAATTCCATAATTATATTTTAAAGTTAATGGAGAGTAAAATAAATGAGGATATGGAGTCAACCATGCGCCACACGACAGAAAAAATGCAGAAATTGGGTATAGAGGTCACAGGAGAGAAAATTCACGATTTGTCCATTCTTAGGACCGCTATAACGGTCATAAGTGAAATAGTTGGGACGGTCGGGGGCGCGAGGATGCTTATGACCACTCTAGCGGTCCCCCTGAAATGCAAAAACGTCAGAAATGACATAGTATCACTTAAAGAACCCCCTTTCCCTATAAAAACCCTTCCCCACTCTTCTTTCCCCATTTTTGCTCGACCAAAAACCCTCCCCACACCATTTTCTTATTTTTCTTCAATCCCATTGAAGTCTTGCTCCCCCAAGTCATTAAGGTATGTTTATGTTGATAGATTTTGGTCTCTTTTCTTCCATTTCCTTCATGTTCTTAATATGATTCATTGTTTTCTTTCATTGTTGTCAAGTGGAGGTGTTCCCCCAATGATCTTGAGCTATATTAGAGTTATTTAGAGGTTAATAGAGTTTGATCTTGAGTTTTATGATGGTTATTGTAGACGTTAATGCCCTCCCAGCTCCCCAGAGCTTAGTTTGTGTTGATGCTATCACTTCCTCCTTTTCAGATGAGTGAGTTTTGATTTCATAGCTTTAGTTTCCACATTATAATAATATGTTCTTGCATTATGGTTATTAAATATGAAGTTGAAGACACGATTAAGTATATATTATGATTTTACATGAATATATCAAGCTAGAAAAATTATGATTTATGATGATAGCACAAAAGTATGAATATCTATGATTTTGCAAGCTATAGCCAAGATAAAGATTTGGAATATAACATGAAAAATGTAATTTAGAAAACCATGAGACCATGATTGATAGATTGTATGTTATAAAAATGATTTATGTTCAACTCTAAGAGATTTTGCAAGAGCATATGATATGTTTATGATTCAAGACTTGAGATTTATAAATATAATTTTAGAGTATTTAGTTGAAGTGTATATATATATATATATATATATTGGAAGAATGTGAGCAAAAATGTGATTGAACATTTGAATAAATATGTTGTGTAATTTCATAGCTACATGATTTAGTTTCATGAATTGAGATATTATTATGGTGCCAAAGATTTTATAAGATTTAGAACCCCCAATGTTTTAAACCATGATATTAGATATATTAAGTATATTAAAAATACATTAGTTAATAAATGGATTTAGAACTTCTATTTATGGTACCAAGAGGTATGAAAGTCAGTATGATTCTTACCAACTGCTAGATACATATTCTGCGGGCTTGAAATCAAAATGCCCATAAGTGATGAACCCTTGAGCTCGATTTTCACAGCCACAGTTATGCTAAAGTCAGATTATTAGAGCTATATAAGTCCAGAACTCTTAGAGTACTAAGATTTAGGGGCTCGCGTTCGCAAGGAACGGAGCACCCACCCTTTTGATTCAAAATGATTTTATTAAAAGAGCTAGAGTATCATTATAACTTGATTTAGAGATTTTATGATTTTCCCCCAGTAATTCTAAGAGTAAAGTAATTATGTATTATAGAGTTTTAAACCTAAAGAAGAGCCAGAATGGAGTTTTAGAGAAATAATTAGTTTTTATGATTTAGAGACTAGACGGTAGCTATAAAGAAATAGTGAGTTACCGGCCGAGAAAAATGATCACTAACCTTGGTACCAAGTTGTCCAAAGGACAATCTCATAGAGCAGAGAATGGAACCTAGTTAGGTGTCCACATTAGATCCCCAGCGAGGCCCGTGCTTGGCACTGGTGGAGTATAGTAGACGCGTTCAGTGTAGTGAGGCTCGTGTCTGACACCCACTAGAACAAAACCTTGAGTTCCCCAGTGAGGCCTATGTCTGGCACTGGTGGAGCATAGAGAACAATCTCATTTCTCTATTAGAATACTGCTATATATGTTTTCAAGATTATTTATGATTTCGGAGAATATTTGATTTAAGAGATATTATGTATATGCATGGAAGACTATTATTGTTAAAGTAAGAAATCAAAGATGCTTTTTCTATGAATTTAAAAATATAGAGATATCTTTTTTATATATGTAGTTATGGATATGTATATCAAATGGTTATGATTGTTGTATGTATATTGTTTTATATTCATTGGTTGTCCCATGTAGGTGATTGGTGAGAGCTCACTCACTGAGTCAGTTGACTCACCTTTCTCCCATCCTCAAAAAGTTGTAGGTTCATAGGTGATTCAAATTCCGGTTCTACAGATACCATTATTCCAATGGTGAGTCTTATTTTGTAGTAAGGCCTAGAGTAGGACTATGTTAGAGTAGAGTGCTCTAGTAGATACGTGGGTAGGATCCTACTCATGCATGTAGTTTGATGTAATATAGTATTTTCAGATATTAAGCATGTAAATGAAATGCAAATTGTAATTAGAGGCTTTTGTGATGCGAAAATTATGAATCACAGATTAGCATATTTGAATAAGAGTTTTCAAAGATTAAATTATTAAATATTTTCAGTTTATGAAACTAAATGATATTTTAATTAGATAAAATGCTAGAGATTTCAAAGAGATCATGTTTTAATAATTATATTTATTGATAAATTAAGCATTTAGAGAGACACATCACCTAGAAGGCTTACGTGGGGATGGGTTTTCTCACGTGCCAGTCACGTTCCCAAGTCGGGTCGTAACAAAAGTGCCCTTTATACGCCGTTTTTTCAACTTCATTGACTCCCGCTACTTCAAGGTCTTCGCCACTGTTGGTGCCAATAAGTTTACCCGTTTTCCTTTTTCTTCTTGTTAATGTTGTTGGGTCATCAAAGTTTGAAACTTTTTCTTTTCTTTCCTAGTTTCCTCCAATTATGATTGGAACCCTCATAGCATAAGCTTGTTATCTCAATCTTCAATCTGATTAAATGGTTTTTTTTTCTACTCTTAATTGACTAGATTACAGTATATCACTGCCTTGAGACTATTAAGTTTGTGTATCAACTTGTTGTGGTTGAAATTGAGTGTGAGAGCCTTGTATTTTGCTGAATCGAATATCAAGTCTTCAATTGTCGACTGTGTGCTAGCGTAATCATAGCGATGAGGCGCGAGTGGTTATGCCAGGAAACTATGCTTGGACATTTTTCTTCCTTTTGTGAATGTGAAATTTATGTGTTTTTCAACAGGATATTGTTAATAGTTTCAATAAGTGCGAAAAAAGTGTTGAATGGTTCTGCTATTCAAATAAGACTTTGGTTATATTGCTTGTTCTCTGTTGCTTCTGTTTCTCAATGTGTTGGAGTTTTAGTGTTTTACTAAGGATGAACCACTTCATACACTACAGTTTTTTAAAATAAGCTTTTGTCGGTAGTTATTATTACTTAGGCTTTTTTGTTTTTTGGTACTTCCTAAGTTGATAGCTTACTAATGTAGCTTATCCTCATGTTAGAATTCGTTGCATATTTGATCAAGGATCATTACATTTATCCATGCTTCAGGAAAGTGTCAACTATGCTTCATGTTATACAGTTTGGCTATTACAGGTTGGCAACAATTCCAAACTATGGAACTCCACAACCTTATGTTGCTCCATATATCACCAACAGTATTAGGATGAATGCTTATCAAAACGCAAAGGTGTTCAACTAGTCTTTGCCATTGTCATGATGATCCTGCAAATTGTAAGAACCCCAGAAATCATTTGGATTCATTTATTTCTATAAACATAGAACAATTCACATTCTGGAATAACTTCTAGTATTTATTTATTTTTTTAGGGTGTGGTCACTTGCTTATTCCCTTGTGTTACTTTTGGATAGATAGCAGACACATTTAATAAAGGAACTTCAAGTAAGTCTTTGAAGCACTTTATTTAGGTATAAGTTATCTGGAAAAAAGAGGGGAATTGAATTATCAAAGTTATACTTGTTGCTTGATAGAACTAGGATCTCTGAATGAATCACAGGAAGTATTATTGAATTGAAGGAAACTTGATAATCACCAAGAACCCTAGAAATGGTTACAACAAAAACAGAGGAATTACAAGTCCTCCACTCTCTCAAGTACAAAATGAATCTACATACCTTCTCATTTATCCTTTCCTCTCTTTTATTCTCCTAATGTTCCCTTGTAACTGTTTTTCCTGCCTAAACTACTCTATATAGTTGTCAATTCTATAACAAATATTAGTTATTATGCCTAACTCTTCTCTCATACACTCTCCCATACCTTGAGTCTCTAACATTATGCCCTCCCGGCTCAAATTCACCTTGTCCTCAAGGTGAGCTTCGGGAAAATGCTCCTGTAGCTTGCTGAGGGATTCCCATGAGTTATCATGCACTGGCAGGTCCTTCCACTGTCAGGGGTTTGGCGACTCTCCAGGACCTCTTTTGGGCTGGTGTACATAACTCATTCTTCACACAGCCTTTGAGGAAGCTCAGATGGTTGCGTTTGTGGGGGAAACACCTTTTTCAAGCAACTGACATGGAAAACAAGGTGAAGTTTGCAATTAGCTGGTAGATCGAGTTTTTACGCCACTGGTCCAAACTTTTCAGGCACTTGGAATGGACCATTAAATCGTGGGCTGAGTATTTCATTGATCTTCTTAGCCAAGAATTTCATTCTATAGGGCTGAAACTTCAAAAATGCCCATTCACTTACTTCAAAGGTTAACTCCCTCCTACATTTGTCTGCATGGTGTTTCATTCTCCGCTGGGCCACTTCCAAATTAGATTTAAAGTCAGCTAGTAACTCATCTCTTGATGCCACCATGGATTGCACCTCTAGAAGTCTTGAAGGGTAGGTTTCTCCTCTGAACAGAATGGGTGTTGGTCTCCTATAAAGAGCCTGAAATAAGGAGGTCTTAGTAGAAGCATTAAAAGTGGTGTTAAACCAATATTTTGCCCACGATAACCAATCAATCGATTGGCTTGGTTTAGCATCAGTGAAGCATCGGAGGTACGATTCCAAACAACGTTGATCACCTCTATTTGACTATCCATTTGTAGGTGGTAGGATGTGCTATATTTCAGCTTAGTACCCGTTCCCTGAAATAGTTCTGACCAAAAACGACTGAGAAAGATGGGGTCTCTGTCATAAATAATTGTGGAAGGAAAGCCACGCAACCTAACAATCTCTTTGAAAAAGAATTGGGCCACCTCTTTAGCTGAATAGGGGTGTGATAGTGGAAGGAAATAGGCAAATTTGGTTAAACGATCAACTACAACCATGATTGAATTCTTCCTTTTCGAAAGTAGCAAACCAGAGATAAAATCATTGGATACTTTTGACCAAACCTGGTATGGTATTGCCAATGGTTGTAGCAGTCCTGTTGGTGAAAGTACTTCATACTTATTAGTTTGGCATACTTGACACCCTGCTACTATGCCTTTACTTGGTGCCACATGCCTATCCAGTATACTTCTGCTGCCATGCATTTATAAGTCCTAAAGAACCCGAAATGGCCTCCAAACGATGAGTCATGGAATTCAGCCAATAGTACTGGTGCTTGGGATGAATTTTGTGGAATTACCACCCTACCTTGGTAAAATAATCGCCCTTTTTGCAAGCTATACCCATGGATTTTCTCTGTTCCTTGAGTAAGGCCGTGAATTATGTGCTGTAGGTGGCTGTCTTTTGCTACCTCAACAACTATGGCTCCTATATACTAGCCTGAACCACTGAAATTGCTTAAAAGAGTATTTGGCGAGATAAGGCATATATTGCCTTCTTTTCCAATCCTGGCCTAAATTGAATTTCAAAGTCAAGCTTAAGTAACTTAGAAGTCCACTTCAATTGATCCTCCCCTATTAAACGCTGGTCTGTTAGAAATTTTAGGCTTTTATGATCTGTTATCACCACAAGAAAATAAGCTATTACTGACGGATTTTTCGATGGATTTTTTCAACCGATAATAATGTAGTCAGTAACTGAAATCGGCAAAAAAAATCCGTCGGTAAATCAATTAACATTTTCGTCAGGAAAATCATCACTTTGAGGATATTACCGACGGATTTTTCTGTCGGTAATAAAAATACCGATGGAAAAAAATCGTCGGTAATTTTATTTTTTTTCCGACAGATTTTTTCCGTGGGTAATTTTTAGAATTTCACTTTCTTTTATATTTTGTTTTTAATTTACCGACGGAAAAATCCGTCGATAATTTTAAATATTACTTTTCTTTTTTATTTAATTTTACCGACAGATTTAAATCCATCGGTAATTGACAAAATTGTATTTTTGTGTAATTTAGCGATGGAAAAATCCGTCGATAATTTTAATTTTTTTTTAAATAGACCATTCAGTAATTCGTATATTTCCTGAATAGTCACAAACCTATATTTTATTGAGAGCTAATTAAAAATATGCAAATATATTTAATAATTGTTTAATAAATACTAAACGCAATGATTTAAGTGCAAAATGTAAAATAGATAAAAATGTCAGAAAGTTTACAAAACAGAAATATAAATAGTTCAACTACAACCAAATAAAGAAAAAACAATAGCTAAAGTCAGGAGAAATCAGCAGCATCATCATCATCGCCAGCATCGCCGTCATCACCACCATCATCATCATCATCAGTGTCTGGCAGTGCAGAGGAACCTACCTGCATCTTCTTCCACAAAGACACCATCTCTTTCTTCATCTGCTTTCTTAATCTAATCTCCTTCTCCTTCATCTGCCTTCTGATTTCTATCTCTAAGGTCTTTTCCTTGTCTGCCACCTTCTTTTCCATCTCTTGCAACTAGCGCTGCCTCTCTGCATCCTGCTCTTGCATACGATGAAGTTCTGCATTGAGCAGGTGAACTTGCTCACGAACCTCATTATCCGTAGTGGATGCAGTGCCTGTAGATGCCCCAGTGACAAAGGCAGAGGACAAACTACTAGCATAAAAGGTCCCCATGCCATAAATGCGGTTCTTATAAGGACCGCCACCTACTTCTTGCCACAGCTGGTCCTCATCAATCAGTGGGCACTCCTCACCAGCTGCAATCCTTTGCTCCTGCTGGGTGGTAGCCTCCTGATAGCGCTGTTGATAGGTATGCTACAAGAAAATAAAATTAATTAAACATCTACCAAATATAATAAGTAATAAATTAAATATATATATATATACAAACAATGAGTGCTCAGAACATATATACCCAAACATTCTCTGAATGAGTATCAACCCATGTCTTGTCTGTCTTGCGCGTGTGAGTCTTTCTGAATAACTCACTCTGTTTAGGAGGCCTTATACAGGTGATACCTAATGGTGTCCATATCAAAATATTTCCTACATTTACACCTATCACAGGGATACCTAACTTTTTGCTCATTCATAAATTGCACTGTCTGACATGCCATATTTACAAACTGTTCAACCCCCGCATAAAATTTAGGTTTGATTCCCCCTCGACTGGAGTGCACTCTGTCATACATCCATAGTCTGTTTGTGGAGCTCATGGTTCTTGAATGTGTAATTTAACCTAACAAATTCATTTAAAGTTTCTTGAATAATTTCGACAGCACCCCCTTTAAATTAAGATTCTACCCTTTAAATTAAAAAGAAAATTTAACATAACTTCCCTTGAAAAAAGACATCCCAAAAAAATAATTTCAATAGATACATATGTCAATCCAATATAATCAAACAAACATTTAAAGATCCTAAAACCGTTCTAGAGCACACCCCCTTATAACATCACAACATGCATATCCTGCAATCTCCGCATACACAATCAATCTCCACAGTAAACAATGCAAGCAAGTCGAGGAAGGACCTCTACGCCCTTCCCCCCAGTCATGCAGTCCCATTTTCTTACAACTCTATCTTACAAATCATAAGTCTCTATCCTAACAACAATATAATTAAATAAAGAGAAGAAACAATTACTTACCTTAAAATCGACAAAATAATAATATGTTTCACCAAAGAAATACACCAACCGGATTCAACATTCTGAAATAAAATCAGTTACTTAAATTAATAACTTCAAAAGAAATACATCAATCATGATATATAGATAAAGAGCAAGTGTCTTATTAAACACTAAAGAGAAGAAGCAGACATAACCGAGAAACAAAGAAGAAGCAAACTTTAGATACAAATGCATTGATAAATAAGCACAAACTTCAAATAAATAAGCAAACTTCACGTGTATCGGCTATAAACAAGTTTTGTTGTGGGGGAAAACTTGAAACAGACATAACTTTTGACTCGGGTATCAGAATGGCTATTAATGCATATAAACGGAAAGCCCCAGACGAGAGCATCAAGGGCGCAAAAGGCGGAGCTGGTTGGCGGTGCCTCTAGGCTCAAAAAAAGCTATTTAAAGGTGTTTTGACTGCTTTAAAAAATTTCTCATGTAATCATTGACATGAATAAGGACATGTTTATGACCTACTCACTCGATAAACTTGGACAGGAGAGACTCAACATACATTACATCACATAACGACCAAGGTGTACTACTAAATGAAACAATCTATCACAAAAATTAAAGAACATTACAGGTATGAAATAACACGCCTAAGACATGGCCTTCTTCAACTTAGCAAGCTCTTGCCTAACAACAGATGCCCTCTGCACAAATTAGAAAACAAAAAAACAAATTTGATTAGCATAGTAAAATAAAACCCAAATTCAGAATTTCATAGCAGAGAAGACATGCATCAAATTCCTTTACTTCCATGTCATATTCCATTCTCAAATCTGGTACATTTTCATACATGATAACTTGAAAGTTGGAAATTGGAAAATCAAAAAGTTTGCACTCATCTCAAACAAAATACCCACATCTAGATCTAGCTAATTAATTTAAGAAGTTAGAGAAGAAAAAACCAAGCTGGACGGACTGCAGGCGAGGAGACAAAGAGAGAGTGACCGGCGAGAATGGCGGGATTTAAACCGGGTCAGGGGGCTGAGACCGGCGAGCGAAGACCGCCGCGAGACTGGACGGAGGCTCATAGATCGAGCGGAAACTGGCTAGCGGGGACCAGCGCGAGCTGGACGGAGCCTCACCGACCGAGCGAAGACCGGTGCTAGACTGGATAGAGCGGAGCTACGAAGCTGCAGAGACCTGCACGAGCTAGATAGAGGCGACGACTGGGGGCTTCACGAGGAGAGAGAGAGAGCCGCGATGACAGCACCTCCGGATCTGTATGGCGTGACACTGACCGGCGACTTCAGTGCACGGGCAGTGCGTCGGCGGTGCCTTTGTGTGGAATCTGTGTGTGTGTGGAGAGGGAGGGAGAAAGTGAAGACACAAATGATGCTTATGCTCATTTAATTACCAACGGATTTTTCCGTCGGTAATTCTTAAAAATAAAGAAATAAAATAAATTACTAACGGATTTTTTCCATCGGTAATATTTATTTTTAAAAAATAAAAAATAATTTGTAAATATTACCGACAGATTTTTTCGTCGGTAATTCGCGCGCCATTTCCAATTTAGTGGGCACAAGCATTACTGACGAATAATGACTGAAACTCATATTTTTCGAAATTTCCATTTTTTGTCAGTAATTTCGTCGGTATCACCGACGGAAAAAATCTGTCGAAAAAATCCGTCGGTACCCCGATTGTTTCTAGTAGTGTATGATGATAAAATGGTGGCTAAGGAGATAATATCGCCATTTTTGTACAGCAAAAACAATTGCCATCATTTCCCCCTCATATGCAGATTTCTGTTGGGCTCTGGTTGATAATGCTTTGCTAAGATAAGTTATTGGTCTACCTTCTTGGGACAACACTGCTCCCAAACCATGACTAGATGTATCAGTTTCCAAGATAAAGGGCTAGGAAAAATTGGGGATTGCTAGCACAGGTAGTTCTTCCATGGCTTATTTGAGAGTGTCAAACGCTTGTAAGGTAGTGGGGGACCACAGAAAGGCATCTTTCTTTGTCAAATTAGTGAGTGGTTCAATAAGTACCCCATAATTTTTAACAAACTTCCTGTAATATCCAATTAATCCTCGAAAACCACAAAGGGCTCTGAGGTCTTTAAGCACTGGCCATTGGCGCATTACTTCTTTTTTTAGGGGTCAGTAGCTACTCCCTTGGTAAAAACAATATATCCTAAGTATTCCACTTCTAGCACTCCAAAATCACACTTCTTATTCAGGATTAACTTCTGCTGTAACAGTACGTCAAATACTGCCTCAAGATGGTTAGCATGAGATTCTTTATCCCTACTATACACCAATATCGTCAAAAAATACCAATACAAACTTCCTTAGGAATGGCCTTAGAATGTCGTTCATCAACGCTTGAAAGGTGGAAGGGGCTTTAGTTAGCCCGAATAGCATTACAAGGAATTCATAATGCCCTTTATGCATTCTAAACGCTATTTTCCCAATATCACTACCATCCTAATTTGGTGATACCCTGATTTTAGATCAAGCTTGGAGAATATGGTGCACCTGTTAATTCATCCAATAGTTCCTCTATCACAGGGATGGGGAATTTATCTGGGAAGGTAATGCTATTAAGTGCCCTATAATCAATGCAAAATTGCCAGCTATTATCTTTCTTTTTCACCAGTAAAATAGGGCTAGCAAATGGACTTACACTTGGTCTAATTATCCCTGCTGCTAACATTTCTTGGACCAACTTTTCTATCTCTCTTTTTTGAAAATGGGGGTATCTATATGGCCTTAGATTGGGGATGACAGCACCCTCCTTTAATGTGATTGCATGATCATGGTTGCGTGGTGGCGGCAGCCTTGTTAACGGTTCAAACACCCTTGGGTTTTCATCCAGAAACCGTTGTACTAGTGAGGGAATTATTGTAGTGTGTGCTAGCTGAGTAACCACTGGCCACAACTATACCATAAACCTTTGATGCTCTTGTTCCAAGTCTTTCAAGGCAGCCCTTAATGTTGTTCCCCCATAACATAGTTCAAGGGCTCCTTGTAGTTCTGTCCACTTGTCTCCTGTTTTAATTATCAACCTTGACTTTTCGAAGTTGGATAAGATGTCTCCCAACTTGTCTAACCATGCCAAGCCTAGGACCAATTCAGAGTTGTCCGGTAGGAAAATATATAAATCTTCAACTATTTCCAAGTTGGGAAACTTAATAGTGACTTGATTACATCTGCCTTGTCCTCTTGTTTGTTGTCCTGAAGCTACTGTCACTACAAATACTGCTTCATTAATTGGTAACTTAGCTTCTTTCACCAAGGAAGGGCATATGAAGTTATGTGAAGCACCTGGATCTATTAGGACATATACTTTATGGCTTGCTACTCCTCCTCGTGCTCTTATGGATCTCGAATAAGTGCTCCCTGCCATGCTTTTGCAGGTTAGGTATATTTGGGAGGTAGTTTCCGTGAGATCTTCCATTGCACTATGCCATTCAATTTCAGTCACTCATTCTTTCTCCTCTTATAGTATCATGAGGCGAAATCCTTTATTCTTACAAATGTGGTCTCTTGTGTAACGTTCATCACACGTAAAGCAAAGACCTTTCATGTGTTTATCCCTCATTTCTTTTTTTTGTCTTCTCTACTCCCTTGCCCTTCATTTACATCTATACCCTCATGGAAATTACTTTTTCCCTTTCTCATCATGGTGCTGTTATTCTGAAACCTCAAAAAAGGTTTGCTTACTCTTCTTTGGAGCATTTTATTCTTACTTTCTACTAGCTCTGCCATGTTCATCAGTTTATCTAGTGAATCATATCTGA
This sequence comes from Dalbergia cultrata, assembly GCA_031216105.1. NCBI lineage: Eukaryota > Viridiplantae > Streptophyta > Magnoliopsida > Fabales > Fabaceae > Dalbergia > Dalbergia cultrata. The sequence continues at coordinate 244,053 of CM062345.1, forward strand.
GAAGTTTGAGTTCAGCATTTACCTCTTGGCAGAGTCCGTTGAGGAATAGCCGTTGTAAGTAGCGGTGCTTTGGGATTTTCAGGGAGCTTGCATATAGTTCAAATCTTTCCTGGTAATTGTGGACTATGTTGTCTTGCTTCAATTCCAGTAGCAACTCGTAGGGGTTCAGGCTCAATTTGGGTTGAAATCGGTTAACTACGGTATCTTTCAACCCTAGCTAATCAAACTCTACGTTGGAAGTTTCCCACTATCGAAACCATACTAGGGTTTTCCCTTCCATTGTTATCTTTGCTATAAAGAGCCACTATGACTCAGGAATTTCATGGATTTGGAAGTATTGTTCAATCCTGTTGATCCAACCATGTGAGCCCTCGTCGTGGAAGAGGGGAACGTCAATCCTCCTCCACTGATCGTTGCCCTTGAACTGACCATTTCTATTTAGTGCTCCGTCGCCGTCGTCGTCCTTGCGGCGTTGATCTCTCTAATCATTATTTTGTGTTTTGACTCAGTGGTGGTTTCCGCCAATTCGCCACACGTCTCCGTTTCAAGTCAAATCGCAATCGTGATCTTTCTCCATCTCGCCCAATCGTTCTGTCACCTTTTGGAGCACAACGGTGATTGCTGCCATTGATTCGACATTCTTCGCTCTATCTTCTTTGATCTGCTTTTGATTGCCAATAGAAAAACTCCACGGATTCCATCTTCTTCTTCATTTTTGTTGCTGCCATGAACATGTAGCCCAGGTCACAAGACTTTTGATACCAATGATGGAACTAGGATCTCTGAATGAATCAGATGGAGTATTATTAAATTGAGGGAAGCTTGATAATCGCCAAGAACCCTAGAAATGATTACAACAGAAACAGAGGAATTAAGAGTCCTCCATTCTCTTAAGTACAAAATGAATCTACATACCTTCTCACCTATCCTTTCCTCTCTTTTATTCTCCTAATATTCCCTTGTAACTGTTTTTCCCGCCTAAACTACTCTATACAGTTGTCAATTCTATAATACCCTGACAGTTATTAGTTATTTTGCCTAACTCTCCTCTCATACATTCTCCATACCTTGAGTCTCTAACATTGTTGTTGACCATATATTTGCAGGTTGTACTTGTGAGGGAGCTATTTATATAACACTAGCTCTGGTTAGGCTTCCATGCTTGTACTCGTGCTATTATCTCTCCAAGTTAAGGGCACAATATGACTTGCCAGAGGCACCATGTATGGACTCCTTAGTTCAATTCTGCTGTAAAACTTGTGCTCTTTGTCAAGAATATAGAGAGCTCGGAAACCATGGATTTGACTTGAGCATAAGTGATTCCTTCTTGCTTCAAATACTTTAATATTTTTTTTTCATTTGTGTGATTGAACGATATGCTGTAATCTCATCAACTTCTGCGCCTTCAATTTCTTAATTTTTATTGTTCAACATTAATTTCCTAATTACTTCATGTTTACTTAGTTTTTGAAGTATTAATAGAGAAAGGCATCTTGGTGAATTTGACTAGTATCGTATGTTTTTGTCGGCTAAGTAATGCCTTTACTTCATTTTAGGTTTTTAGCTTTTTTTCTCTTCGCACATTTGTTTTATATCTATTGATTGATGAGTCTGTAAGAAGAAAGAGTGATGAATTAGATCAAATTTCAGCAAATTTAAATGGGAATGAAAAATTTTGGATTCTGCTTTAAAGTTATTCCACTGAACCAGGTTGTGGAACTTGTGCCATTATTGTCTTTATTTTAGGTTCACGAATTATTAAGTGTTATGCGCTTGAAATTATCAGATGATATCTAGAATCAATTTGCATTAAATTGACCGATTGGTTTTGCTTAAAATAACTTATAGCTAATATTGCTCTTCAAATAGATCTTCATCTTATTTTTGCTTATAGATTTTCTATATTGGAACCATTTGCCTAAAATATGATTAATTGACTATCTAGTTATTACTTCTTCTTATCCATGCATACGGATTTCCAGATTCTATTAATTTGACATTGTGTTCTTTTTATCTTATCCCTGTTGTTGTTTAGTTTCCATTATCACTAATTAATTTTTAATTTAGTTTGAACAAGTGCTTTGCTATATAATTAGCATTATTAGCATGTTGATGAATGATAGGACACTTAGTTAGCTACATGTATCTCTTAGGGAGTAGTTACATAGGAATAAAAGAGGAGGAAAGAGGATCTGGTAATGAGTAATTAAGTGTCTTTTAGTTTTGGGAGAGTTTGCAATTATAATTTTATGATCATTTCAAGACACAGTTCTTTCCAACACCTCACATTTTAATAATTTTTTCTTTGCCTTGTCTTTAAATATAATCCTTATTAAATTATAGATGACTAAAATAAAAATGTGTCTACGTACTACTATATGGATATGGATGTATGATTGAACAATTATGGTTTTTTAGATTGGGATTTAAAATACTGGGAGGGATCTTAAGAAAATATGAAACTTCTATTGTTCCTTGTTTTAGAAAAACAGGTTTGCTTCACTTTCAAATGCACTTAACAGATAAAAATAGCAAGCCATGATTTTAGGCTAATTCTCTTGCTAAGTTTGATTTTAGGCTTCCCTTAGGGATTAAATTTTTTGATAGATTACCTTATTTTATCTCTTTAGATTTTGATTAATTCATAAATTGTATTTTGGAGATGATGATGATGATGAAGCTTGCTTTAGTTAATTAGAAGATAATAGATAAGTCATTCCTTTCATTTACTTTATTTATTATTCTCCCTTGATTTAATACTCCTACAATATGATTTTCAAGGTGTGAAAACATCCCAATTTTTCTTTGTGGCTACTAGGTTGATGTGAAGAATAAAAGAGTGAAGCCAAATAAGTTCTTTTCCATAGGAAGAAGGATGTTAGAGAAGAATGTAGTTGGGATCTTTTTCTTGGTTATGGATTTTCTTTTGGCACTTAATATGCTACGTTTGTATAAATAGTTGTTCAAGATTGTTATAATAATGACATTTGATACTTGTGCTCTTTGTTTCAAAAGTTTTAGAATTTTAATTAAATATGATCGTTGATCGCTAGCGTTGTATGAGAAACCACCTAAGGTCTCTAACTATCAACCTCAAAAAAGGTATTTTATTTTTCCTCTAAAATGGAAGATTAGCGGCAGTTCCAAACTGCCGGTTACTATTAGGCCTCAAAAAAGGTATTTTATTTTTCCTCTAAAATGGAAGATTAGTGGTGGTTTGAAATTGCTAGAAAATCAAAGCTAGAATTTGCAGCGGTTCCAAATTGTTGGTAAATATTATGCATTAGGTGCTTCTTGGCAATTCGAAGCCGTTACTTGAAGTGCTAAAACAACCACAAAGGCAGCCATCGGCTTAACCATTGCAAAACCTATTTTAGCAGCGATTGTTCTAGCGATTCCCTCAAACCACCACGAATTGATTTAAGGATTGTGTTATCTGTGACGATTTGGGAACTTCTGGAAAATGTTTTGCACAATCACAACTAAACCTAAATAAAACTGTTGCTAAATATTATTTTTCTAGTAGTGAACCGATTTCCACTCTCTCTCTTTTGTAGATGATATTTCTATTTGTTTTTTACTTTGGTTTGTTGGGACTACCTGGCATTCTATGTTTGCTATTGTCCGTTGGATCATTCCATATCATTTTTTAATTAATGAAATGCATATCTATCTTAGGAAAAAAAAAAGAGATATTGAATTGAAAAAGCTTGTGAAAGAAGCAAAATTTAAGCACCACATGCCACTTGGCGCAATAGATTTGTGTTATTTACTAAAAAAAGAAATGTGTTAAATGAATGCCAAGTATTGCATTGTAAAGGTTCATTTTCATCCCCAAAATTATAAGTGTGATTTAATTTTGTCCTTGAAATTTGAAAAGTTACCTTAAAACTGGAAAGTTTAGTCACGTTAGTCCTTGGACCTACTTCCATTACTATTCAGTTATGGTTTGATGATTTGCCATTTAATGGGACATGCTAACATTCCCACGTGGCAGTTGACGTTTCTATGTGTTAGCAAAGGGTCAGTCCTTAAATGATTTTTAAATGTGTCAATTTAGTCCCCATATCCCAAAACTTCTTCTTTACCATTATAAACCCTAGCCTCTAGGTTATGAAAAAGAATGGCATAAATGGTACGAAGACTTTATAGTCAAATAGTACTCGAGTGAAGGCAGTCCTTAGTGCCAATCACCAATATCTTTATGTGTATAGACTATAATGGTAGTGATGGGCATCTTCAAAGTTCATGGGCAGCCCTTTTTGAGAAAGCCTTGTTGAAATCACATGTCAAGTAGTGAAGGGTGGGTTAAGGCGATGGTTGTAACACCCTAAATCTTAACCTAAAACTACTAGTATGTACTTAGGTTAATCTTTAGAATATTACCTCTTGGTCTCATCTTTTACTTAGAAAATACTTAGCGGAAATATGGGTAAAATTTTTCTTTTTAAAATCAAGGTGAGAGCCACGCACGAATCTTTAAAAGGAAGCATAACGAAACACATAAGCAAAGCGTAAATGAACACATCATATCATGGAAACATCAACTGAAACATATATATATATATATATATATATATATATATATATATATATATACACACACATAATGTGCCCACCCAAAGGGTAGGACTATTCGATACATCGGGAAACAGAATACAACTGAAGAGCAAATACAAGGAAAACAAATACAGGGAAATCATAAAACAACACCCATACCCGAGTGCACCTAGAGTAGGCAACCTCATACACAAAAGAAGGTTTGCTTTCAACTATGTGGCGTGTGTGCACTAACTGCTACCCATCCAATGCTCCTACTCCTGCTGGTCCGAGTACTGAGGGGTGGAATCGATCCACTGGCAGATCTCGGCGGGAGTGGTCGTGCGGATCATCGGAGCGCGCCCACCTCGGCGAGGGCGCATGAATGGCTGATGAGCCAACCTCGGCTGACCTACTGTCTCCTCACTCCTGGCTCTCATCGGTGGGGGAGCTAGACTGGAACTCCAACTGTACATATGTGAGGGCGGGTCTTCTGATGGATCCGTCTCCGAATACTGGGTCTGGGCACGTACTCCGGGTAGTCGCGTACAGCTGACGTCTCGGGCTGCATGCGGAGAATCTGCTCGTCGCGTGGTCTAGCTCGCTCAAAAATCCCGTTATGGCGGTAAGGAGCAGTCGGGGTGAAGCGGTAGCTCGGAACGGGGTGCGCGAAGGGTCATCCCATGAACATGAATACTCTGACAATGCAGCGACCCTCAAAATGGTATGACCCAAGTGCTGGGTCATGGTGCAGCTCCCATGTCAGGGTGTCGATGAAGAGTACGAAAGTCGCCATCTGAAGACGTGACGGAAGAAAAGAGAGAGGGAATGAGAATCTTCTAAAAGAATTCTCAGTAGGGTAATCCCTACCTAAGTGACATCATCACATCCTCAGGAACCTTGGGTTTTATTTCTAAAAAGGTGTGCATGCATATAAACTCCTTTTAAGTTAGTTTTCTAAAGTATTATTTATCCAAGGCCCGTCATATTTTATAATGCGTCTTATGACTAAGCATGGAATATACTAATGATATGAATGCATCATAAAGGTAAGCCAATCAATAGAATAACTAAGAAACATTATAACATTGGCATAAAGGGATAGGTATAGCATATGTGACATTTTAAACTTTAACTTTCATCTCATATTGCCACCCTAAAACATCTCTAGGTTATGAGCTCATACCTTAACTAGTCGTCACTAGCTCTTACTTATCCTATGATAAGCATAACATAATCCCGACTTAAAGTACGGGCTAGGGGGAAAATTAAGGATCACCTCTCTTAGGGTCATTTCCTCTTTGAAACGCTCTACTAGCAACTAGTGCATCGTAGTATTGTCCGCTTTGGCAAGCTCTATGTCAATACCCTCACGGATTTGTTTTCTTGGGGGTGCTCGGCTAAACCGGTGTCACCCAAGAAGACGTCTCAGTGTTGTATCACATTTAAGTTCTCATAAAGTGTTAATTCATAGATACATCATTATTCATCATATAAATCTTTCTCGTAGTATGCATCTCATCATATAATCATATATAAAACTATAACCTATTTTCACATAAGAATTTTTCATAGCATATACATTATCACATAATTATACCTTAGACAATTATTCATACAAACTCACAAGCTTATTATGTTATAAACCCATAGTGTTTTATGCTTTGGTTCTTTTGAGTTTTAAACTTGTAAACTAATTGTTCTAGTATTATCCTTAACCTCTTACAAACCTATAGGTTCACAACTAATAAGTTTTACTAATTTTTTTATGCTCAAGGACCTATCCAAATAGCACTATGCAGATTTAGACAGCTTTACATTTGTGTGATTACGGGGTTCTAGAAATTACGGTTTAGACCCTTAAAGTCCTTATCTCACATTCTAAGTTATCGATCATCAAAACCTAGTCTCTTGGGAACCTATGAGGTTATAACTAAGTATTTCTCACCTCATACTATGGTCAAGAACATCTCTAAACCTCAAGGATGCAGAATTTGAAATCCTAACTTTACGGGTACCTAGAAGTCACAACAATGACCCTTTCTAAGTTCGGTTTGCTCCTAAAGCTTCAAGATTAAGTCCTAAACCAATTATGAGTCATTCCTATACATCCAAACTAATTAAAAATCATGATTATTAAATCTAAACCTTGCTGGACAGAATCCAGAAAATTACATAATTAAAGGATCCAGAACTCTCAAATTAATTCTTTTCTAGTCCCTAACTTATCCTATCTTTCACATATGAGTCTTAATATTATTTTTACTCAAACATAGGCACATAATCATCATTAAAACAGCACATAAAGTGGCAGTAAAGAGCAAGGAAGAATCGAAAATATACTTCTCCATAAAAGGCATAGAACACAATTTCTAAGGCACATAAGCTACTAGTTTCTCTTGGAACTATTTTAGAACTTTCAAAACTTGTTTATAAACACCTTCATCCTTTAAAATCATAGGAATACTTAAGAGGGCAGTGGCTAAATTATTTTTATCTCAAGAGGTCCTAAATTCATAAAACTTAGTTCTACATATTCCTTATACTCACATAAGCTTAGATAAATTATAAAACATAGTTTTTAACACTTGGAAACACCAAAGCCCTTTAGGGCCGAAATGGGAACCATAAGAAATAAATATTTTTAGACCTTTGTAGAGACAACAATGGGCAAGTCTTTGAGCTCTAGGTTCATTAAAGTGATGACATAAAAATAAACATGCTCATGCACTATTTTAGGTTCCATTAGAAAGTAAAGTGATGGCACAAAGTAAATATAAATGCAACTCATTATTATCTTGGTATTAAGTGAGAACTTGAAATATAAACATGATAATGCATAGCTTGAAATATAAACATGATAATGCAAGGTTCACTTATTATCTTGGTATTTAGTGATAGCAAGGAAGTAAACATGATATGCAAAGCATAAAGTAAACATGATGCAAGGTTCATTTTATGGTTGACTAGAGCTCATTCAAGACTTTCATAAGATAACAACCCAATATAATATCTCAAAGATCAAAACATCAAAACCGAAAGTCTTAAGAAAGTGAAACTAAGTCAAGTTCTTTATTAAATACCCAAAACCCCTATCTAGAGAAAATCTCTAGAACGTACCGGCCAACTTTAAGGTTGACAAGGGTAGGCTTGGGCTTTTAGAAATCCTTAGATTAATTTTCTTAAGTTGAAAAACCATGTGAGCTAGATATCATATAGATGAAATCATAAGGAAAGGAAAACTCAAGCTTTAGAGGTTTCTTTGAGATGAACACAATGTCATCATCTAGAAATTCTCATCATCAAGCTATCATGCTCATAACAAGGCCTAGAGGCCGAAATGAAAAGAAAAGGAAAAACAAAGGAAAGTTCCAAAAAGAATCCAAGAGGAAACTAGAGAAAAACACTTTCTTGAGCAAAACAAAGTTTGAGAAAAAATCCCTACCTCGTGATGAAGGTAAAAGCTTGGACTTGAAGATGGAAATGAGATGAGCAACTCCTCCTAGGATGGTGGTGATGATTCGGCCAAAGAGGAAGGAAAAGAAAGGAAATGTGTTTTGGGTAAAGTTGTGTTTGAGGTTGAGTATTTGAGAGCTTAGAGAATGATTTAAGGTTATGAGGTGGTAGATTGAGACTATGAGGTGATTATGTGAGGGAATGATGACAAAGATGAAGATGAAGAGAAAGAACTCTTGAAACTTTGAGAGAAAAGAAAAACTTAGCAAGATAACTCTAAAACTCTAAACTTAGCAAATGCTTCAAGGTGCAACAAGACTATCACAAGCATCCTATTTATAGAAACACAAAACCATGGACTCATCAAGGGAGGGGTGCTGGCCATAGCATTGGAGGACAAAGGGAGAGGAAAATATCTCTTTGATTGTGTCATAGAAGCATAGTTTGAAGTATGGAAGCTATGCTACAAAGTATGGCTTGATGTGAGTTAATTTCCTATCAATTTTTATGAAATTAGGCTTCTAGAAACAATGCATGGCTGGAACTTTTCCAGCCACAAATAAATGGAGAAAATGAGCTATTTTAATTAGTTATTTACTTGGAAAATCAAGCTTGATTGAAAGTTATGACAAGGTATAGTGTATGTGACTTGAGGTATGGCCTTGGAGTGTTGAAAAATTGAACATGTGATGCATATGGAGGGGGTGAGGCTTCGGCCAGACCTGGCAGCAGAGTGGGGAGGATGATTTGATCATGTAATTGGGTGTTAATGGTGGGTTTAAGTGTAGGTTAGCTTAGGTACAAGGTTAGGAGTAATTAAGCTTAAGTTTAGGTAACTAAGAATGAGTAATTAGGATTTTATGACAAGGTTAGGAGTGCTCATACATCATTAGAGAATTTTAAACTCATTTATGAATAAACAATGTGTAACACAATTCCATGATTTAAGGAATTGGAAAGAGAAAATACTATTCAAGATTCCATGACTAGGAGTCTTAAAATTAAAATATGATTTTAAGTTGTAATTAAGCACTTTTAGGTTCTAATCAACTTTAATAAATTATTTTGACTCAAGATTAATTAAGGAAATTAATTAACCTTCGATTAAAGCCTAATATTGCTTAGGTTTTCTTAATCACGCGATTAAGCGTAAAAACACGAAACTAGGGGCAAAACCGTAATTTTGCACTAATTTCGCTCGGGACCTCTAGGACCAAAACTAAAGTCACAGTCCACATAAAAAGCCTTTTAAAATCATCTGGAGAAGTTTCGGGTTCATCCGGCACTTGCAAACGGGTAAAACACCGTAGGGGCGTTTTGGTCATTTTGACCCGAAAACTCGAAAAATGAGATTTTCGATCCCGGGAAGGTACACAAGTTATCTAATCCCCTTCCAACATTGAGTTTTCCCTTCGAGTACTGCCGAACCGGCTTTCCTCGAATTCCGGGCTGAAAATGACCTCAAGGGCATTTTGGTCATTTTTACTCTAACAGAAAAATCGGGGGGTTACAATGGTGAAAGTGCAAGTTGAAAGAATGGGAGTGTGGAGGTTTGAAGGAAAAGGAAAGGGTGAAAGGGATATCTTTTTAGTAAGGACCTCATTAGAATTTGGAACATAATGAGGTTAGGGATTTGGGATGTGGGGACTAAATTGGCACATTCAAAAATTTTTTAGAGACTAAACTGAATCATTTGCCTACACTTAGAAACATCAAATGCCATGTAGGAATGCCAGGATGTCCTATTAAGTAACAGATCATCAAAATGGTAAGGGAATAGTAGTAAAAGTAAATGCATGGACTAACGTAACCTATAGTTTACAATTTCAGGGACCAACTTAGTTACTTTTCAAATTTCAGGGATGAAAATAAATCATACTTGCAATTTCAAGGGCAAAAGTGATACTTTACTCCAATGTTGCTGTTAACTCTCTTTAACAATAGTAAGAGTAAGAAAAATAAATAATAAAAAAGCATTATTTACAAACAGTATGAAGATCATATATAGGACATTACTTTATTATAATTACAAATAGTTATAAATATAAATTAAATAATACTAATTGTTGCAACTCCAATTATTCTTATAAACTACTATATGAGTGAGATACTGAAAAGATGATCAAATAAGCTCTTTTATTCAAATTATTTTGAATTTTGAAAAAACATGTGAGAGAAACTTAATCAAAACACCGCATGACACTTGGCCCAATAGATTTGTGCCATTTTTTGAAAAACGAAATGTGCCAAATGAATGCCAAGTGTTACATTATGGATGTTGCTATTAACTCTCTTTTACAATAGTAAGTAGATAGATTATCCCAATTTTCACCTTCCAACTAAACATGACTATAGTATTAACAATCGAAAAGATGGTTAGAAGAAAATATCTTTATTTATCTAGGCTTATGTTTGATTTTATTTTTTAAACCTTTTGGTTTCCCAAGGTATTCATAGTCTAATGCAATAACAAATCTCTTTTGTGTACGGTAAGCCCATTTAAGGGAGTAGACGCTAGTTATGGGTTTTAAAACTGCTCCATTCCTAAAGTGATAATCATTTGATTTAAGTATGTAACTTTTCGAATCCCAAAATTAAAGTTTAAACATGGGCTTAAGTTTTTTTTTTTTGGTTACAAAACACCTATTTTAGTCCCTCTAAAATTTCAAGTCGGACAAATTGTCCCCTGTAAAAAAAACTCTCAAATTGATCTCTATAAAATTGATTATTATTGGACAAACCGGTTCCTAAAAAATAAAACTATCAAATTGATCCATGTAAAATTTCAAATCGAACAAATTGGTTATTTCAAAATTGAATAATAAGCCATATTAGTCTATATGATAAGTTGGGTTGAGAGGACTAACTTATCTAATAATTCACTTTTGTAGAGACTAATTTATGTGTTTTTTTTTAAAGAATTACATTGTCTGACTATTCAATTTTGCATGAACCAATTTGACAAAGATCAATTTATCTGACTTGAAATTTTAGAAGGACTAAATTAGAGATTTTGTCTTTTTTTTTTTTTTAAGGAAGTGACTATTGCTACTCTATATTGGCTATTGTCACTCCCTATTTATTGTGCTTTAGTTTAATTGTACTAAAGTGCTAATCTAATACTATTTTTAGTTTTATTCAAGTTTAATACAATTAATATTTTTGTTCAAAAAGTTTTCTTTTGTTATTTTTATTTTATAAAATAAATGTTTTCATTTTTAATTAATTTTCCAATGAAATATGTTAAATTTATATTATTACATAGTAAGCGAAAAAAATGTAACAAAATGATTTTGTTAAGTTTAAATATAGATTTTGAATTGAATTAAATCTGTTTTTACTTTCTTATGTGATTTAGACGTTACTAACACACAATTATTTTGTAATGAAATTAAAATGCGGTCTGATCTTGTGTGGGTTGTCTACAAGAAATCTGAAGCCCTTTCCTACAACTTGGAGACCCGTCCATAAGTAGTTGGGCAGAGAAATTTTGATTCAAGTGTTTTCGCGAAGAAAAAAAAAATCCATTCCGTTTGAATTTTGGCATCCCGATTGTTTTATTAAATGTGTATGGTGAATATGAGAAATAATAGTAATTCACAAAATTAAGATGTCAAATTATTATAACTAGAATATAACACATCCCGTCTACAAGAAATCTGTTTTTTTTTTCTGGCCACAATATAACACTGGAAAATGTCTCCGATGGGGATTTCATGTCTTTAATTTGTTTTCTTGCTGGAGGTTATATTGTGGTTCTGAAAGTTTATTCTCTGATTAAGTTTATGAAAAATAAAAATAATTCACCGTAAATTTGTGTAACTCTTATCCCAATATTGAAAACGTGTGATAATTGGCTTAAAGGTTGAAAATCTTTTAGGTTGTGGGTAATGTTATCATCTAGAGCCAAGATGATCACGATGACAATGGAATTAAACTAATAACAATAATAAATTAATTATTTTTTAAATAATAAAAAATAAATTAATTATTATGGATGGATAAATATTAAGAATTTAAATAATTTAATTATTTTATTTGAATCAATAATAATCATAAATTAAGATAAAATTATGATTGATAATAAATATTTAATATTAAACTATATTTTGATTAAAATAGGAAAGGGCAATATAGAGAAATCAACTTAACACTAATGGCAGTGAGAGTGGCAACAGATTGCCTCTCCCTTTTTTTTAATGTGTTCAGAAAAAAAAAAAAAAACGTTTTTTCCTCAGAGTTATGAAAAAGTAAAGGTGAAGCCCGGCTTAAGCTTAAGTTAAAAGAAACAAACTCTTGATAAATCATGGTTTTGAGCTTTTAAAAGCAAAACCAACCCTTTTTTTGTTTTGGTCGTAGGAATAAAAAGCGAAACCAAACTTACAATTAACATCTGACCAAAAACAAAAGTTTATGATTAACATTGTTGAAGTGGTTGATGCAATTGGAGCAATAAATCTGCAATCTTGGACTCCACTGATGAATTGCGCTTGGCACTTGGACTTGATTGGAGCCTATCGATGACATTTTTGGCTGTTAATTCGGATTTTGGTTCTATTCCTTTGGGCAATGGCTTGGATAGTGTAGGATATGGTGAACTGGGCTTACAGTTGTGAAAAGTTAACTTGTTGGGGTCGCTGGCTGACAAGAGATTGCACCAAAAAGTGGTAGATAGATCAAGCTTGGGCCTTTTCATTATTGTGTTTTGAAATATTTATTTCACACGTGTTATGTATTCAACCCAAAAACAATTTTGCGTTTTTTTTAAAGAGAAATTAAAAGGACCACAGAGAAAAACAAAAGACTATTACCTGAAACTTTTAAGAGCCTTTGACCAAAAATATAACATTAAGAGTCAGACGAAAAAACAAAAACAGAAACTTTTAAGAGTAAGGATATGTTTGGTTAAGAGTAAAAATGAGAATAAATTTTTCATAAATAAAATTCATGTGTAATTTTATATATAAAATTTATCTATAAAAATTTATCCCCTACTTTTATCCTTGATCGAACATACCCTAAGAGTAATGCTATCTATCGCGATGTTTATTTGCAAATGGGAGTTTCTATGTTATACTTATGCGACTAAAGCTGATCTAACGTGGTTCTGTTACTCAAGAGTCATTTGTCGAATTTTGCGCTTCGTCAATTTGAGCTATGCAGCAACACTCCTCAGTAGAAAAGCAAAAATCAAGGAGTGAATACCAATTCCACCCTTCGCATTGCAGGTACGAAAAATAAACGACGCCTGCTACTATACCAGAAGAAAATCATGGGTTGCCTACCCTTTCATATGTGGTGGCCTCTGGTTGGTGCACTTGACTCAAGCACTCTTTAGGAAAAATCTCTTTTTCCACTTTGACCCCTCTCCAATTCTATTTTCACGATAATTCCCCCATCACACAAAATTACTGTCTGAAACTTACCTAACTCAGTGAAAGTAATCTCTCTTCAACCTGAAACAAAATTCCCAATTTTAATCTCAACACATGAACTCTAAGCTTCATGCAATGGAATTGGAACTGAGAATTTTGTTTGAGATTGAAAAGGGATTAGAGAGGTTAATTAGTTTCATTGGTTTAGGTAACTTCAAATGGTAATTTTGTGGCAGGGGAATTGTTGCGAAAATGGGATGGTAGGGGGGTAAAAGTTTAAAAAGGCGAATTTGCCCCAAAGAGTGCTTGAGTGTGCCCCACTTTGACAAGTGCATCAACTAGAAGTCAGGACGTATAAAAGAGTAGGCAACCCATTTTCTTTTAGTATAGCAGCAAGTGCCAAAATTAACTTCGCGCTACAAAGCAATTTCTAACTTTTAATGACACTAAAATGAATTTTGTTGCTTTATTAACTTGCTTGCTCCATTTTGTAACTTAAAAGAAATAAAAAAAATTATATAACTAATAGTAAAATATGTCATGACTCATGTTTGTAATATTATATATTGAATAACTTATTATAAATATTGAATTTCACCGATCAAATTAATGAATTGTATAATATTATCTTGGTAATTTAAGTATACAAAATTTTATGATAAAAATGGATATTAATAGATATGTAATCTAATACTTAATATTTTTGTTTGTATTTTTAAAATTATATTATACATCGAAACGAAATAAAATAATGAAATATCAAATTATTTTAAAAATATTTAAAAATTTGTACATTTGATCTACATAATAAAATCTTATAATTCAAGACCCATAAAATTCAATAAAAAATAAGTAGTGCAAGTATGTTAAATTTTAATATTGAATGGAGCATAATGTGTGTGGGGGCGTGGCCCTATCCTTTTGTTTGCTTCCAGCCGCCTAGAGCATATGCGGCTGCATTATTGTTCCTTCATTACAAAGCAAAAGCTCTTGCAAATTGAAACTTAGAGCGATAAGAACAAGCTTGGGGAGACGAGATCATCATTTTTTTGGGAAGAGATAAAATCTACTTGTGTTTGTGTGTCCCATCTTGTAACTGGAATGTTACTGTTGTCCTGCTGTACTGGGTTTATGTTGAATCAAAACGGCAATTCTAGGCTTCCTTTGATGAATTTGTTTCATTTCTCAGTAAAGGAACGTATGTATGGCAATATTGGAAAGACATGCAACAAGTTAATTATACGTTGTAATCCAAGTTGAAGTTATTCACCTATTTCGCGTGGAACACGAATACAATATACACAATTGAAAATAAAAAAATTCATTATTTAAAAAATATCGTTCATATAAGATTCACTTTACCTTATTCTTTTTATTAAATATTAGAAGTTATTTAGAATTTTAAAATAAACTTAAAACTTGTATAGTATTTTCTTTTTAAACTTTAAATGACCTTATCTTTATTGTAACTTTTAGTGTTAGAATAAAATAGAATAAGTTTTTTTTCTTTTTGTCTCAATAAAATCATGGATATGTGAACTCTATTATTAGGAACCTTATTAATGCAGCCTAACTTAGACAAGATCCTTGAAGAGGATAATGGTCTCTCAACAACTGTTTTTTATTTATTTTTTAATATTACAGTATTTGAACTCAAGACCCATAGCTAAGATATCAAGGCACATATCAATTTTTTAAAAATTAAATTTAATTATATATGAACACATATTGCGGTTAGTGTATCGTAAAAGATCTTACACAAATATGTAATCACACCATAAAAACAAATGGTGTGTCCATGTTTCATATATGTCATATATTATTTTTGCCAAAAAAAACTTAAAATATCTGAACGCTTACGTTATTATTATGTTGAAAGCCACACACATAATATTATATATATATATATATTGATTAATTGTGTAAAACATTTTATTATAAAAAATAATAAAATATTGAATATACAATTTATGCAAAACTCCTCCTTTTCCCACATCTATACAAGGCACAGCTAGGCATGTCATTTCCTAAGTACTAATTCGGCAACACATTTTGTTGGTACGTCCTCATTGCAGAAGTAGACAAAAATAAAAGATTGAAACAAGTTATACAATTTATGCTCAACTCCTCCTTTTCCCACATCTATATAAGGCACAGCTAGACATATGTCATTTCCTAAGTACTAATTCTGACAGCACATTTTGTTGGTAATTTTCTTTTGACATATCAAAGCACTAGCATGGCAAATGCTAGCACTTTCTTGAGCTTGGCAACATTGGTGGTCGCATGTTCCTTAGTATACAACACAAATCAAGTTTCAGCTCAATGCGGGGGAGATGTTCCTGCTCTTGTATCTCAGTGCTCACCGTATGTGCAGAAAACTGGGCCAACGATTCCACCATCACCAGGGTGCTGTACAGAGGTGAGAAAATTGGATGTCACATGCGCATGCAACCTTATTACCAAGGATGTTGTGAAGCTTGTGAGTGTTCCCAAGTTAATCTTTGTTGCACGGTATTGTGGATTGCAATTAACACCCGGAACGCAATGTGGAGGTAATTAAGATCTTTCTACCTTAGACCTCATTTGACATTAGAAAATGATGGTATCAGACTACTTAAGAAAAGAGGTTAAATTATTTGTTCCTTTAAAAAATTTTACACACTTTAACACACAAGTTAGAACGTTCAGTCAAATGTCTTCTGTTATAGTTGAAGATTTTGTCATGAGTAAGGTGTCAATACTTACAAAGAGAATAATTAGACAACAATGTGAATACTTAGTTTTAATACACAACTCAGAAAAACTGTTTTTATCAAGAATGAAGCTAAGGTTGTTCAAAAATTAGTTTTCTTATATTACAAGAGATTTGAATGAAACTTGTACATTATAGAACAAGAAAGTTTGAAACAGACTCAGTAATGCAATTAATTTTAGTAATTAGTTTTGTGAAATTAAGTGATTAAAACTTTGTTAGTTTTAGTTTCTTAAAAGATATATGCAGAAAGACATGTAACTGATATGCAGTATTTAGGAGGATGAGATAGAATGGTTGAACACAAATATTTTATATTGGTTTGGATCTCTAACTTAGATTCTACATTCAGTTCCCACCCTCTAGGTGAGTGTATTCACTATCAATTTGCACAACCAATACAAACACTAAGTATTCTTTTCCCAAACCTTTCTAAATTCTTACCCAAGTAGTCTTTTCAATAAGCCTCACCAAGCTCAACTTAAGTAGTATTTTCAATGAGCCTCTCAAAACTCAATTAATCAGCTTATATCTTACAAGATAAAACCTTACAATAACATTTTACATAAAGTTTGTTGTTTCACTCTCAAGAAGAATATAGCACTCAATACAACAGCTTTCTAAACACTCTCACATCAGTATATTAACAACTATAACAAGCTGAGAGAAGAGGAAATTGCTTCTGTTTGAATTTCAAATTTTGCAAGAATATAGCTTTGGTATATCTCTTTCTGAATGTCTTCTAAGATCACCTTTTATAGAAGGATGAGATTTTTTGATCGTTTAATGAAACTTGGAGAGATGTAGCACATGTTTTCTTATGAGATCATCCCTTAATGATGAAGGACACTACTTTTCCTTTATGTCTTTGTTGTTGTGTTGTTCAGAATATAACAAGAAGGGAAATGTCCATTTGAGTACAAGAGTAGAGGCATCCTTTGACTTGTTGCTTTTCAATATTTTGATAGGACAGCAGCAGCACACATTATTTGGTTACTTCAGCAAGCAATTGCATTGTTGAACCCAAAGTTTACCATTCTTGGCAAACACTTTTCTGCACTCCATTTCCTTTTTCTACTTCTAACACAGATTTGCTAAAGTGCTAGCTCAAGGTGTTGATATTCTCAAAATTAAAACTATAAGCATAAGTGAGCCAATTTGAAATAAAGCTAAAACACTTAATAAACTAATTAGAAAGTTCAGCAAGAGATAATTAATTTTAAAGCATACTAATACTACAACTATATGAAGTGTTTTGCTATCACACCAGGATACATAAACCAACAGAAAAGTTTTGGGTGTCGAGGGAGTGCACTTGTTAATTTTTATAGAACAATTTTTCAGTTTTTAATCAGATTTACAATTCCAGGATTTAATGAAAGTAATAATTAAAATTAAAAATAAAAATGGAAAAATAGATTTTATAGATTTTCCTATTTTATTCACAAAATCTTGAAAAATACAAAACTTATTGAAAACAGAAAATAAAAATTGAAAATTGTTTTATAAAACTAAGCACACTTTAATTTTCATAATCTATTGTGATAAGCAGTTACAAAGCATTTTCTCCTAATGATTCATTTGTTAGTTTATTACTATGCTTGTTCCTTGTGGCATCCATTTTTAATTATATATGAATTAGGTCTCAACTATTTGCAATAGTTATAACATTTAATTTATTCTGTAAATTAGTTCTCCAGAATAAAAATGATAGATCCTGATGGGACATTATTTGAAGTTATCACTGTTCAAAATTTTTATATTTGTGACTTGTTTATACATGTATGCATGCTTCTAACTGGTTAAGTGAATTATAGAGTTAATTCATTTTCTTTTTGTTATGATACACTAAGATTAAATTATACATTTAAATATAATTAATGATCTCAAATTTGAGTCCTTAGTATAAAATATCCAGTGTTAAGAGAGAAATATGTCTCCCATAGAAACTTAAATGATCAAACAATATTAGTGAAATGATAATGGGGCAAACAAAAAAAGATTATACATACATATGTCCAACAAAATTTTAAAATAAGTTAATTTATACTAAAAGAAAAAAAGCGGTAAGTTGAATAGTGGTGCTTGTATTTTCTCTATATTTTCATGGAAGGAAAAATCGAGCCGAACTGGTCGGTCCGATCGGGAATCGGTCATTTAACCGGGTTTATTTAAGCTTAAAAAATCAGAAAGTTAAAATCGGGGAAAATCGATGAACTGGACCGCTTAGACCGGCTTAAAACTTTTTTTTTTTTTACAAAACTTAAATACTGATATTTTGTGCCAGTTACAGAGTAAAAATGAAAAAAAAAAAGAACCAAAGAAGGATACTAACAAAGATTGTTGGGTTGTTTTTATTCTCTTCGTGTCATTCATAGGCTGCTCACCATAGATCTCGCTGATCACCAACAAATATTATTTTCAAATATTTTGTGATCATGTTATGAGGCTGAGACTAGATAAATTTTATATGGATTATGTTTATTTTTATAGACCTGTGAATATATATATTTTGTGTTGATTTTGTTACTATTAATTATTTAATATTTTAATTAATTATATCTATATATTTATATATATTTTATTATATTTCGATTAAACCGATTCAATCTCTAAACTTTTGAACCAATACGACCAATTCAATTCGGTCACTTCCAACTTCTTCCATTTAATTTAATCTTGACTTGTCTCATTCTTTTTTACCCTCTTCTCTCCTATTTATATATATGCGTGAACGTTTTTAACTGATGTGAAACTTGCGCCGTCATTATTTCAGCTGTTAAAATTCCGCCAAAAGCAATGAAGTGAAAGCCTTCCTTGACTGCGTTGTTGGTGAATAAAGTGTCTTCCATGCTGTATTCGCAATAATGCTCCTCGAAGCAAAGTGTCGTATGCTGGGGAAGAACACTCAGAGAGCCATGTTTGAAACAGAATGCATCCACGTAATAAAATTAATAGTATACATAAAATGAGTATATATTGATAATATATTATAACAAAGTCAATACAAATTTCCATTTCCAACTGAAAACTCACTATTGCACCAATACTTTATCTACTATGGGTATATAGAACGCATCGCATCTGTTACCGATACTTTGATACTTTAAAATGTATTAAAATTAAATTTTTTTAGTGATTTTACAAATTAATTTATCCATAAAATATCATTGATATATATATATTTTTTATGTTTTTTTAATATAATTATGAAAAGTTAAGTGAATTTAATAATATGTTGATAATACCACCTTTAATTTAATATATAATTAAGGAGTATATATATACACACATATCCTTGTTTTTTAAATTTCAGAATTTTACTGTATCTCCGTATCGATATCGGATCATATTAATATCATATTTTCTCTTTGTGATTCATAGCTCAGGATATCCCTTTCTTTCATGTGTTGCGCTCGTGAGTGGGCTTATGTGTTACCCAAAGTCCCTCTCCCTTTTTTTGTTTGGATGAAATTAGGCACACAATATTTCGGTGCAAAAGCTTTAATGACTGACCAAAAACTAGAAAGCCTAAAAATGAGGTTTTTCAAATCATACCTATAAATGTCGTTCTTATGACAATGGAAAGTATGGCCAAAGTTGGTTTGCACAATAAATACCAATTATCCTAAAGTTTTTATTTTCCTACCCGTGAGGTCATATTATGGGAAAGCTATTGATTGATATAATAAGTTAAAAAAAAATGGTTGTTAAATAGATGGTCATACAATGAAAAAAAAGAAAATTCTATTTAAATGTCAAGATCACAACCTAATACGGATGAAAGAGATGTAAGAGTCTAAAATATGTCATCAGATAACCATCAAACCATGCGAATTGCATCATTGGAGAGAAGATTATAGTTGAAATTTGGAAGAAAATAATTGCTAAAATACTCTTTTTAAGCAGTATAGTATTTAATAAATTGATTTTTCAGTAATGTCTATAATAATATCCTGATAGTCAAAGCACTTCAAAAAGGTGTCTTACTTGGTCAACAATAACCCTTTATCAGATCCAATTATCAATATATATATTGATTATGAATTAATTACACACCCCAATTTGCCAACAGCCACCATACCAATAAAGCAAAAGAGATGTGATTTTTCTTTTGCAGCGTACTAAAGTAAAGTCAAAAAACACTTGAGCTAAGCCAATTGGCTTATCAGTCACTATAGGACAAAATGTCAACCGATATTATGCTAATGAAAACATGACATTTGACAATTTTCAGATGGTCATTGTGACCAAAACAGCAAAAGCAGAAACAGATTATATTGTTTCTATTAGGAATGAACCACCAAATATCTTGAGCACGAAACAAAGCCTCCTATTTGAAGCAATGATGGTTAAGGATTGATCCAATTCCACTAGAAAGCCAACTTGCTCTATTTGCTGAAAGAGAGCCAACATATATTCAGGAACTTGGAAAATCAACTTGCAATAAGCAAGTCAGTAAGTTAAAATAGCTTATGGATATTATAGGCCAGGGTATGAGTTTATCAAAAAATGATCAGCAGCAAACAATGAAACTGTATGTCTTCCCAATTTTTTTTTTCTTTAATGGCTTTTGTTAGACAATATCAGGAGCATGCCTAAAAACCACCAGACCCGACAATAAACCAGTCAAAGAACTGGTTAGGTCCACTGGTTTTACCAGTTCATTACTATATGGATAAAACAATTTCATACAAACTAAAAAAGAAAATAAATATAAAAATTAAACACCTGAAGACTATACTCATCAATATTTCATCCCTATTTTCATATTTCCCTACCTTGAATTCCGTCTTACTTCCTAGATCTCCAAGCTGATATTGAAAACAAAGGCCGATCCTGCCAGCAAATTACTACACAACCATTTTCATCCCTCATTTTATATCCCTCACAACCATAGCTCTGCAGGAACCTCCTTGCTTGCAACATACCAAAATAGCTTAAAGGCACATTGCCAAACCCAGCCAAATCAAATCGATGCAGCCACTTATCCAGCTTTTCATGTCTTTCCTTTCGATCAGATCCCTCACACGCAACAATGTTCTTGATCTCCTCACCGAAAAGCATCTTCTCCACCCTTATTCTCTCCAATGATGTCCTTGAGAGAGTGCTTTCCAAGCAATCAAATAATGCTGCATAAGAATATAGAGCTTCCAGTAGCCTCTCCATCAGAGTCGAACCGTTATGATTTGAGTCTTGTTCAGTTACAATCATGACCTTTGGTGATAATCCCCATAAGGCATTGAGGAAGCTCTCCATATTCATCGAATTTGGAGTGGTTAAAGATGCTGGAGATGATGAGGCTGAGTCAGGACTCGGGGCATATCCATTGACCATATCTTTCTCAAGCATATCGCCCAATGTGCTTTGGTACACTGGCAGGGCTCTTTGCAGGTGAATTCCATTTGGGGCTTTTGTCAAAAGAGGATATCGTCTCTGCACGGCTTCATCATCCCAGGCCAAAAGGGAATGTAGTTGGAGAATCGAACTTATTGCTAGTGCCTCCCCAGTTTTTACCCGAAGTTTGTCAAAATTGAGATTTTCTAATTTGCTAACTACAGGATTAAATTGGAATGGGATATCCAACTTTTCTGCTTCTTCAGTCAGTCTATGAGCTACCTGGTCAAGAATCTCTTTCCTATGATGAACCCCACTGATTCTCACATGAGGAGGACCCTCAGGACGCACGCTCAGAACTTGGAGGAGGGCAGTCCACTGAGCAGGTTCAGCAGCATTGAGATCAATTATATGAATCATCTTCTCTCCTTCCATTGCTTCAACAATAGCCTGATTTGTCAGAACAAATGCTACCTTCAAGAAAGGGAAAAGCTCAAAGAAGAGCTTCTGAACAAGGATTTCTTCAGAAATCATTACCATTTTAGTTGAGTTAAGGGCTCTGTGGAGCCCAGGCCATGTTTTGAGTATCCGATCAGCGAGTGCTTCGGTGAAATATGCTGCGATCCGCTGCATGGTATCCCCATCTGGTGAGGCAAGCATTGAAATTTGCTCAAGCAAGGCATTTGCATTGTCAAGGCTGCCAGAAGCCACATGGTTTGCACAGGTGACCAACAAATGGATCAAGTACAAACCTCTTTCCTCAGATTTCAGTTCCCTAAGCAAGGGATGGGGAGATCCTAAGCTAGGTGAAAGTGACATCATGGGGAAGAACTGCAAGGGTGAAGAAGTTGCAGAAGATGATCCTTCTTCTTGCATTATAAGAACCATGTAACAACAAAAACAACAATCCGAGGAAATTGGAGACAATGAAAGGTTGATGAAGTTGATGATTGCCTTTGTCACAGACAAACTTGATTTAATAACAAGACTTTAGGCTTGAAGAACAAAAAGGCACAAGCTTGAAGAACCCAATGAATACGTTATGACAGAGAACACGCTTTTAAGCACAATATTCAGCAAAATTGAGGATTTTTTTTTTTTAATCAGTTAGCTAGTGCAGATAGCATGAGCAAAACAGAATAGGACAAGCACAAAGGAAAAAAAAAAGTGAAAAAAAAAAAAACACAGAAAGGGTTTGATTCTAAGAACCTGCAGGACCCCAAATTCAGAATCTCGATCAAAAGCTTAAAGCTGAGGCCTTTCAGCTCGGAAACTGACGGGTACGACGTTTTTTTACCCACCAATTCAGCACAAATTTATGGAGAAAAACATGGAAGCAGTTGCAAGAAGAAACAGGGTAACCGTACCAAAAACCATGTTGGGTGGTGTCAGCACCAGAACAAGCTAAAGTAACAACGAAAAGCTAATCCCTTAGTGGGTTTTGAAATTGAGGAATGATGAAGATGAAGCCCCAACAGAAGTCCAAAACTTGCCTCTTGGAACACACTGAAACAAAAAACCAGAACCGTTATGTGTTTTTATCTTTTTCCTTTGGCTTTGTATATTGGGGGGAGTGAGTTTCGATGTTTGGATTTGTACTGAAGCTCCTGGTTTGGAGTACTTATTATTCATTTCATGCTAATGGCTACAACGTTGTCAGGCTCAGACAATCCGTGAAGGTTGAGGGCATTTTGTCTTTACTGTTTTGTTGTCCTTCACACACCTTAGTGGAATATGGAATTTGTGAGGAGGAGGTAGTAAGGGCCTTTGGAAATTTCTTGACACTTTTTGAAAAAACTGTCAATTTCTATCTCTAGAAAAGTGGAACCCGCGTC
The DNA here is from genome assembly GCA_031216105.1 of Dalbergia cultrata. Classification (NCBI taxonomy): domain Eukaryota; kingdom Viridiplantae; phylum Streptophyta; class Magnoliopsida; order Fabales; family Fabaceae; genus Dalbergia; species Dalbergia cultrata. The sequence goes on from CM062345.1 coordinate 267,350, forward strand.
CCCTTTTTTTTTTCCTCACAAAAGCTTCCCCGGTGTTTTCTTTGGAATATTTTTTATAAGATTAATTTTGATATGTTTGTATTGTAAAAAAATTTATATTATTTTCTAATTAAATTATTTTATTTTCATGACATTTTAAGTAATTAAGGTAAGAATCAATCGTATTAATACTATATGATTGGATAATATTATAAACATTTTTTATAATGTTATTTTCTATAATCATTGTTTTTATAAAGATAAATTATATCTCTTCTTTTAAGATTTGATAAGGAGAGTAGCATTATATACTGTTAGTTGAAGTAAGTTATAGCTGTTAAAGGTTGTTAGAAAGTTAGTTACATTCTCAGCCACTCATTTACTTGTATATAAACTCAGTAGCAATTGTATCACACATTCATTCAATCATAATCACAATATTCAGATTCTCTCTCTCTGATATCTTCTTTTTCTTTCTGCATTTCTCTTTTTTCTCAACCTAGCCCTGATACCTTCATGGTATCAGAGCTCAGGTTCTGATACCATGACTTTTGTTGATTCCATGCAAACCTCACAGAATCCATCTGCCGCAACGCCACAACAATTCTCAAATCCAGTTTCACAAAAGTTGGATGAAGAAATTTTTTGCAATGGAAGGATTAGGTCGAAGCTACGGTTGAAGGATATGGTTTGTTGAATCACATTCTTGGAAACCAAGGAAGTTCTTGTCACAACAAGATCAAGATCTCGGTGTTGTGAATCCAAAGTATCAAAAATGGAAGAAGCAGGATGTGTGGCTGAAATGCTGGTTGTTGTCCTCCATGAAGAAGCAGTTCACAACTCAAATGGTTGGATGTGAGCTTTCACATCACATATGGAAAAGGTTAGAAACCTACTTTGCTTCTCAAATCATAGCTAAAGTTCGTCAATTAAAGAACAAGCTAGGAAATCATAAGAAATAAGGACCTGTGAGCGACTAACTATTTGCCTGAAGTAAAGAAGATTGTTGATGCTTTGATCTCTGTTGGTGCAATTGTGAGTGATACGGATCATGTGGAAGCAATTCTGAATGGATTTCCTGAAGAATATTCAGCGTTCGTCACAACAATGATCTCGAGACCAGTACTAGTCTTAGTTGGAGAATTAGAAGCACTTTTAATGGCGCAAGAAGAGTTGATTGAGAAATATAGCATAAATGAGTCATTAGTGCACGCTAATGTAGCTCAATACTATTCTCAATCACAATTCTTTTCTAAAGAAGGAGGAGAAGGCAGATATGGTTAATTTCGTGGATCTTTTCGTGGTAGAGAAGGTAGATTTGGTGCTCGAGGAGGCCAATTCTACTCTTCCAATCGTCCTAAGTGTCAAGTTTATAGTAAGCTAGGTCACACAGCATTGGAATGCTGGTATTGGTTTGACTCAAGCTATGGAAGCCAAGCTTCAGGCTCGAGTTTCACAAATGAAGGTGAGTACTTTTCAAAACCAAGAGCTAACCTCACCATTACTATACCTAGCACATTGCATGACCATAACTAGTACCCTAATTTGGGTGCCACATACCACATGACATCGGATCCACTTAATTTCATGGAGAAGCAAGCTTATTCAAGTCTTAACCAAGTACTTGTTGGTAATGGTTCTGCTCTACCTATTAATCATATTGGAAATGCTAGATTTAACCTAAATCTAAGTAATTTCATTTTTAGGTTGGATAATATGCTACATGTCCCTAATTTAACCGAGAATCTTCTTAGTGTACATCAATTTACTAAGGAAAACAATTGTTTCCTTGAATTTCATTCTTATAATTATTATGCCAAATCTCAGGGAACCAAGGAGACTATTCTCCAAGGCTCATGTTGTTGGTGAGGAAGTGCACGAGAATGATGGTTGAATTATGCTACCTTTTTCAAACTGAAATTTTATAGCGAAAAATCTATTAAGCGTTGAGCCTGAAGAGCAGTGGAAAACAGGTTAAATTATTCAGAAAGTAACTTTCTGAGTTATGCAGTTTGAATAAATTGATTGAGAATAAGAGATAGTGATCAAGATAATTTATGCAGACTTAAATGCTGAAAATAAAATAGTGAAGGATAAGAAGATACTGAACAGGAGTTTTATATTGGTTCGGCCAACACTTACCTAGATCTAGTTCTCAGTTATTACTGAGTTTCACTAATTTTCCTCAGCCCGAGGAGATAAAAACACTAGATAGTATTTACAATATTCTTCCCAAGCTTTTACTAGTGACAATAGACAATTCTTACTGACACGCACAACAAGTAATTTTACAGTAGCCTCTTCACGCTATTCAACTTCCGATCACTACTGGATCAAGGATACAGGCGTTTGGTGTTTGATGTTTAGCTCAAACTATCTTGCACTCAAGCTTCACTTCGAATGAATAAGAAATGACAAATTTGAAACGACTTGAGTGACTTCTTTCTACAAATTCTTCCTCAGAAGAATATGTGAACAATCTGGAACTTAGAAAAAAGATTTCAATGTACAGAGGAATTAGCATTTATATTTCACATAAGAATTTGGAAAGGTTTTTTTTTTAGCATTTTGGCTCAATTCTTCTATCTTACCTTGGCAGCTCGATTGTCTCTATCTATAGATGGTTCCCCTTTGTTACCGTTGCCCTCGATCTTCTATCCAAGCAACATGTGTCCAACATCAGATTGTATCTTGGAAACATAATCTAGATGAGTAGTTCATCTAATGTCAGAGCTCTTTTTCAGAAGCTGTTCATGAATTGAGGTTTCTAAGGTCTATCAAAAACTACTTTTCTACTTTCTGAGAAAGGTTTCTGAACTCCTTGATATACTTTTCATAGTTGATCGACGATGCTAAAGAGATGATGTACCAATTAAAGGAAACTAGTTTGACTTTTGATTTTAAACTTTAAATTTAACCGATTTGCCTCCTTTTTGTAAAGCGAGCTTTCTGAAAAGTGCTGCTAATTCCCTGTTGATTCATTTGTCTTCTGATATTCAATCTTGGCTTTTGATGATGAATAATCCATTATTGTGATGATTGAAGATTGAGTAACGAGTTGCTTTTAGCTTTTGTATAGTATCGTCATTGTAGGCATTCTTTCTTATGTTCAATGTTACTTTCTGATGGCCATTTCCTTGGTTTCTTGATTTCATTACGATGAGCCTTATTCCTTGATGCATAAGAGTATATTTTGCTTGATATAATTTTTACTTCATTTAAACTTATTCTCTTCCCATGAGATAAAACATATTTGCACATGCAAAGTGAAATTATTCTCACTTAAATCCGTGTAATGCACTTTGGAATTCTACTTGTTAAGCTTAGTCAGGAAACTCAAGGTAGCCATTAGTCATTTTTCAAAGTATTTTCTTTAAATTGACTTTGTTGTCATTTAAAACAATGAAACCCATACTTTCTAAAGGGTTCTAGAGTTTACACATGTGGCAATGGCTTATACAAGTTTCACAACTTTAAGCCCAAAATAAAACCTGTTGCCTTCTATTCAATTGTTGCTCTTGAATCAAAATTTTGCACTCTAGCACTCTAGACTTGGTCATCCTTCTCCAACTGTAGTGTCTAGAGTTTTGAAGGCTTGTAACATTTCTCTTCCTACTAAAAATTTTCTTTATGGTTCTTGTAGCTTAGGAAAGTTACATCAACTTCCCTTTTCTGTTTCTCAAACAGTTTACAATAAACCATTGGACCTTATATATATTGATATTTATTTAATAAAAGGAGTTCGTTACTATGTTCACTTCATTGATGCTTGCTCTAAGTACACTTCGTTATACCTAATTCAATCTAAATATGAAATTAGATATGGATTTAGTAATTTCCAACATATGGTAGAACTGCAATCAGGAACCAAAATTAAATATGTTCAAAGTGATAATGCACTGGAATTTGTGAGTTTTGTCCAAGCATTTGCAAGCTTAAGGCATTGTATACAAGTTCTCTTGTCCCGACATCCATAAGCAAAATGGAGTTGCTAAGAGGAAACATAGGCACATTGTTGATATGGGGTTGTCCATGTTAGCTAAAGCATCAATGCCCTTCAAATATTGGGGTGATGTTTTTCTCACTACAACACAACTCATTAACTCCATTCCTACTCTAGTTTTAAATAACACTTCACCTACACAAAAGCTGTTTAATTTGGCACTGCTCCCCCTTATTTGACCTTCAAAAAGTTTGTTGTCTATGTATCCCTTACACTAGACCCTATAACAAACATAAACTGGAGTTTAGGTTTGCACCTTGTGTTTTTATTGGCTATGGGTTGCAACGCAAAGGTTACAAATGTCTTACTAGCGATGGTAAAATCATCATTAGCAAACATGTGGTCTTCGATGAGTATAAATTCCCCTTCAAAACTGGCTTCTGTCCCAATTCTCACGCTTATCCTGCCAATGAACCACCCCAATCCATGCCAGTCATACCAGCCTTGCATAAGCCAGCCCCTGCAATGGTTCCTTAATAGCTAATTGATTTGGCCCCCTGCCCCTGCAATGGCTTCCCGACAACCAACCCCAAAAGCATTAGTGTTGCAGTAACATCAACAGGTTCAGAAGCCAGCACCAGCTCCGCCTATTAATACTCACCCCATGATCACAAGAGCAAAACAAGGACCCAAAGCTCTCACTGCCAGTCTTGAACCCAACTTAGTCAAATAAGCTCTTAGGCATTCCCCATTGAAAGTAAGCCATGGATGACGAGTTTAGTGCCCTCATAAGAAACAACACTTGGCAACTTGTACTGTTACTAGCATGCAGACAGCCTATAGGCAGCATGTGGGTGTTTAATTTAAAATAGAACCATGATCGATCATTATAGAGGTATAAGGCTAGGCTTGTTGCACAAGGCTTCGGCCAAAGATTACACTGAAACCTTCAATCAAGTGATCAAACCAACCTCTATTAGGTTAATTCTGTTTCTAGCCATAACTAACTCTTAGTGCATTAGGCAATTGGATGTGAATAATGCCTTTTTAAATGGAGATTTAATTGAACATGTGTACATGAAACAACCTCAAGGCTATGAAACAGGGGGCAGCTCTATTGTTTGCAAACTTACCAGAGATTTATATGGCCTTCAATAGGCTCTAAGGGCCTGGTTCAAAAAGCTTATAGTAGCTCTGCAGCAGTTGGGATTTTCAAGCACCAAATTTAATGCTTCTCTCTTTATCAAAGTAACTCCTGAAGCCTCTAATTATGTGCTTATTTATATAGATGACATCATAAGCACAAGCAGATCTCCTACATACATTTTTTGTCTCATTTAGCATTTAAACACATCATTTTCCTTAAATGACATAGGCAACTTGCACTATTTTCTTAGGGTTGAAGTTACACATATAGCAAATAGTGGTTTTATGCTCTCACAATCCAAATACATTGTTGATCTGTTGAAGAAAGCAAACATGGATGGCTGCAAACCTTATGCCACTCCAATTCCTTCCTCCTTAAAGTTATCTGCCAGTGGCAGCATAACATTTTCTAATCCTGCCTTATACAGGACAGTAGTAGGGAGTCTCCAATACCTCACAATTACTAGACCTAAATTAGCATATTGCATTAATAAGGTTTGCTAGTTCATGCAAACCCCTATTGACACTCATTGGAAGGTGGTTAAGAGAATTCTCAGGTATCTCCAAGGGACTACTCTTCCTGGCTTACACATCAGAAAAGCCTCTAATCCAACAATCGCAGCCTACACAGATTATGATTAGGGTTCAAATCCAGATACTAGGAAATCCACAAGTGGATTATATGTCTTTCATGGCCTAAATCTCATTTCCTAGTCATCTAGGAAGCATTATGCAGTCTCAAGAAGCAGTACAAAGGCAGAGTTTTGAGGACTAGCAGCATTAGTAGTTGAATTGTTCTGGATTCAAAATCTACTATAGGAATTGCATATTCCCTTTACTGTCACGCCTAAGGTGTATTGTGACAATCTAAGTGCAGTACTTATGACTGCCAACCCCATCCTACATTCCAAATCTAAGCATTTTGAATTGGATTTGTATTTTGTCAGAGATCATGTTGCAAAAGGTCGTGTTCAAGTCTGTCACATATGTAACATTCCCTGTTGCTTTATGGATTGACGGCTGTCCCCACAAACCAACACGGGTCTTTTCAGCATGCTTTGTCCTCACTCGCACGCTTCCTAGGAAAACTTCCCAGGAGGTCACCCATCCCAAAATTACCCCAGGTCAAGCACGCTTAACTGTGGAGCTCTTTCAGTTTGGGCTACCGAAAAGAAGATGCATCTTGTTTGTATAGGTAGTGCAAATAAATTCATATAAGCCCTCATCAACTGTATGGTCCCATACCTATACAATCTTAGGATCCCTCTCATTCGGGTGTGTAATCGGTTCATTCATGTACCCCTCCGCTTAGAGGACCTTGCGAGGAGCCGCACCTTATCCGTGCCCTCTTTGCACCGGTGATCACTCCTCGTCCTCGTCCCCGGGCGTTACATGCCCACCAGCTTCCTCCTGGTTCGTCCCCGAACCACACCGTACTGGGAGAGGTGCAGGCTCTGATACCATTTGTAACATCCCCTGTTGCTTTATGGATTGACGGCTGTCCCCACAAACCAACATGGGTCTTTTCAGCATGCTTTGTCCTCACTCGCACGCTTCCTGGGAAAACTTCCCAGGAGGTCACCCATCCCAAAATTACCCCAGGTCAAGCACGCTTAACTGTGGAGTTCTTTCAGTTTGGGCTACTGAAAGGAAGATGCATCTTGTTGGTATAGGTACTGCAAATCAATTCATATAAGCTCTCCTCAACTGTATAGTCCCATACCTATATAATCTTAGGATCCCTCTCATTCGGGTGTGTAATCGGTTCATTCATGTACCCCTCCATTTAGAGGACCTTGCGAGGAGCCGCACCTTGTCCGTGCCCTCTTTGCACCGGTGATCACTCCTCGTCCTCGTCCCCAGGCGTTACATGCCCACTGGCTTCACTTTGGTTCGTCCCCGAACCACACCGTACTGGGAGAGGTGCAGGCTCTGATACCATTTGTAACATCCCCTGTTGCTTTATGGATTGACGGCTGTCCCCACAAACCAACACGGGTCTTTTCAGCATGCTTTGTCCTCACTCGCACGCTTCCTGGGAAAACTTCCCAGGAGGTCACCCATCCCAAAATTACCCCAGATCAAGCACGCTTAACTGTGGAGTTCTTTCAGTTTGGGCTACTGAAAGGAAGATGCATCTTGTTGGTATAGGTAGTGCAAATCAATTCATATAAGCCCTCCTCAACTGTATAGTCCCATACCTATACAATCTTAGAATCCCTCTCATTCATGTACCCCTCCGCTTAGAGGACCTTGCGAGGAGCCGCACCTTGTCCGTGCCCTCTTTGCACCGGCGATCACTCCTCGTCCTCATCCCCGGGTGTTACAACATACCTGCTGAGCACCAGGTCAAAGATATTTTTACAAAGGCTATCTCTTTTACATTGTTTAGTAAGTTCAGAGACAAACTCAAAGTTGCTAATAAGCAAACCCTAAGTTTAAGGGGGGATGTAAGGAGAGTAGGATAATATGTTGTTAGTTGAAGTAAGTTAGAGCTGTTAAAGGTTGTTACAAAGTTAGTTACATTCTCAGCCACTCATTTATTTGTATATAAACTCAGTAGTAACTATATCACTCAATCATTCAATCATAATCATAATATTTAGATTTCTCTCTCTATGATATCTTCTTCTTCTCTTTGCATTTCTCTCTCTTTTCTCAACCTAGCCCTGGTACCTTCAGACTCCCATCTATTTGTAAAATTTACTTAAAAAATCTATAAATTTATGAAATCATTACATTAACCTCCTTGGATTTGTAAAATTATTAAGTCATCCTCTCTTTCATTGCATGTTGATCGAATAATGCATCCAAGAAGGTTGGTGTCAATAAAGGGAAGACAGTGAATTTCACCTAACTTTAAGGGAGCTCAGTCTAATCAGCCTTTTTTATGATGCAATAGACCAAAATTAAATTTATTTTCTGACATAAGATATAAGTATTAAACTAGATATTATACATTAATATGAGCAAACAATATGAAAATATATTTAAATTCATTCTTTTAATTTTTGGTAGTTCAAATTCACTCATTTTATCATGAGTTAATGTTTATTTTAATCCCTCACTTTATACCCCCATGAGTTATTTTAGTCTCTAACTTATAAAATGAGTCAAATTAGTCCCTGACATTGCAAAATATGAGTCGTATTAGTCCCTCAGCTCACTTTTACTTAACATTTTGTTAATTAAATGATAATGTGTATTGTTAAGTGATACATTGACATATCATGTGTCATCTAAAGTATAATGAAGCTTAAAATGACCTAGTTTAGTATTTAAAATTGTATAAAATAAGTCATTCTATGACTTAAAATTTTTTTAAATGATTCATTTCATGTAATTTTAGACATAAAATAAATTATTTTAAACTTAATTTTGCATTAGATGATATAAAGTATGTTAAGGTATCATTTAATATTATACATAACACATTATTATTTAATTGGTAAAATGTTAAATAAAAGTGGATTGAGAAACTAATATGACTTATATTTTACAATACTATGGACTACTTTGACTCATTTTATAAGTCAGAGACTAAAATGACTCATGAATATAAAGTAAAGGACTAAAATGAACATTAACTCTTTAATAATATATTTTGGATTTTCTAAAGTGTTTGATTTTTATATTAAATCATCTTTTTTCTTTTTTTGGTTTTGTTTTTAAGACATTCGAAGCTTAGTGCTCTTCCCGATAGTGTACTTTGTAGGCTCTGGATTCATTAGTCCTCTCCTTGTTTAGGACTAATGTTAGTTCTCTTATTTTCAACCATTAAATTTATTTTCAAAGGTTCAGATTTAATAATAGAAATAATTAAATAAATCTTTTTATGATATCACATTTCTGAAGTTACAATTTTAAATTTTTTGATAAAGTTACATATCTATCCTTTACTAACCCCAGCTATTTTTTCACACCATTGCCATGCACTATAACTCAACACCCACCACCTCCCATAACCCATCCACTCCTCCCCCACCACCCCTCATCCATCACCTCCCTTCTCTATGCCACTATCATCTGGCTCCGCAATGACTTGTGCATCCAAGGATTGTAGAGTATGCATTACTCTAGGAATCTGTGCGTGCTAAAATTTAAATAGTGTATGGAAGCACAATGGCATGTGCAACTTGAAGCTTTTGCTTTGAATCACATGTTAAGTTTTGATTGAAATTAGGTTGGGATAGAAGTCTCACATTGCTAAGGATTGAAAGTGGAAAAGGGTTGTCAAGACTGTATATATAAGTCTAAGTTCTCCATTTCAAGATATACCAGTTGGAAATAATTTAAGCTTGTATTTGGTTTTTCTTCCTGTACTCTTATTTTAGAGTATTCTGAGGTGTAGTTCAAATATTTGCTTTGGACAGTATGGATGTACTAGGGTGTGGGTGTTTAAGAGAGAAGTCTGTGTATTGTAATAATTTTCACATAGTGATATTCTTTAGTTGTCATTTGACAGCGGTCGTAGTTTTTTTTTTTTTTTGGTTTTGGAGTTTTTCATATTAAATTCTTATATTGTGGTTGTGTTCCTATTTTATTTTTCTGTTTATGGTGGTTCTCAAGAAGGAAAAGTGGCCTATTTTTTCCCAACATCACAGTGGAATTAAAGTGATTTGGTTTGATCGACCACTTTGAATCACAGTAGCCCACATGTGTGTTGTGCTATTGGCGGCAAACAAGAGAAGAAGAGTGAAGAAAAAGGGGGGGAAAATTTTTTTTTGGGATTTTTAGGTAGTGGGCATGTGCTGTTGATTGTATGACAAAATTGAAATCTTAAAATGGAGTCCTTCGCAATTGCATGAGCAAGTTACTCATGAGAGTGATGTGAGATTATTTTAAAATAAATAACAGAGAAGAGTGTGAGAGAGGTGTAGTTGTTCTTTTTGTACTGGCGGGTGGTGGCCGATGGAGGAGGTGATCGGCGATGGAGGTGACGACATGGGCAGCCTGAGCAGTGAGCAACACAGTGGAAAAGAATAGGCAAAAGTGAGAGAAGGATGAGTGGCATAATGTAAAATTAATTGTTGAAATGGATTAATTCAGTAATTTTATAAGTAAAAATTGGGAGGACTAACGTTAGTCCACAACTTGGGGAGGACTTCCCCTGCGTTGCATACCATTTTACTCAAACTCAAGAGCCACATATTGATAATATTAATACATGATTATTTGATAGCAAATAAAATATTTTACGCATTTGAATTAATCTATATAGAAATATAAATATATATGAAAAATTTATTGTATACTTATATATGAAAAATAATGGATCTGATGTAAATTTTTTATATGAAATAACAACTTTTTGCTTTTATCTTTTAGCTTTGGGTGGGTAGGGAATCAGGGGTAGCCATTGCCAAAAGAATTTTAATATTCCCGAAGGTTATATGAATCCAAACATGCCTTGACAAAGACAAACCCAACCCTCTGGTTTTGTTTCCGAGTGGGGTGAGTGTGAGTGAGAATGGTAAGAAGGCTCCCAGCATGCTTCCAAACCGTGGTTTTTGTTTTATTTCCAAAAGCAATGACCATACAATTGGTATTATCTTCTATTTGGACAAACAGACATGGAGGTTAAGGAAACATCCAAAAGCAGATTGAACATTTATCTCTACTTGTGGATTCTTAGATGGCACTTGCTAAAACCCAAGCAATATGCTGTTTTTACTTAGAAATTACCAATTGGAATAGAAAATTGCCAAAAATCAGCTAACATGCTGGTTCATTTGAAGGTTAGGTGATATGCAATCCCAATATGTGTATCGGCTACCATGCGCTTGTTTTACACTTTTGTTTGTTTCTTTCCTTAAATTTTAAGGTTCCTGAAATATACCACAAGAATATGGAAAACAAACATTAATAAACATAAATACAAAATTTTGCCAAGAGAGTCGCATAATGACAAACAGATGAAGTAGTTTTGAGCCAATTGATCACTAATCGATGAGTTATTTACAAACTTGTGAGTGTTAGCCGTGGTTTAGAGTTGTCTTAATTCTTATCTCTCCTGGGAATTTTAACTGTTGAGTAAAAACACAATAATGATTTTATATCTAATATGTTACTCATCAAATGCTTCTTTTGACCTTGAAAAATAAACAATTTATCATAATGAGGATAAAAAATATCAAAGTCAGATCACTTCATCATTAACGCTCTAATATCATAGGATGAATAATCTCTCTCAAAAATTAAATTGAAACAACTGTTTTCTCAATCTAAATATTTTATTACAAAAAAAGCAAAAAAAATAATATGTTCATATAAAAATTAAATGTGTGCATATGTCGGAACATTTGAATTAAGAATTACATAGGATGATAACTACGCACCTTATAATTGTTGGGATATAATCTTGAGAGGCACAAAAAGAGAAATCACATAAAAATAGAAGGGGATGTTCGATTTGGAGTCGATTTAACCAATGACGGCTTGACACATATCATTATGCAACTCTTACAAGATCCTATAAATGGACTATAAGAATCGTCTATCTAGAGAATTCCTTGATCAATCTATATCATGGTATAGAGAGGACAAAAATTTGAAAGCATTGATATAATGAAATGTGCCAAATCATATGCAACCAGCTAAGAACGTAGGAAGTATGGTATGAGAAAATGGGCCACATAATTTGCAGAGCAGGTTGAGTGGAAAGGAGGTTTAAGGGGGCAGTCAAGGGTTGAAGAAGTAGGATAAGGAATAGTTCTGTATCTGGTGTACCGAATAAAATAAAATGCACCATACACCAAGTATTTAGTCACATTATTAATATTTAAAGTTTTGTGAATGAATTTAACCATTTTTTCTGTGAATATGCCTAAATTTACTGGTATTTAGTAACATTTTTAATATTTAGCCATACTTAAAATAAACATTTTGTCGCATTATTTATAAATGAGTTGGGTATATATCTCTCTCTCTCTCACTCTCTCTATTTCTGGTCAGGGGTATATTTTTCTTTACCTTTAAAAAAAATAGAGTGACAGAAAAACAGAGAGAAATTGTAAAATAAAGAGTAGACTCTCAATAATATTAGCTATGGATAGTTTGATTCATGACACAGATAAATTAGTCCCGAGGTTTTTTACAATTACAATATATGGATATATTAGTCTATGATCACTTGTAGATGGTAAATTAATCGATAAATCATTACCTTCACCCAGCTCCCACTCAATTGCTTGACCTTCACTCCTAATTTCGCCATGTCTCAATCTCCATCGCAGTCCCATCAGCATCCTCGCTTCCCACCTCTCCCACTCCCATTGCCCACATAATTCTTGATTACTTGAAACAAGTTCTTATTCTTGGGTATGTTAATTCAAAATGTGTTTTCTAACTTTTATTTACACATCCTCATTGCATACTAATTCCTCTAGCTTTTTCTTGATTTTGTATATAAAGATGCTTTCTTTATTTTTAATAAAATTTACATTTAAAAAAATTGAAACTGATAACTCCAGTTTATGGAGTTATTTAGCTTCTAACTTGGTTTGAAATTACATGTTTTGTCCTTAATTTTTCAAGTAAAACACATTAAAACAAGAAGAAGTTGCTTCCTTGTTGTCTTGGAACTTTTGTTAAAAACTCATTGTCTTAAATCATGATTATTGAGGTGAATTGGAAAGTTCAAATTTAAATTCTCATTTGGTGATTTTTGACAAAGGAAATTGTAGAAATTTGGAGCTTGAAGAGAATTCAAGTGGAAGCTAAGAGGGAGGAAGCAAGGAATGAAGAAAATGAAGTTTTCTTCTTTGAGTCGCGACTGAAATCACGGTCGCAACCTCTTTGGCATCTGACATCGATCGATTTTTAAAGTCGGGTCGCGACCTAATGCTTTCGCTGGATCGCAACCCAGACGCGGCCCAGCCCATTTTCAGTAAACTTTTAAACTAGACTTAGGGCAGAACGCAGCAGTTCGGTTTTTACTGCCTTTCTTAGCATTTTTCAGAGAGAAAACAAGGGTTCTCAAGGCAAGCTCACACTAGAGAGAGACCCATCTTGGAGATTGAAGACCAAAGGCTAGGAGGAGGATCAAAGCTTCATTTTGTTCATCTCTTCCTTTCTCTTTTTATGTCTTTAATGTTCATTATGTATCTTGAACTAGTTTTTGCTTTGTTCACTATTATGGATAGCTAAACTTGTAGTTAGGGGATTCTTTGGACCCCTCTATGGATCTTGGATGTTTATTGATTTACTTATTTGAATGTTAATGATGTTGGTTTTGGTTACCCATTTCTATTCTTAATGCTCTTACATGATTGGCCACCATTTAAATTGATTTGGGGGATTCTCTTGAACTAGACATAGGAATAGAGATATTGGACCTTGGTTATGGGTAATGCTTATTCTTTTACACTTAATTGGTTTAGGTGTGAGGATTAGTCAATGGGATGGAAACATACCCATTGGCCTTGCATAGTATATGCTTGATGATAGTGCTTAATGGGTTGATTTCACACTAATTCACAAGGACATTTAGTGTTTTAGGTGAAGGAGACACAGTTAATTGACCTAGGCATAGGCTTTTAACTATAATTGGCATGCTAACAAACCCAATTCATTAATCTTCATTTAACTGATTTGTTTGTCCAAGTGAAGTAGAGGGTGAAAAAGGTCCCCTAGGCCTTTTAACCTTGATTGTCTCTCAACTTTAATTTACATTAGTGTTTTCCAGTTACTTGTTCTTTAGAATTTCCTTTTAACTCCATTAATTTGTTTTGCTTGGGCCTGAACATGGTAGTTTAATAAATCGATAGCATATCTATACCCAATCCTTGTGGAGACGATACTCTTAACTCACATTATATTACTTGAACGACCCGTGCACTTGCGGTATTTTACCCGCTCTTGTAGGCGGCCATCAAAAACTTAACATGTTTCTCAGGATTTGAGCGAAAATAAAGATGAGTGAAGTGGGAATGAGATAGAGGGAGACTGCGCTCATGATAATTGATTAATTTAGAGATTTTAGATTATTAGGGATTAATATATCTATATGTTGTAATTATAATAGATTTCAAGGCTAATTTATTTTTATTAGAGATCAAATAGTCTATAGATAACATTATTAGAGACCAATTTAAAAGTTTAATCTAAAATAAAATATAGAAAAAGAAAGTGGACTCCAATGAGATCCAATCCATTCTCATCTTCACTCATTCGGTATAAAGCTAAAACCGTTGACCCAAAAATAAAAGTGCAAATTACAATAATCCCCCTTAAAATTAATTAAAATTACATTTGCTGCCTCCTTTTTTCTAAATTACACTAACCTATCTTAAAATAAATTTTCTTAATTTCTATTAAAATAATTTTTAAATTTTCCAAATTACCCTTACAAGAAACCCCTCCCAGAACGCACGGCTCCCTTCCCTTGCGCCAATTCAGATCTTCCAACCATCAACCGTTATGGATTTACACAATCCTGAAGCATGTTCATCCAAACCCATAACAGCAACACTTAAAAATGTAGCAAGCAAATTGTAAGGCTCAAACCCAAGAAGCGCGACGATCATAAAAACTCCACTTAGACAAATACCATTTTCAAGACGAAAAAAAAAAAGGGGCAAATCCGATTTTCTCACTGTCAATTTTGCCCTACCATACTGTTACTGTACCCTACAATAAGGGGCATGTGGCAGAAAATCTAGCAAAGGATACACATCCAAATCCAATCCAAATCCAAATACAAGAGAAAAGAGAATATTATGTAGAGCAATGTACAAACCGCCAACTCTTCTATTGGCAAGGTAAGGACAATTTTAGCATCTACTAGAAAAAAGGCTACAACAGCGATAAAAAATTAAAAATCCATCAAGGAGATTCATGCTCAATGAAGTGCTAAATGCTAATGCTAAGGGCCAGAAATGTTAAACCTAAATGCTTAGGCTGAATGAACAAAATCCCTTAGCTGTTGGGTTGGAGTCATATGTTGTACACCATAGTTTCAATTTTGTATGGTCAGAAAGGCTGAAATCTGCCTGCTCCAACCTTTTAAATTCAAAACCTTCCCCCATCCATTTGATTCACACACAAACTTTGTAGGACTCATTGTGAAATGTCAAACATCTCGAGCTAATTTACATGCTAGACCCAGGTTGATGAGTATTCTCAAAACCACCGGGGACAAACACGGGAAGCTGATTTGAAAGTGAATCCCTTTTATATCTTGTTTCCTGGGGAAAGTTTACTGCTGTGCTATCTTGGGCCTCTGTTGATGCCAAATGTCTTTCATTTTTCAAACCATCCTTAACAGGGACACTCAAAAGTGGACCACCAAAAAAGATAGAATCTCCCGTATACATCAGATTCTGCGCGTGCTGCAGTGAAGACTTGAGTGCAGAAGATGATGACTCCTGTGTAGGAATCGCTGGTTTACTCCCAGTATTACTTGTTTCAGCATTTATATTTGGTAATTCTGATCGCATGGATGGCCTATTTCGAGCTTCTGAGGGCAATAAAGGAACTGACACATATCTGCCAGCTTCTTGATCCCAAACAACAGATGTTCGTTTCACATCTCTTAGAATGGAAGTGCCAGCAGCTGAAAGTAATAATGGATCATTATTGGCTCCCTTCTGCATGATCCTTCCATCAAATCCAACAGAGGAATTAGATATTGGATTCCTGAAGTTTGACAATGTTGCTTTAGAAGTTAAAGGATGCTCTGGCACCAAACTAGGAATTGTGATACCTGGCTTAGGGCCACTAAAGCCATGACCCTGTGGAAGAGGGCTAAGTGTAATTGCCTCATGAACATGGCTTGGGCTGCTGAAACTACTCATACTCTGAGTCCCAGTTTCATACTCATCACGACTTCCTTGGCTAGGAGCAATAGACCCTCTCACTGGAGACAGTCTCAACTCATTTTTCATTCCTTTATTAGTTCCTGTCTCTGCACTCAAACTACTTCTGATGCTCATGTTGCCACTAGAGCTTAATTCAGGATCTGCTAGACGGTTGTTATCTACAGGTCGCAAAACTGAAGAAGATGCCCTGGCTTTTGCAGCTGCTCTCATTGCCTCTTGTGAATCCAACTTAGCAAGCCTCCAAGCACTAATACGAACAGGCCTTTTCGGCATCTTTTGCCCTTTTTCTGCAATCCCAGCTGCATCTGGATCAACAGTTGACGGTAGCATTCCAGGCTCCAAGTGAGGAACAACTTCATCCTAAAACCGATGTTCAAGGCAAGTTTCGTAACCAAGTCATGAACATTAATAAAGAACATTAAAAGTTTTTTTTTTGTCAAGAAAAAGAAAAGTGTAAATTGCAAGTAATTTGCATAAAAAACCACAGGAAAGGTTTAAGTCGTGAGGAAAAAAGAGGTATAGCTAAAATCAATAAAGACATGGAGAGTAGCTAATATGACTGTTAGAGACCACTTCCCCAAAGGGATACAAGTATATAAAAGAAAGAAGTTTACGGGTATAAGGGGTAATTCAGAGAGAATCAAAAGATTGCTGATTGTATGGGATCCATTGGCCATAACTAATTTGTGAAAAGGTGTCTGCTGTGCGTGTGTTTGCTGGCAGGTTTTGGCAGTGGGTGTGAATGAGGAATTCAGCTAGGAAAAGGGTATAATTGTAGGGGAGTGTGGGTAGTGAGGCAGGCATTTTGTTATTTTCCAAAAGGCTTAGGATAGGACTTAGGAGAGAAGGTTGCTACATTGCCATCCTTGATTCTCTTGTACTGCATTTCTTTCTGAGCCAATTCAGTCACTGTTTTTATCCATTTTTGTTCCTCTGTTTTTCTGGTTTCTATCAAAGACAAAGCAATGAGAATTTTATTTGGAAATTCTATAAGATTACTTGTCCCTACTCCCTACATAAATTCAGCATTTACATCTGGCCACCCTCCCCAACCACCACAAAAAAAAAAAGTTCTACCCATTCGCTCTTCTACCCATTTTCTCTTACCTAACTCACTTAGGCATACTAATTATTGCTTTAGATTGATGAAGGCTTTCAGCATTACATTAATGACACCTTTTAAGAGTTAAAAGCAAATCAGAACATGGAAACCATTAGTATGCAAAATACAATCCCCATGCTAAGGTCATGCAAAATTTTCATGATACCAAATCTACAAACATTTCTAGTCTGATGAAAACTATGTAGAGAAAATGGTCATCAAGAAATACTATCAAAACATGGAGGGAGTCCTGAAGTACGTCTTGATTCAAAAAACACAGGCATGATTATACTCCTCAACAGGATACAGCACTGCTGGAGGAATGCAGCACTGGCGGATGCAAAACCCAAAGTGTATGTTGGTGGTGGCCGAAGATGAAGTTCTAATCCGGCTGGTGGGTAGTGGGGGATGGGAGGAGGTGGCACTGGTTGGAGTGTGAAATTTAGGGTGTAGACAACCAAACAAACTAGAATTAAACTTTTCACCCTTACAATCAGCACCTGCAAATATTAACCCTTAATTTTTCTCCCATTAATTTTTATGATAATACCCAACATAGCCTAAATAAGAAAAGCCCATGCAGTAGTCCTTCACTAAATTTTCCACAATACAAATTTATACATCAAATTACAAGCCAACAAGCACCTTTGGGTAGTTAATATAGTAGCAAGACTTACTTTTAGTTTCAAGCAATAAATATACAGATGAAAATAAATTTCAATCCAAGTACCTGATAATCCACAAATACTCTAGGAGGGGTACACCATGCTCCTTTATACTGCAAGCCTAAAGAACTTCCTCCACTTAATCCAGTTGTGGCAGAGCCTGTTGGAGAGTAAAGTACATTGGGCAATTCATCATCAATAGATGCTGCTGCTGGTCCTTCACTCATGGCTCTCATTGCTACAACATACTCATAGGTTGTTATACCCTATCCAATGCGAAAAAAAAAGGCATATGAGAGTACCACCCAATTGAAAAACTGATCTTCTAATTCTAGATAACTCCGCTAAAACACAGCCAAGGGTGCCTTAAGATCCACTGCGTCGAGTTCCGTCAATCAAATTAGATTAGCTAAGTATATAGAACCATGTACTGAATGGGGTGGGGAATGAAAAGAACAGAAAGACAACCTCAGATTCTCAGCTACTGAATCACTGACCTTCCTGATTAGTATCATGTGGAAAAAGAAAAGCTCACACAAAGGCACGCAAGCCAAGACAGAAACTGCAGTGCATACAACCTACACAAATTGAACTGAGAATCGTAACCGATTTTCAAATATACGTAATAATGACCATTTTCCATATGCCATATTTACTATAACCATTTAACAAAAGAGGTACCACAACTATTGCAAATGGTGGGCGAGAGAATCCATTTCCAAGTCTATCAATAATTTCAGATTCCATTCCTCTCTTGTTAACAAAGAAACGCACTAGAACAGCAACACCCACTCCAGCCTCAAGTACAAGCTGAAACACAGACGAATAATGTGCAAAAGGAATTATTATCCACCAAAACAGAATTATTGTTTTTAAAGAATAAATCATTCGTATGGAACGATATACATACCCACAAAAGACTGAAGGCCATGAGAGCAATAAAAGAACTGTAATTTTTTTGACCCACGCAATTGTTAAGCCACTGCAGTAATATGATGTATCAACTATCAAGCGAAGCTAAAGGTTGAAAAGAAATGAAGAAACTGTTATACCAAAATTGAACCATACTCTATAATAAGATGTATGCTGTCACGCAGCACAACAAACCATACCCGACAATGGTGATCAAATCCATCAACACATTTATCACAACTTCTACAATGTTTACTGAACTTGCGCACCTGCAACATGGGAAACAAAGGGCGTGATCGAAAAGACACAAACTGAATGCAGAAGGCCTCATAATTCACCAGCATCTCTATCACTTAAATTTCCAGGAAAGTGGAAACCCCATGTTAAGTTAGGACCACAAATAGGTAAGGTGTTTCGGCCAAATCAATTTACAGACATTGAAGAGAAGAGAAAATAAATACATAGCATAGCTATATGCCCATAAAAAGGGGAAAATGAAAGACGGAGAAATTAAATGAATTCATCAAAACCATAATTCCAACAAGTAAAAAAGCCCCCAAACACAACCACAATTATATAAAAATTATTTAATATCATTTTAACCTGATTATGCAATGTGTCAAAGAGTCCCAATGTAATACCTCAGCATTGCACAAAGTGCAGAACAAAGCATCATCACCACCGTCCTGCTCATCAGCTGTTGCTTCTTGTTTCCGGCAATCTTCATGTGTAAATAATATACATAAAATTCCTCCAAATACATTACATGAGTTTCTACTATTCTGATTCCTTGAATTATCTACTCTCTCAATATCTTCCACAGAGCTTTTCTTGCTTGCATTTGCCACAGACCTTTTGGAAGCAGCAGATGACTGAGAATACTGCTCTCCAGCAGCAATGTCATCTTGTTCAGAAGCTTGGTGCTTCGCCACTAAACCGTGGGCTGAATCAAAGTTATTTCCTGCTCTAGGGTCAAATTTAGACATAATGCCCGGATCTGCTGGGTTAATTGCAGTACATCTGACGTAAAGAATGAAAACAATGAGTGCCTGTAATGCCACAAGAATGAGACAACAACATAAGCCCCGACCCTCACAGGTAATACTAATAATAAAAAAAATAAAATAAAAGTGAAAAACACTAAAGAGGCAGTTCACATACCACAGGAGAGTAAACACCAACGAAGGTGTATTCCAATATATGACCTCCAAGGAAGGGAACAAGGAAAGCATAGAAAGCAATCACCAACAAGCAGAATACAGTGATTGCAACGACCTGTTCATGAAAAGATCCAAACATTTTAGAAACGTAAGTCAACATGCCTGCTACTGAAAAAATACAAATCAGTGTATTTCAGTGTATGATAACCATTACATAAATCAACAGGAATGAGGAAAATTATATTTGGACACATTTTACTGATGTAAGGGTGATTTTATTTATTTATTTATGCAGACAAGGGACATCTAGAAACATAAAACCTGTTACTGTACAAATTAATATGAAAGCAATCTATGTAATGTTTGACACCCTGAAACCTGCAGCACATTTTCTTTAAACTGAGCCAGTCAGCCCACTTAAGCTCAAATTTTCCAGACTTCCAGTCTATCTCACCCAAAATTGGAATTGCAGATTCTGTATTCCCAATTCACCAAAATGATTGTAGATAGCATTCTGCATCATATTACTGCCATGAAAAACTTAATACACCTGCTGTTGCTTACTTGCTTGATGGCTTACAACTTCAGAATTATTCCATTCTGGCAACCCAATGAAGAATTGAGCAAGACTTAATTAAGCTTTATGGGAAAACCCCCACCCCCCCCCCCCCCAAAAAAAAAAAACACAAAGAAAGAAAGACCAGTGGGAGCTGTATATGTCTTGTATTCACCTTAAAACATGAGAGCAAATGTTGGAAGAAATATTACTCGATTGTTATTATTTCAAATAATATTTTCCGTTCTTCATTTCCATAAGAAAATAAATTTATACAAACAAAAATAATTCTTCCTTTTTTTTCCTTTTTTTTTTTTTTTTGGCAGCTGAATCAAACAAGCCCTAAAGGTATTATCACGGGGGGCATTACAGAACTTCCCAGAATGTACGAAAATCACGCGATCACAACAGGAATTAAGCAAATTAAGGCACAATTGAGAGAGGAAAGGTGGAGATAGTGATGAATTAACATTCAACAAGAGATTGCATGAAACCCTAAGAGAAAAAAAAAGGAGCTTGCAAAACTACTAGAAGAAGAAAAAGAGGAAGAGAGACGAGTGAGAGAACAGAGACCTGAAAAGTGTGAGCGGGTAATTGCCAGCCATGTTTTCTAACCATGTCTGCGAAATTCAGAGGCAAAGCGGCGCCACCTTCTTCAACCCTCTTCAGCCTTCAGCTTTGAGCTTACTTCAACTTCACCGCACAGTCACTCTCTCACAGTAACCTAAGCTTCAACTAGGAAGCGCGCGCACTCTCTCACTCACTATTTACAGACTCGGAAGTTACAAAAGGGAAAGTTACTTCACCAAAACAGAATGCAAAAATATTACTTCGTACGTCATTAAATAATTATCTACTTTAAAAAATTTATTTTATCAAAAAATAATTATCTATTTTAAAAGATTAAGTAGTATTAATTATTTTTTACTAGTAATAACCCTATTAAATATTATTAACCCATTAGTAAAAGAAGAGAGATGAAGTTAGTGTATTGAAAAGAAACAATTCTAATTTTGTATGATATTCCTAATTTTTACTAATCATTTTCTTAATTCAAATGAGCATTTATAATTAGACAATTATTCAAAAATAGATCGTGTATTCAAACACTTAAAAAATTGGTGTTTATTGATATACCTATTTAACAACTATTATATGTAATGTGATAGATGGAGTGTGTAGGATTCGCACATCACTTAACAACTATTATATATGATTATGTGATAGTAGATATACAGACTCTATCCATCACATCATATCCAATAGTTATTAAGTGAGTGTTTTAATAGATGGTCACTTTTCGGATATTTGAATAACACAATTCAATAGAATAATAATACTATTTTCTTCTCTCTTTTTTTCCTTTGGTAAGGGAATAATAATGCTATCTTTGATAATAATGAAGTTTAAATCTGTAATTTCATGCAAATTATCCAATTCTGTTGCCATTAACTCATTCTTACTGGCTTAAGTAATATTGCTATCTAGCACAAGAAAAAATATACATATATTAAAAAATTGAGTATTCCTTTTATACTCATTGTAGTTTTAAAGGTAAGAATATCAATTATTAACTAGTGCTTACTGTCTATCTATGGGACGAGAACCATTTGTCCTAAATTGTTTTTCAGTCCTTGTCTTCCAATTAGATATTTTAATCTTTTTTATTATTATCGTATACATGGCAGTAAATTATTAGAGAAAAGAGAACACAACTTTTGAGACAAGTAATTTTCATCCTTGATTAAGAACCTACTACCATCACTCTGTCTTTTTTGTGCATGTAACTTTATCTTGACTATTAATTCTTACACACTACAACTTTAAAAATATTGAGAATTCAAGAGAAAATCCATAAAAAAAAAAAATTAATTTTGATGCATCTAAAGACGTCCAACTAAATCCTCTTATATGAACGAATTTATGAATTTTAAAATAGTAAGATAAGTGTTAATAGTGTGACAATATATGATTAAAGTATTTTATTAACAAGTTTCACATTCTCAGTACATAAATCTTAAAGTCACATAAAAAATTAAAAAATATGGGTTTTACGCTTAAACATTGATAATATAACATTTTTTAACACTGTCATATAATCAAATTACTTCATTTGCACAACCTTTTAAGTAGTGAGTGTATGAGTTAATTATTGTAGTTATTGACTAATGCGACAATATATAATTATATGATAATATAGAAGTTTTTTACACTTTTAGTGTATCAACATACTAAATCCTCTATAAAAAAAATATAGTAAATCCAAAAAATATTAGAAGTTAATTAATATGCTATATTAGTGTAAATAATTTTTATACAGGCATCCAATTATGTATTACTACATTAGTAAAAGTGTTTGATTTAACCATATATTACTTTGAAAGTTTTATAAATAGAAACATATAACCGGATAACAATATAATTTTTTTAAAAAATTCACAATATATCAAATTAATCTCATAATATCATATGAATTGAATTTTGATCTAGTTTCATTATAAATGATTTTAATATATGGCTAAACATGTAATTTGATCATTTAAAGATTCATGTGATATCAAATTAGCACCGGATAATTTTGTTGACATTAAATAGGTATGTGAAATAAACCATGTATCATCACATTAGCTTTTAAATGTTGCTTCCTATCAAATTGGTCAATTTGAGTGCTAAAGCGCTCTCGAAAACCTTGGAGTTTGGTGTGAATGCTAAGGCCCTCTATTTGAGCGCTAAAACGCTCTAATGAAACCCTTCATGACAGCATAAGCGCTTAAGTGTGGAATTTTTCAGCGCCATTGTTGTAACTGGACAATATATATATTGGCCGCTGAAGCGCTAGTTTTACAGCTAACGCCGGCTAATCATGGCTTCAGGTTCCTTTTCCAGGAGCTACCTATCCTTTGTGCAAGAACCTGATTATCCAACAAAAGATTAAGAGACATCTAAAACATTGCGAATCATCACTAAACCCCATCAAAAAACAAATCAGCGATAATTAATTAAAGTTTTAATTAATCCGTCAATCCTTATAGTTTCACTGAATTTTCAATTGGATCCCTATATTTTAAAAATTTTCAATTGGGTTCCTGAAAATAAATATTTAATTAGGTCCCTAACTCCATTATCCATTATAAAAATGTTAGAGTTATCAAAATATTCCTAGAATATTCTTTTATAATAATTTTATATTAAAAATAAAAAGAAAAATCCCCCACACCAACCCCTTCTCCTTCCTTTTCCCTTTCCCCTCCCCATCGCCCCTATCACAACCACTACTACCACCACTACCACCACCACCACCATGACACACAAAAAAGGAGGCAGAGCACTAGGGGGAGGAGGTGACGTGAGTCCGTGACTGCGGCGGTTCACGAAGCGTGAGTCTCATCTTGCCTCACCGCTGCCATAACCTTACTCCTCATCCTCAGATCGGCCATACCCAAAAGTTGTGCCACTGCAAAGCTTCTTCCCATGGTCACCGCCGCTGGCGCGTCTGGCCATCATTTCCATTGCTACTGGTCTCGTCTGACTTACCTTAGTCTCCATGTTCTAGATTTGCCCTTATTTTTCAGATTGGAGCTTCCTTGTGTTGCATTTCAGAGCTTTTTAGTTGTTGTTTTGGGGGGTTTGAGCTTTTCTTTGGCCTGGCACCCGACGACGCTCCATTTCCCATCCACAACCTTAAGCTTCGAAGGACACGCACCGTTGACATCCGCAACGCACCCAGCGGAGGTGCAGCGGTCAGAGCCACCCTGTGGGACCACCAGGATCAAGAGGTTGTAACTGCTGACCAAGCTGACGTTGTAGAAATCAGGCTGTTGCCACCATAGTCGAGCCTGCCGAAGCCGGAGCCGCAATCGCCGGTGATACAGGAGAAATTTCCGACGGAGTCTTGGATGCAGAGGGTGCGGCCCCAGAAGTGGTCAATCCAGGAGGGTGGTGTGGTGATGTTCTTGGACTCACCGGTTTACAGGGCAAAGCCAGCCGTTTGAAGAGGAGCCGCCCCTCCGCTTGAGAGAATGCCAGGCCACACGGTGTAGTCACATTTGTTAAGTAGCGTGAAGGTTGTTCATTTCGCCTTTGACGTAATTGGTGTATGTTCATATAATAAAGTCATTGGACAAGAAAAATATTTAACGTGATGGGAAATGACTTCATTTGTTAGTGCGTGGTGGTTTGGTTTATGAAGTTGATCGATTACCTAATACTGGTAAATGAAGTGCTATTAGTAAGATTGGAAATAATAGTGTGAGCTGATCCATGTGAAATCTTAGTTACGTTGGTGTGTTTATATGTAATTGTGTTGAATGAAAATGGAGGAGGAGGAGGCGGAGCTAGAGCAGCCTCCACTGATGGTGATGGCAATGGCAGTGGATATTTGGAGTGGGATTTTTCATTTTATTTTTAATATAAAATTATTATAAAAGAATATTCTAGGAATATCATGTTAACTCTAACATTTTTGTAATGGATGATAAGGGCAAGGACTCAATTAAACATTTATTTTAAGTATAGGACCCAATTGAAAATTCAGTAAAATTATAGGGACTGACGGATTAATTAAACTTTAATTAAAAACAAGTTAGAAACTAACTAAATGAAATAAAGACGAACTAAATTAAACAAAAACTAAATAAAAATAGAACTCGCACGGGGAGTTATTAGTATAAGTGGTGAGGATGCCATCCGCCAAGAAACCCCAAAGCCCAGCTAAGAAAGTATTGCATACTCCAATCCTTGTATCACCAGAAACCCAATCTCAGAAAACCCAATTCCATCTTTCTTTCGTCTATTTTGCCATCTCGCTCCTCCTTTTCTTTTTATTTACTCTAACTCATACAAAAGAGAAAGAAGCATGTGACTACTATTTACATCTCATACATTTTCTGTTTTCAAGATTCCTTGTCTTGTTTCAATTTTTCATTTTTGTTTTAAAATATAAACAAGAAAATGAAAAGTGAAACAGGTCCTTAGCTATTTCTCTTTCATCATTGAAATCGTAACCCCCTGCTCTCTGTGTTTCAACTTTCATGCACTGGTCTGTGCCTTCGTTGCTGGTCGCTGGAATAACCTAACCTCGCCTTGGCCTGGTGAGTTATTGTTTTCCTTCTTTTAACTTGCATGGATTATGGAATGTATATGCAAATAAATTATAAGGATCGGATACATTATCATATATAATCTTGTAAAAGAAATTGACTAGTACTTGAATATCACCAATGCATCTCGAATATTTAAGGTTGTTTTTTATAAATTATTTTATATATGTATCTATGTGTTGGAAAATTTGATCTCTGCTCTTGTAAAATAAGAAAATAGAGAAGAAGATTGTTAAGCCTGAAGCGTGTTATACACTGCTCTTAAATATTATTTTATCATTATTTAGAAACCCCCCAGGTACAACAGGCTTGTCTGGTAAACCAGGAACTCAAGAACTGTAATAATAATATTCTCTGATTGATAACTCAGTTAATGAAATAATAGTATATCTAAAAACTTTAGGCTAGTAGTCTATCTTTTTTTTTTGGCTCACGAAGTCAATTTAGTATATATATTCAAATAAAAAAAACTAGATTATTATATATAGGGACATAACGTATAAATTATAATGACTTCATAATGTTAATTTGATTAAAACATTGCAATGGCTTTTGCTTTAAATATATAAGGAATAATTGATTTAATAATTATAATTTAAAAAGTGCAATCAAAGCAAGTTAGTCGGTTTTTATTTTAAAAAGAAAAAGATTTAAATGAGAGCTTACAACCAGTATATAGCATTACTAAAGCTAATGCATTGGCATTAAAATCATTCCATATATTCATCATATAAATCTAGAAAGAATAATATTGTTTGATTAAATTTAGTAATATACAATCCTCTTCAAAACTATAATATCTGAATTAATATCAAGCCAATAAAAACTTCATACGCTAGTTGAAAAATAATTAGATAAATAAATATAAATATAAATAAATCTTTTGAAATAATTATTTTAAATTTAAAAAAGCCAACACTATATATATATATAGTCTCAAATATTGGTTGTCAATTATTATATATATTTGAGTGTGAAAGATATATATTATTCTATGTATAAAGTTAACCATCAAGTATAGCTTATTAGCAAGTTTATGCTACATTACTTGCTACGGGTTATCCATATATACAATAAAACAATATATAACGAACATTGTTTTCGTAACTACTTTCTGTTGTCTTTAAATTGTATTGAATTTTTTTAAGTCCACACATATTTCAATAACTTCAAACACCATAATCAAATCCAACAACTTCCATATATATATAAAAAAAAATAATTATCTTCTATGGATTTAGATCCTCTAAAGTGATCTCACTTTAGAAATATGATACCTCAGATCCACATGTCCTCAGACATGTTTAGTACGGTCTTAGGGTCCCCTAGGAATCACCTGTAATGTCGGAAAGGCCCCAAATCCTGAGGCTAGTAAAAGGGATGCTAGGAAGGTCTCGCTATAGCGGCACCATCAATGTCAAAACGGGTTCAAAACGACACAATTTCATTTAATGACCCATCAACCCTATAAATACCCTCACCATTCACGTTTTTCTGCCCAAGCCCTAATCCCTAGCTTTCCCAAGCTTTCTCCTACCCTATCACTCCTATCCTCTCTATCATACCTCCTCAAAGCTTCAAGGTAAAGATTGTTTATGGTTTATATCTCACTACCAGAAAATGACTGTTATCGACATATTTTACCAATGGATTTTTTGGGTTATCGATGAAAAGTTTTATTACCTACAAAATTACCAACTAATTTTGTCACACGGTAATAACGTCGTCGGGAAGTATTACTGATGGATTTTTTTTCATTGGTAATTTTTACCAACAGATTTATTAATGGATTTTATGAAAATAATCGGTCAGTAATGTGCTAGAAAAAATTCATCAATAAATTCATCAATGATCAATGTTATCTGCATATTTTTATTAAATACTGACAGAAAAATCCATCATTAATTTTTAAATTTTTGTTTTTTTAGTTTTACCTACTGAAATATTAGTTTGTAGTCTTTTAATTTTTTTTTTATTTTATCGATGGAAAAATCCATCAATAATCTTTAAATTTTCAATTTTTCTTTTAAATTTTATCATTGAAAAATCCATCAGTAATTAATTCTTTTTAAATACACATAATTTATAGCCATCGATAATCAATCTATCGATTTTTCTACTACCGCTATAGTGGCCATGGTTGTGTTGGACAATGATAGCGGTTAGGCTTTTGTGGGGATGGAAGTACGGTCTCCAGAGACTGTTATAAAGGTCATGTATGTGTCAGAATAGTGCAAAATAACTTAGTTTCATTTAATGAGACCTCCACCATTGTAAATACTTTTCCCTACATATTTTCTTCCCTAAAAACACAACCCTAGCTCTTTCTATTCTCTCTTCCACCCTCCATTCTCATCCCCTCTCAATCCTACCTCCTCCATCCTCCATTCGCATCTGCTTTCAATCCTACCTCCACCAAGTTTCAAAGTAAGGATTGTTCGTGATTTATGCTAGAGTTCATCATTCTTCTTCCTTTTCTTGTGTTTGGGTTGTTGTTATTCTTAATTAATGTCAAGTTTGGATACTTTCCCAATGTTCACAGAGTTCTTCTAGTAACTTATGGCTTACTCATGTGTCCATGTGGTTCTATGGTAGTTGTTAATGTCATTCTAGGTTTTCAAGGTCAAGTTGACAGTACCCATACACTGTCGGCTCCAAAATGTGAGTGGGTTCAAACTCATGACCTTATTTTCAATCATTATGAGCATGTTTATGCATTATGATTGTTAAACATGAAATTAAAGATGAAAATATGTATGCAATATAATTTTACACATTATGTCAAGCTAGCAAAATTTATGATTTATAATAATAACATGAAAAATGTGTTTTAGGAAAACCATGGGACCATGATTTGGATTGTTGTGTACCATTAAAATGTTTTATATCTTCTTGAAGAGATTCACTAGAAAACACATGATTTAACAAGTTCCAAAGTTGTCAACTACGTTTTTATCAATTTATGATATTACCATGTTTTCAAGACTTGGGATTTCATATTGTACTTTTCGAATATCAAGTTATATTGGAAAAATGTTGAGTGGAGTATGATTTATCTTCATGAATAAATAAGTTATTATGGTTTCAGAGTTATCATGATTATGAATCATGTTGTTTTGAAATATGATACTAGAGTTATCAAGTTTATGAAATCATGTCAGCAAACTGTGGGACCATACTTGATACAGTCCTTCTTAGAAAATATTTATGTTTATGAAATTATAGTAATTATGTTTGTGAAATCATTTGCTTGGAATATATTGTTTCAATGCAATTTATGTTGATAGATAGGGTATAGAATTTTTATGAGCTCTAGGAACTTCAAATTTCTTGATTAAACTTTTATGATAGCTTTTAGAATAAAGAATTAGTGAAAGGAATAGAACTAAGAATTAGTGGTAGTAGAGAGATCGTTAACCGTGGTATACCATGTTGCTCACGAATGATAGTCTCCTGATTTCAGATTTTATATGTGTCTACAAGGGACCCACATCATGTTTTGCATAGTTGTCCATGAGGGACACAGTTTGTGAAGGACTAGGGCTATGCATGAGATATTCAATTCCCAAGGGATTGATATCACACAGCCAGATGACATGATATAATCTGTTTCCTTACTATTTGCTATCGTTAATAACAAAACAATTTCAACAAAAGATATACAAATCCTTTATCAGGGGACTATGTATATATATGTATATGAAAATGTTTTTGTTTATTGTATGTATATTATATATATCTTGTTGATTGTCTCATGTGGGTGGTGGGTGAGAATCCACTCACTGAGTCTGATATTTCGCCCTTCTCCCTTCCTTCTTACAGTTGCAGATCAGGTTATTGTTCATCCACCATTCTAGTAGATGTAGCTGATCTAGTGGTAAACTTTACTTTATAGTAAGAATTATTCTAAGATTATGTTAGATTTCAGTGCTCCAGTAGTTATGCAGGCAAGATCTGAACTATGTATTCCATTTTGATTTTTTTTTTTATTTTCAGAATTTATATATCTCCCTGCATGCATTTAGAATTTAAGTATATATTTGAAATATAGATTGTGGCTAAAATTTATATAACAAACTAGTTATGTATTCATAATTCAGTTTTCAAGTATTAAATCGGTTTTCTGATTAAGATTAAGACCATGAAATGAAATGGTTTATTTTCACGAATGGCCGCGGGTGGGTGGGGCAATTGGCTACTATCAATAATGGGTGAGGGTGGTGTGTTGACGTAAAAGAATAAGTTAAGACTAATTTGAGATTAGCTAGTAAAAATAATATTATCAGATGTTATTAGACCTTTTGAGACCTAATAACTTAATACTACAACCATACTACAAAAATGATTTGACCATATAATATTATACCATTATATGTGAAATCAAACATGTGATAAATATTGACTTTATAATATTAACTAATACTCTTTGTCCTTATACTATATATCAAATGGGGTCTTATTGT
This sequence comes from Dalbergia cultrata, assembly GCA_031216105.1. Lineage (NCBI taxonomy): Eukaryota > Viridiplantae > Streptophyta > Magnoliopsida > Fabales > Fabaceae > Dalbergia > Dalbergia cultrata. The sequence goes on from CM062345.1 coordinate 297,195, forward strand.
ACAAGCTTATAGTTTATATTTTTAATGTATACATTTCGAATGAATTTTTATATTGGTTACAATAAGATTTGAACACAGGATCCATATATCTTATTCAAGTCCTTCCCACTAAACTAATTATAATGACTTATTTCTAATGAACTTTTATGCCTTCTTAATTATTTAAGATAGCAAATGCTAATAAAAAATGAAAGTTATTTGATATTACTAGAATTCTAAGAATATATTTGGCAATTTTCGGTTATTAAGGTCCTTATCAAGACCCTACCAAAAGAAAAAGAAGGTACTTATTAAGAGGGAGTATTCGGAAAATAAAATTAACCTTAATAGATGAGGCATTGTTCAACAGCTGATGCAAAGAGCGGCCCACCCCAGCTGGATGTTACAGAACCATTGCGTAATTGCGTCTTCATTCGTAATTCCAAATCACTCTAAAAAACGCATCACAATTTTCAATATTTAAATTCTAATTGAACATATATACTTGTTATCTGATGAGTCGTATTTCCGGTAATAGAACCAGATAACAGCGGTTGCAAACGTAAAAATCGAATTCTTATTTTTTTTTTCTCTTAATGAAAAGTTCAACTTAATCCATGATCAAGATATATTTTTAGACTTATCGAACACTTAAATAAATAGTTTTAGATCACCCATTAAATGGAGAAATATAAAAAGCAAACCATAATGATATATGAGAAAAAAATTGAGATGAACTAGCTCCTATTTGTTGTTATACTTATCTTACCTCCCCTGTCAAAACTTTGAGAATATTGATACTAATTGGATAATATCTTTTATAATCTCTCAATAAGTGATTCATAGTACGTAATCAGTAACAAAAATTCCTTGGAAAAGGAGATTATCCGATCAAATAATTCATTCATTGGGTGGGATTACTGCTAAATGAATGTCGAGTCAGAAATATCAAAGCGTTACAGTAAAATAAGCCCTTTTTCAAGATATTGACTAAAATAATAAATAATACATAACTGCAAGCTTAGCTGACACGGACGATTTGCTTATGAATTGTGACGGACAGAGCCATTTTCAACCATTAATATTAATTTATTTTAATAGAAATAGATATTCCTTATTCTGAATAATTGATTCATCAGCAGGTCCGAAAAGGTATTGGGAGGTGAATTGGAATTGGACCCGTATCTTATTGTCGCATTGAGCAAGAGGGTGCAGGATCGTTACGTGTCACGTGTCTTTGTACAATTTGGATTTGGATGCTATTTCCTTCCGTCTGCTCACTACTCTTCAGCTCCGCTCCATTTTTTCTCACTCCCGCTTCATCTCTTTTGTGCCGTGCTTGGCGATCATGAATAAGCTCTTCCGGTCTACACTCACAACACAGGCATGTATCCCTCCTACTAATTTCCAAACGTCTCTTCATAGTTAATTTTCGCCCAATCTAGTTATTGAGTTGTTTGCGTGCTTGCAAAAATCGACGAGAACCTGCGGATTAGGTTAATGATTGATGAATTGAAACGCTCTAGTTTCTCAACACTCTCTATTGGCCTCAATTCTTGTTGACTTTTACTTTTTTCTTTTTGGCATATGCGATCCACGTGCAATGCAAGTCTTATGAACAATGAATTAGCAAAAACTCGTTTACTTTTTTTTTTTTTTGGAATCATTAGCACTTGTAGTTTTTTTATTTTTTATTTTTTGGTTCAAGTTATTTATACTGTCTGATTCTGAAAAGACTCGCTCATAGTTTTCGAGCTTGAACTGAATTTCTTGGGAGCATTAGGATGTGTTTGGTTTCATAAAATAGTTTGCATTTCCTGTTTTCTGAATATTGTGAAGTATACTAGAAATTACAAAAACTACAAAATTCAGTTTTCAGTTTTTATTTCCAGATTTCAGTATTTCTTTCATAACATTCTAAAAACAGAAAAGATGAAAATGAAAACTATTTTTTGAAAATAAACGCACCCTTAGATTATATGCCTGAAAGTAATATTATCCTGCTTTATAATTTCTTTACTTTCATTGTTTTTGTATTGTTGTGTTGATATAGCTTGTGCTATTTAATTGGTTTGGGTTTGAGTGTTTGGTATCTATAGATGGTTCAAAAGCTAACTATTTGTTATTGGGAGCTTTCACTTGTCTTATGATACTTATTTTGTGTCTTCCTCAGGTTTGTAGGAGTTTTCATGAAAACTTTCTTCAGTTTACCTTGTGGTCTAGATCAAATAGTACCAGTTCTTCTTTGGCAAAGGACAATTCCCCTACTGATGAAGGGTATATGGTTCTTCTATGTTAACTATTTACCATGTTGTAATGTGTGTTTTTGAGTAGTGGTCTTAACTCTATATTGCATATAACTAATTGTTACATTTCCTTTGAAATGGATAACAAATTCAGTTCTTTTTCCATTTTAAAGAAGAAATAATTTGCAAGTTAAATTCAAAGCTAATTGTATTTGAGCACGGTGTTAACTGATAAATGCCCTCTTTTTATCCAGAGGATGATATGTGAATGCATAATATAATGACCTTCTCGTCTCTTTCAGTTCTTATTGATTTTATTAGCAGTTATAATAACTATTAGTCAGTCACAAATTGAGTCGAAAGATACATTTTTGATTTCTTCTCATTCTTTAAGAAAACAATGGAAAAGTGAGTTTGAGTTTATAACTTACAACACTGATATGGTTAATGTGTGTACACCCTGCTGAAATACTTTGATTTCATCAGATTCAAGGGCCATGATATGCTTGCCCCTTTCACAGCTGGGTGGCAGACTACCGATCTGAATCCTTTAGTTATAGAAAAGTCAGAGGTGAACTTCCTTGCTATTTTTGTTTGATTCTTTTTTTTTTTAATTACTGTAATGTAACATTGTGGTAGATAAAGGTTTGCTTTAATTTCATTTTAAAGATAACCAGTTCTTTAATTATGCAATTTACCTGATTAATGGAAACAGGGAAGCTATGTATATGACCATAATGGGAAAAAATATCTTGACTCACTTGCTGGTCTATGGTGCACAGCTCTTGGTATTTATAATGTTTTCTTACCACTTAGTTTCCTTTCTAAGCTTTGATATCTCATTTGTTATTTCTTGTAATTAGTTATATATTTCTTTTGGCTCATGTTTTGACTTCTTAATCCATTTTAAGAAGCAAGGATGGTCATAAATTTTCCTGTACATCTTGATATTTTATTATCCTCTCCCTTCAACAACCACCACACTTCTCCTAAGTTGCTTAAGGATCCCCCCCCCCCCCTCTTCTCCCTCTCTCCCTCCTCTGCTTCTTCTTCTGTACCTGGAACCATTTTTTTTATTCCTGGTGGTCAGAGAAGTGGTGCAACTTTTGCTGGATGCCCTGGCATCAAACTTTAGGGGATTGAGAGAGACAGAATTTGAGTTTATTAATTGGAAGAATTGATTTGTCAGGTCTTGGAATGGAATGCCTTATGTTTAGCAGAGCTGGGGTTGGTTTGTGGTTTTATTTGTTTGATTGTTTAAAATTATATGGTGGTTATCTGCTTAATTAGTTTTATCCATGTTATAAACCAACGTGCAAGCCTAGACACTAAGTCTGTACAAAAAACTATGTGTTCCAGTATATTTCTTTTGGTTTCTCCCATCTATGAACTCTACACCTTTTTGGTCTGTTTGACTAACTGATTTGACCATCAGAGTCAGAGGATGCCTATTTTGTATGGAAAAACTAATTTTGATAAATTTCAAAGAAATTAGATCTTGCTTAAAATATTTTATTGGCTATGATGTATTAAATATATTCAGATATTCTCATAATTATGTGGTATATTTTGCATGTGAAACTTACACATAATGCAGCTTTATTTTTCCCTTTTTCTGTGCATGGAAATCATTTCCATGAAATATATGTTTAATTTTGCAGGGGGGAATGAACCACGTCTGGTCGAAGCTGCCACTGCACAATTGAAGAAGTTGCCATTTTACCATTCCTTTTGGAATCGAACTACAAAACCTTCTTTGGTATGCATATCATTTCCCTCTATCTTATCCAACTCATACTAGCATTAGCATTACCTTTAAGGTGCCTTTTGCTGCAAAAAGAAAAGTAACGTTTTGTGATGTACTCACTTGACTTTGAAGTAGTTATTTTTCATCTTCATACTCTTTTCAATACATTTCAAGTTTTCAACATACAGGATCTAGCCAAGGACCTCCTAGAAACTTTCACAACCAGAAAAATGGCAAAAGCTTTTTTTGTTAATAGTGGATCAGAAGCAAATGACACTCAGGTTTGTTAGATCAAATATCCACTTCAATTTTTACCATCTCATATTTTCTTCTGTGAATTTTCATTCAATTGTAGGGTGGATATGTACAGTGTGTAGACTTTATCAGTTTATCTTTAGAAAACATCAGAATAATAGACTTCATAAAATGCATACAACAGGAACGGTGCCAAGACAGCAAATCTAGTGACACCTAAATTTAGGAGCGATTAGGTACCTAAAATATTAGAAACCAGAATATTTTCAATATCATTTTTGGTTCTTCAGATAAATTTAGATCCATCTCAACAAGGATTTAGGCAAAGATATAAACAACCATGATAGAAGCAAAAGGATGTCATGGTAACATATTGTAGAAGTGTAGAAAAAGTTTTAAGCCGTATTAAACCTTTGTATATTTTCTTGCAGGTGAAACTTGTATGGTATTATAACAATGCACTTGGAAGACCAAATAAAAAGAAATTCATAGCTCGTGCTAAATCGTACGCCTAACATCTCAATATTCTTAACCGATGCTGTTTTTTCTAATGTACCTGAATATTAGCTTATGCATTGTGCATTCAAACAGGTATCATGGTTCAACATTGATAGCCGCTAGTCTTTCTGGGTATGATGAACTCAAAAATGTTATTTTTCAGTAAACACTTTAGTGCTTTTATTTGTTATTTTCAAAAATTAAAAGAATCATATCTATTCAATTATCTTGGCAATGTGTATTTCAGCCTTCCAGCTTTGCATCAGAAATTTGATCTGCCTGCTCCTTTTGTCTTGCACACAGACTGTCCACATTATTGGCGGTATCATCTTCCAGGTAATTATTTGTATGGACTTGTTTCTCATAATATTTTAGACATTTATTATAAGGAATAAATATTATCCATGCTTATGAGCATCTCAGGTGAGACAGAGGAAGAGTTTTCAACCAGATTAGCCAACAATTTAGAGGAGTTGATTCTGAAAGAGGGACCAGAGACAGTAATAGTTTCATATTCCTGAAAAGTGTTTTCTGCTACTGGAACATTGACTTTACCACTGACTTATGTGGTTTTCAATTACAGATTGCTGCATTTATTGCTGAACCAGTGATGGGGGCAGGGGGTGTAATACCTCCACCAGCAACTTATTTTGAAAAGGTATTCAATCATCATCAGTGCTTCAGATATGTTAAAATTCCACAATTTCAAGCTGGATGCCAACAAAACTGCTTGTTTGTGTTTTTGCACTTATAATGCATGTTCATTTGTATACCCAATCCCAGAGACACCAATGCATAAATTATAAACTATCAATTATAGGAGCTCATAATGTCATAATCTGTAGAATTCAGTATGCTCTCACCGGCACCATGACTTTTATTGGATACAACTTCGATATAATATACCCTAGCTTTTAAATCAGCCAGTAGATTGACACACCTCTATCTTGAGGTACTTTGTATAATATAACAATTGCCTCAGTAAATCATTTGGAAATCACTAAAAAGCACTTATTGGTGAAAAATTCTAGTTTAAGAAGAATAAATTACTCAAGGAGCTTCATTAAGTACTTTTTGTAATATTACCACTATAAATGCTCTAGCTAGACCTTTTAAATATTCTACGACCTCTTCTTTATAGAAAACATTATTATGCGTGTTTGTCTTTGCTTGAATAATCATTTCAAACTTTCAGTCATTATTCACATCGTTGCTGGTTTTTATGAAATCCATATATGAAACTCAAATATTCGAGTCAATTGTGTATTCTTGCACTTTCCCAAATTCCAATATGTAAACTAATGCTGTGCATAATTTGCTTGACAAATTGTATATCCTATTAAATGATATGCTATTCTTTTCATTCTATCTCTCCTCCCCTTAGCCGCAAAAGAATAGAAAGGAAGGACAATCTTTTTCTCAGTATTTATTCTTTTGCAGATCCAAGCCATTGTCAAGAAGTATGACATTCTTTTTATTGCGGATGAGGTACTTCCTTAACTCTTCAAAACTTGTGAATCGGATCCTTTAGTTGAGTTTTCAGTACTGGATTGCTTGTGTTGTATGTCTCCTTTGAAGGTGATCTGTGCGTTTGGAAGGCTTGGGACAATGTATGGATGTGACAAGTACAACATTAAGCCTGACCTTGTCTCCGTAGCCAAGGTATAAACATGAAATAGCTCTAAGTACGGATTCACCATTTCATATTTTTAACACTGTGTTCCTTGTTCCTCTTTTTTCTGTTGACTTCTAGGCATTGTCTTCTGCATATATGCCAATTGGAGCAGTTCTTGTGAGTCCAGAAGTTTCGGAAGTTATACACTCACAGAGCAACAAGCTTGGTATGATGGTTCATTCCTTTGTCATTACATCTTTTGGCTCAATATTTCTGACATGTTTGTTTATTGTAGGTTCTTTTTCCCATGGGTTTACCTACTCTGGACACCCTGTATCCTGTGCTGTTGCAATTGAAGCACTCAAGATCTACAAGTGTGTTCCGTTTTCTATTGATCTTTTTAAAACTAAATTGAATCCTTATGCATGCCTAGATTAATGTTTGGCTATGGAGTATCAAAATTCCTCATCTTTGCAGAGAAAGAAATATTGTCGAGCAGGTGAGAAACATCTCCCCAACGTTCCAAGATGGTGTAAAAGCTTTTTCTGATAGTCCTATCATTGGAGAGGTATCTATTATTTACTGGGTATTTTTTAGTTTATGGTTAATATAAATGTCTGACAAACTAACTTTTCTGGTACTTCAGATACGAGGAACTGGCTTAATTCTGGGTACTGAGTTCACTGACAATAAGTCGCCTAATGATCCGTTTCCTCCTGAATGGGGCAAGTTTCTATACTCATTTTTCACCTATCTGTTGGCTTGTTTCATGTATTTGACACAACACTGCTATTTCAAAACCTTTCCGTTCATCTTAACAGTGATTTCAGCGGCATACATATCCAACATATGGCTATCCTTTAATAAAACCTGAGCCATCACTGTTAAACACTACAATATTAGTGGAGCTGCCTACTTTAAGAGAGTGCGTGCGTGCGTGTGTGTGTATAATTATATATATATATACAAGGTGCATAATATGGTTGTTTTCGGATCATATGATGGATTGGATAGCCTACACCTTGGCTGCTTTATCTTTTTCTTTTACAGTGACATATCAGTTTATTGGTATCAGACGAATTAGAGTATTAATTAGACAAACATGCTGCTTTATTTATGTGGATGTCGGCATATTTTCAATATTTTGCTGGGACACAATGATGTATATTACAGGGATAGGTGCCTACTTTGGAGCACAATGTGAGAAGCATGGGATGTTAGTTCGCGTAGCTGGAGATAACATCATGATGTCTCCACCGTTCATTATTTCCCCGCAAGAAGTTGATGAGGTAACTTAACAAATAAATTACCTTTGCATCTGTTTCTGCCACTGAATAAATTTACAGAAAACTTCATCTTTATTATCATTAAATTTCTCTTTCGACCATAAAAGGAAATCACATATCATCCGAAAACATCACATTAGCAGAGTAAAGCAATTTGACGGTGGAAAAATGCACTCTTCTGCGCAATTATCCCGGGCTTCTTTTAGGGATCTTATTGCCACTTAGGAAGATTTAATATGCCTAAGATGTATTGATTCTAATTACCCAAATAACTTGGCTAATTAACATCTATATTAGCCTAACATGCTATTGAATGGTGCTGAGTGACTTGCTCAAAACCCGTAAGTTTCATGTGCACTACTTTATGTGTTTGCTATGAGAATGAACATAAATTGTGGATTTATTTTACATATGAACAGTATGGTCTTGGAGCACATTTAGTGTGTTGTTCTCGTGGAAATAAGTAGTTGTGCATACTTATGGAACATGTATTAAATGTACTCCAGGAACAAGTAAGAATTTCTCTTAATACTCCTTTTATTTCACAATAACTGTCAAAAACCAACAATACACATCAAGGAAACAAAAAAACATCTTGGTAAATGTAGTAAATGTAGAAAGTTATATAAATTGACAAAACTATTCTTATCTAGTTATTATTACTCATCTTGATAAGTGTATTGAATACTTAACTAACATATTTATATTAAAGGTATAAATGAAAGAAAAAAATTAATGCTATCTAAATATTATAAATGGACAGATATTTTAAAATGTCAAAATGTAAAAAATTAACAGTTATTATGAAACGGAGGGAGTACTATATGCTGCAGGTTGCATTCAAATTTAGATTTTATTACAAGTCTGAGATACACATTTCTCTTTTCCCCAGTTAATCAGCATTTATGGGAAAGCTCTGAAAGATACAGAAGAGAGGGTGCAAGAGCTCAAGTCTCAGCGGAAGTAGCTGAAAGTTGCTGAGGCAGACGATGACGAAATAAATTCTGCTACCTTCATAATAAGTTAACAACAAAAAAATTTCTGCAGCCTTGGTGTGAAGAAGAATTATTTATTATGACTTGTTGCTAGAGGACTCTCCATAGAACTTTGTTCCATCTTTTTCGTTATTGTAAATTCCAGTAAATTGCTTCGCTAGTTGATTCCTAATTTATACTATAGTGTGTATGTACGTATATATACACTATGCGTATGCTTATGTATTTGTGGATATAGTAACACATGTCATGCATATCTTTGTGTTGCATCTGAAAAAGAAAATGTTAAAATGTAATCTAAAGTGTATTAATTAATGAATGGTTGCAAAAAAAAGTGAGGTCCTTCACCAAAAGAACAGGTATATTATAATCGAGATTTATGACTTCTGTATATCGTGAGCAGAAGTATAGTATAATCGAGTGAATTGGACCTAGGGATGTTGGCCTTAACTGCGGATACGGTCTAAGGACTGGAGGATGAAATATAGGAGGAAATCGATCTCCCTAGTATTGGAGACGAGTATCTGTTTCTCTTCGGAAGGCTTGTGTATATTTGGTCTTATCCATTCTCTATAAGGGGTGTTTGGAAATTGGAATAGAATAAAATCGGAAATGAACTGAATTGGATTCATTTGAATTGAAAGGAAGTGAATTATAAAGCCAATATCATGTTTGAAATTAATTTTATAAAACAGGATTTTATTTAAGGTAGAAAATTAGAAATGGGTTGGTCCAAAGTTGTAGGTTTGTGGCGAAGAAAGAAAGTGTTGACTCCCAAAATCAACTCTAAATCCGCGATTAAACTTGCAATTCAACTAAGCCAAAGTTGTGCAGTACACGTATTCTCGAATACGAAGTGTATCTTAAAACGATATTGATTGACATTGTTAGATGGACTCCGATGATTTTAATATACTTTCAGTGGTGTGACTTTGTAATTTTAATTAGTCTGCACCTACTATGAGCACACCTTCTTAGCCAATTCCTGCTAAGTTTGCAATTCAAGATTATTAAAAATTCTACCCCCAAAAAAAAAAAAAGAAATAGAGTAAAGGTTCACTTCTTCATCATCATCATATACACCATATGCATAACACTGCTATTCGTTTCTTAAAATACATCTCATAAAAAAGTATTAAACCACGAACGTGGGGCTTTTCAATTTCTGGCAAAAAAACTTGGGGCTCTTTGTTGGAGCATCATAATAAATATATTAATTAACAATTGAGTAGCGAAACACAACAAAGAAAATGAAAGGCAACCGAACTAAAATACACAAGTAACGAGTTCATCTCATTAGAACAAGTTATTAAAGAGGAAACGAAATAAATAAAGGAAGAAAGACGGTAGCGTAGAATATGGCAATTGGTGACCTTGGCAAGCTCAGTTTTTGGTATTATTTTTTTTGTTAGCTTGTCTTCTAGCTCTCCTCTCTCTGGAGCTTGGTGATGGCTTATAACCTTCGTTTTCTGATTCAGATTCATCCAACTCTCTAAATGATTTCTGTGTCAATTAAGTAACATGGCATATTAAATTCATATTTATATAGATTTTGCTAATGAGTATTCTAATTAAGGTATAGAGAAAGAAAAGCATAGTTGCATGATATATAGTTGATGTTGGTTACCTCTCTTATCTCAGAGAAGCTCACTGCATAGAAGGTCACAGCTGCAGCAGCAACAATTCCAACAATGGGCAGAGCTATTTGCATACCATCCATATCTCATAATCTGATGATAATCTGTCTCTCTCTTTTTTGTCTTTTTTTTTTTCTCAAGACTCAAGCTATTATTATTATGTGATTGGGAACTAAAGAGAAGACATTGATAAGATATGCTTCTATCTACGCTACACTTGTTCTTTTGCAGTCCCAAAGATATTCACCAATGACTGAAGCTTCTTCCACCGGCAACCTGCTATTACCCGTTCACTGATTTGATTTTTTATTTTTTATTCACAAAGGAATCATCATCATCCTTCCGGTATCGACTATCAAAATTCAAAAATATCATATCACACCCAAGAAATTTTAAAGCAGACAGCGTGACCACTTTAACAGTTGACATTTATGAAGTTATATGGGTTGAAACTTATTTTTCGGTTAAAAATATATTTACTTTACCAAGAGCAATGTTATTTTTAATACAAGTTTAACTCCTATGTATTAATAGTATAAAATTATTTTATATTATCTTTCAATAAAATAATCTAATTTGTATGATTTTTTAAGTGACAAATGTGATATTTAATCACTTTTTTAACATGACAATAAATGATTTGATGACTGTGAGAGCATAAAAATTAAACTACTTGTATTCATACATGAATAATAAATAGTTTAATTTTTATATGCTGATAATGTAAAACATTTTTTATATTATCATCCTAATCACCCTATTTACATAACTTGTCAAGTCGTAAGTGTAAGACTTAGACTTTTGCTGATAGTATAATACATATTTGGATGATAGTGTAAACAAATATTACATCATTAGCACATAGAAATTAAACTCTAACAAATATTAAAAAATACTAATACTAATACTTCAATTTTTTAAAAATATAAATATAAAAATACCTAAAGACAAAAAAAAAATCATAATATTCATATAAATAGTCCATTACATGGATGGTTTAAGCCTCTCCTGTCGCCTAAACATTTTCTGTACCAAAACCAGTAGAAATTTTCATCGAGCCATTTGTATAAGGATACACCACCTTTTAATGGCTTGGAGAGTTCGGCCAAAATTCAATGCCTTCCATTTGGCACTATTGTCACTTGTCAAGTTTTACTTGATCTCTAGATTGCGGCAAGTGATCACAAGAGTGTTTATCATTCTTTTTTTTTCCTTTTGTTAAGAAAAATATGCAATTCTTTTTTTTTCAAAAAATACTGCAGCCTGGTTTGCAAAAATACAAAATGATAAACCAAAAGGGGCTGTTCATGAGCACCAAAATATTATGTTGTGGTCCTCGGGTGCTCTAATAATTGTCAAAAAGATGTGCACGCTGGAATGGCTTTCCAATGAGTACTAATAATTGCATAAATTTATATTTACATACCTTTTATATATTTTTATATAAATTATTCGATAATATTATCATTTTTAATAGTCCCAAATATATTGCATATATTTGTATAATTTGTGTAAGTATAATTTCTCTTTGAAATGAGCTTCTGCCAATCATATTCGGTTTAATTCTTATATCTGCAACAATTGTTCCACAAATGTATGTGTTTAGATTCTTATGGTATATTTGTAAGTTTAGATTTTGGAGGGGAGAAATTATAGAGTCTGTTTGGATAGTATAACTTATGACTTTTTTTAATTTTCTGGAAGTCAAAAGTCATATTTTTAATTTTTATCTTGTTTGGCTAAATAGCTTATTATTTCTGTAGAAGTTATTCTTAGTATTTTTTGAGAAGTTAAAATATCTAGGGGCTGTTTGGAAGTGTTTTTTGGTTTTTGTTTTCTAAAACTTTTTTAAAAAATAAGTTTCAGTTCATTTTTTAAAAACAAAAAAACAAGAAAATTTATTTGGGTAATTTTTTAAAAAAACAACTTTTAAAATGAATAAAACAAAATTTTGGTTGGCAAAGATCATAACAACAAAAATTAATAGTACACCACCAACAGTAACCACAACCAGTAACCACCACCACAGTCAATCACAACTAGTAACCACCACCAGTAACCACAGCCACAGTCAATCACAACAAAAATCATCAAACAACAACAGTGTCATATCATCATTTTCCAACTTGCTGTCAATAGTAACACCAGCCACAACAGTAACAGTGAGAGGGAAGGAGAAGGAAGAAGCAGAGAAAGAGATGGTTGTCGCGGTGGCTCGCGGATCTGGTTCAGGCGGAGCTCGCGGTGGCTTTGATGGCAAATCCTCTCCTCCGTTCTAGAACCACCGCACAACCCAACAGCAATTGCGAAGCCGCACCAACCCCTTATCTCTGCCACCAGGGAGCCCATCATCACGGCGGATCTGGGCCTTGCTGCTAGGTTGCGCGTCCGCTAGAGAGTAGGTGCTGGGTCGCGGAAGCTGCGTCACGCGTTCACCATAGAAGGGGTGCTGGGTCGCGGAAGCTGCGTCACGTGTCCGCCAGAGAAGGGTGCTAGGTGGGTGAAGCTTGGTCGCGCATCCGCCGAAGAGGAGTGCTGGGTCGCGCTTCCGGGTCCGTCGGAGAGTTGCGGGTCCGCCAAAGAGGGGTGCTGGGACTTGGTCGCGCTGCTAGGAAAGTGGGTGCTGGGTGGTGGAGCAGCTCTTTGTGCTCTAACGGGAGAAGAAGGCCAACAACTGAAGTTACAAAAAATAACACCAAATGTTCAACGGGATTTGAACAGAGGCCAAACAAAGGAAGTCATTATACCACCGTATTATTTTCCAAAACAACTTGTTTTTGATTTCTTGTTTTTAAAACTCAAATTCTGTTTTCTGTTTTTAAAATCAATGCCTCAAAACCACTTTGCCAAACAAGTTTTTGTCATCTTTTATTTTTAAAAACTAAAAACAATTTTTAAAAACCATTGCCAAGCAGCCCCCTAGCTTATTAAGAAGTACTTTCTAAAACAATAAACACAAATGCTTTTATTATTATATATTTTAATATAAAATAACTTATTCACAAATTATTTTTCAAAAGTTACTTTTTTTATAAATGATTAAATAAGTTATTTATCCAAACGAAATCGTAATGTAAAATTATATTTCAAATTCTTCTCTTTCTTTTCTCCTCCTTCAAAATCTAAACTCACAAATATACCCTTAGAAGACACAAATCCTACAACATTAAGAAAAACATTGGTAAAACATATGTAGATGCAAAGAACCAATAAAACCAAATAGTTTAATTCCCAGGCACTAGTATAAAATACTTAGCATGTTAAAATTAAATTAAATTTAATAATCACTTATAAAATAAAATAAAATAAAAAGGAAGCATCAAATTTACCATATATTTACTGAAAATTAAAAGGAACACAAATTTACCATTTTTTATTTAAAATTAAAAAAAAGAATAAGAAGAACTAAGGTTACTACTTACTAGATAAACATGTGGTAAATTTAACATATAGAGTTAGTTTCATAATAATATTTGTAAACAATTGAACAAAACCGAAAAAAAAAATTAGGAGAGAAAAAAAGCTAAAGTAGAAAGCTAAGTTGAGATGGGTCATTACATAACCGAAAAATCAACCAATAAGTCAATAACACATATATTGCTCGTAGTTTGGCATGCATCCATCTCCAATGTTGATGGATTCCTTACCAGGTTTTCCATCATTCCGGTTCCATTAAAGAAAGGTCAAGAGTCTATTTAGTTTTAGTTATAAATTTTTAAGTAAATATTGAAAAACTAGGAAAATCATAAAATCTAATTTTAAATTTTTATCTACAGTTTTCAACATTTCTTTTAAAAAATTCTAAAAATTGAAATCAAATAGAACCTAAAACTTTTCAAGAAAATAAAAGAATCATGGTAATTTTTTTTAATGAAGTTAATTATATTTTAAGGTATTTATTTTAGTACTCCTATCAAATTTAAGGACAGTGATACTTTTTACTTATTTATAGTTAAATACTAGTTTTTAACCCGTACAATACACGGCATTTTGCATTTGTAAATTGTTAAAAAATTAATAAAAAAAATTATAAAATTGAATTATAATATATTAATTTTACAATTTATCCTAAAAGTAATTTAGCAAGGTTGATCTTTTTAAGATAAATAATTTACCAAAATGTTATATTTATATGTGTGTGTGTTGTAACGTACAACTAATTTTAATTGAGCATAAATCAATAATACTTATGTTGTAACAAAATTATTATCCATGTAATATATATCTTTGTTATCACTCATGTAATACATGAATTTCGTATTATCCAATAATAATAATAATAATAAAACCATTCTATGATTAATTTCTTTTGTCATGGTCAATAATTATATGGTGCACTAATTGTTGCCTGTGCAATTTATATATCTGCATTACTTGTGTAAGATAAATTAATCATTACATGAGTAATATATGTTTGACATCATCACCTATTTAAATTGTAAGATAAGATAACCAATGAATAATGTTTTTCCTTTTAATTAGAATTTTGAACTATTGTCATATTACAATAAATTAAATTCTGAAAGGTAGTTGGGTTTCTTAAACATCTAGCTAGAGATTCAGTTCCTGACAGTGTAAATGCAAAGAATCTCATCGCTTATGGTTAAATTGTCAATTTATAAGAATAAAATAAATTTATAATCATAAAAGATATTAAATATTAAAAAAAAATTGGAAAGAAGTGAAGAATAAAAACTCAATCGAGGCATTTTTTGAAAGTACAATGTTAATTAAAAATTAAAGAAATATATGCCCAGTGATGTGTATGGAAAAGGACTCGTAGCTAAAGGTTTAACTAAGCTTTCACCTTTAATGGATTAATTACTTTTTTGACATCGAATACCCTGCTAATAAAAAAAATAGTAATTTTGTGTTTAAACTAAAAATCAAATCAATCTTGATTAAATCCAATCAAGTGAATAAAAAAATCAATAGTCATCAAATCCAAACAAATTTGAAAAGATCTATTCAATTCTCACTAAATTCAATCAAATTTGAAAAAAAATCATTTAGAAAAAATGTGCTCTTTTCTACATGAAATCTAATAAGAACTGATAATAGAATAATTGAGAGAACCAATAAAATTTTAAAAATAATAGATGAGACATGTTAATTAAAAATTATTTACTAATCAAAGAGTCTTACAGATAAGGAAGACACTGCGAGTCCATACTTATGTGGGAGACTTTAATTTGTTAAGAAAAAATTTATTGGTGATAATAGGAACCCACTACATTTTGCTATTGTTTCCAAAGTTATCAAGCTATAATACATGCTCTTAATTCTACAAAATGTCACTGCAATCCATTATACAAAAATCATATTATTATATTTTTAGAGAAAAATAACAAATGAAAGAAAAAAAGCAAATCCAAAAATTTGACTTATTAAACAGTAAATGACCGATAGCATTGAAATATTTCATCAAAGATAAAAAAGAGAGAGAGAGAGAGAGAGAGAGAGAGAGAGAGAGAGAGAGAGAGAGAGAGAAGGTCTATTGAAAAAAGATGATGAATGGCGATCTTATAAAAGAATAAACGAATTTGGACATATAAAAAAAACATGTATGAGTATCAATCAAGTCAAAAGATAGAATTGAAATAGAACCTCTCGCTATGTTCAATAGATTAGGATGAATAAAATGAAAATTTTCCTCCGCGAAGAATCGTTGACATTGGAAAAAAGAAAGAAATGTAAAACTGAAAAGACATGACCAATCATAAAAACAATTGGGAAGTATTTAT
This sequence comes from Dalbergia cultrata, assembly GCA_031216105.1. Classification (NCBI taxonomy): domain Eukaryota; kingdom Viridiplantae; phylum Streptophyta; class Magnoliopsida; order Fabales; family Fabaceae; genus Dalbergia; species Dalbergia cultrata. The sequence goes on from CM062345.1 coordinate 313,197, forward strand.
AATATATTTCTAATTTATTTTTCAAACAAATGAGAATAAACAAAAATATTCAAACCATTTAAATCTTATTGAAATTCATTTATTACAAATTAATTAATTGATTTTATGCATTCATATTCTATTCAAATTTGATTTACATATACAGAAAAAAAAATATGATTAGTTAGTTCAAAAAAGTTGAAAAAAAAAATAAATCATCATATACATTTTTATGATAGATGCAAATAAATATGCATTGATTTGAAAATCAGTTTGAAATTTATAGCTAATTATATAAGCCAAGAAAAAATATTTATACGTTTTAATAAGTGAAAATAAATTTTAAAAAAATTGATAGACATTAAATTAAAAATAAATATTGTTAGCAAAAAAAAAACATAATAATGTTCAACGATTGAGGTTCATAAATATTGTATAAATTAATTTAGAATGAAATTATATATATAATTGAGATCACAATCATATATTAATTGAGATTTGAATAATTTATTTGGATTTAATCATTTATGTTATATTGAATGAAATGATTTTTAAACTAAGTCAAATATTTTTGTTTATAAATTTTTGATGGGAAAATGGGTTAAGAATGAATTGCCACGTGACATTTTCCTTATTTGGATAAACTCTCTTTTATGTAAATATATTGATAATAATAAAATCATTCTATGATTAATTTCTTTTGTCATGGTCAATAACTATATGGTGCACTAATTGTTACCCATGCAATTCATATATTTGTATTACCTGTGTAAGATAAATTAATCATTACATGAGTAATATATGTTTGACATCATCACCTATTTAAATTATGAGATAAGATAATCAATGAATCATTTTTTTCCTTTTAATTAGAATTTTGAATTATTGTCATATTACAATAAATTAAATTCTGATAGGTAGTTGGGTTTCTTAAATATCTAGCTAGACATTCAGTTCCTGACAGTGTGAATGTAAAGAGTCTCATCGCTTATGGTTAAATTGTCAATTTATAAGAATAAAATAAATTTATAATCATAAAAGATAATAAATATTAAAAAAATAAAATTGGAAAGAAGTGAAGAATAAAAGCCCAATTGAGATTTTTTTTGAAAGTACAATGTTAATTAAAAATTAAAGAAATATATGCCTAATAATGTGTATGGAAAGGGCCTCATGGCTAAAGGTTTAACTAAGTTTTCACCTTGAATGGATTAGTTACTTTTGTCAACATCGGATACCCTGATAATAATAATAAAAAAGGTAATTTGTGTTTAAACTAAAAATCAAATCAATCTTGATTAAATCCAATCAAGTGAAAAAAAAAATTAATAGTCATCAAATCCAAACAAATTTAAAAAGATTTATTCAATTCTCACTAAATCCAATCAAATTTGAAAAAAAAATTCAATCATAAAAAATGCGCTCTTTTCTATTTGAAATCTAATAAGAACTCATAATAGAATAATTGAGAAAACCAATAAAATTTTAAAAATAATAGATGAAATACGTTAATTAAAAACTACTTACTAATCAAAAAGTTTTATAGATAAAGAAGGCGCTGCAAGTCCATACTTATGTGAGAGACTTTAATTTGTCAAGAAAAAAATTATTAGTGATAATAGGAACCCACATTTTGCTGTTGTTTCCAAAGTTATTAAGCTATAAAATATGCTCTTAATTCTATAAAATGTCACTGCAATCAATTATTCAAAAATCATATTATTATATTTTTAGAGAAAAATAACAAATGAAAAAAAAAAAAGCAAATCCTAAAAATTGACTTATTAAACAGCAAATGATTGATAACATTAAAATATTTCATCAAAGACAAAAAAAAAAAAGAAAAATAAAGAGAAGGTCTATTGAAAAAAGATGATGAATGGCGATTTTATAAAAGAATAAACAAATTTGGACAAAAAAAAAATGTATGAGTATCGATCAAGTCAAAAGATGGAATTGAAATAGAACCTCTCGCGGTGTTCAATGGATTATGATGAATAAAATGAAAGTTTTTCTCCATGAAAGATCGTTGACATTCGAAGAAAGAAAGAAATGTAAAAGTGAAAAGACATGACCAATCATAAAAATAATTGGGAAGTATTTATAATATATTTTTAATTTATTTTTCAAACAAATGAGAATAAACAAAAGCATTCAAACCATTTAAATCTTATTGAAATTCATTTATTACAAATTAATTAATTGATTTTATGCATTTATATTTGATTCCAATTTGATTTATATATAGAGAAAAAAATATGATTAGTTAGTTCAAAAAAGTTGCATAAAAAAATAAATAATCATCATATACATTTGTGATGATAGATGCAAATAAATATGAATTGATTTGAAAATCATGTTGAATTTCATAGCTGATTATATAAGCCAAGAAAAAATATTTATACATTTTAATAAATGAGAATAAATTTTGAAAAAAAATTGATAGACAATAAATTAAAAATAAAAATTGTTAGCAAGAAAAAAAATAACATAATAATGTTCAACGATTGAGGTTCGTAAATATTGTATAAATTAATTTAGAATGAAATTACATATATAATTGAGATCACAATCATATATTAATTGAGATTTAAATCATTTATATTACATTGAATGAAATGATTTTTAAACTAAGTCAAATATTTTTGTTTAAAATTTTTTTATGGGAAAATGGGCTAAGAATGAATTGCCACGTGGCATTTTCCTTATTTGGATAAACCCTATTTTATATAAATACTAGTCGTTGGACCCGTGCATTGCACAGGGAGATAATAAAAAAATATTTTATTGATCATTATTGAAAATAAATGATAATTTATTTAAATATATCTTATTGAAAATTGAGTATATAAATTTATCTTAAAAATAAGTTAATATTTAAATAATTAAATAAGTGGAAAAAATATAAATATGTCATTCTATTTTATATTTTATTTTGAATATCATGTTTATAAGGTTGAAAAAATCTCCATAGATGACCTACAACTAACAATAAAAAACCTAGTTTATGAAAATTTTGCACATTTCAAAAGTTGAAATTGTTGAATAAAGAAAGAGAATAAATGAATAATTTTACTATATCATTAACTACTTATAGGGAGGACAATGAGTATCATGAGAAAGGGCACATGTCCTACGTCTCCCGTTACTATTTAGAATTTTGCTTCTCATTCTCATCCCCTTTATGGGTCCCTATTTCCCATTTCCCATAGGAATTTTGAATCAATATGTTATTTAGGGATTTATTAACAAATTTCAAAAAGAGAAAAACTTTAAAAATATCTTATAATTTGAAAAATAAATGTCCATAATACAAATACTATTAATGAAAAATAATCTAAATTAAAATTAAAATGCATACATAATACAAATACAATAAAAAAATAATTAAAAAAATGAAGGTGTGCTATCTCCGTCACTATCCCGTTTAATAAACGGTGATTTAGCACCATTGATCGTCGCTAAAAAGACAAAATATGTCCCAGCTCTCTTTCCTATTATGGTTAATTTCTGCATGTATCCACTTTCTATTTTTGTATCATCCTTAGCTGTTTATATCTTTTCAGTAAATTAAAATATTTAATTTATAAAAATATAAAAATACATTTTATAATTAAAAAAATAATGAATAAATTTAATTTATACAATTTCAATTACACGTCTTTTCCTTGTACATCCTTTTGATAAATTAAAATATCAATTTTAAAATATATGTTATAATTAATGTATAATAATTAGTCAAAAAAATATAATTCTAATTTATATAATCTCAATTATTAGAATAGTATATCAATTGTAATATTATTTCGAATAAAAAGGTAATATAGTTATTTAATTTTTAAAATTAATAAATATTTATTATCATTATCAAAGAAGTGTAAATTGTAGAATTAATTTTTTTAAATATTTTATTTTTGAAAATTAAAGGTGTTTTTTTCAAAAAAATTAGTATGAAAAAATATGAAATTAATAGATTGGAATATGCAAGTTGTAAAAACTTCAATAGAATATAGTGATATAGGTAGATAGGTAATTTTTTTATTATGATTTTTAAAAGTGCTAAATTTGAAGTTAGAAAAGTTTCACCTAATCCTATCATCATTTAGAATTTTGTCTCCATTCTCATCCATATTCCCGTCATGGGTCTCTATTCCTTATTCCATGTGAAGAATTGAATCCCTATTGATATTTACGGGTTTATTTAAAAAATTTAAAAACACTTTGAACTTTAAAATATAAATATTCATAATAACAAATACTACTAATGCAACATAAATATAATAGCTTTATTATCATTAATACTATAATTATATATATTTTATGGTATAATATATTGAATTATAATTTTGTTTATGTTGTATTTTATTTTTTATATTACTTTTGTTAATGGTAGAGAGATATAAAGGTATTATTGGAAAAAATAATCGATAATTAGAGGGTAAATTAAATTTAAAAACTTACTTTAAGTATTAAAATTATGAAATGATGGGGTATAATTTTTCTATGAATAACGCATGGAAAATTTTTTATGTAATGAGTCTTAAATATTAGTATTATATCAATTGTTATTGTATTTGATTAAAAATAAATTATCATACTTATATTATAATGAGTCTTAAATATTTGATTAAGAATAAATTTAGTAGAAATTGGATTTGAATTATTATCATATCAAAATCAATTAATTAGTAATTCGTTGATAAATTGACCTGCCTGTTTTCTTTAGAAAAAAAAACTTATTTTAAAACTTATTTATTTTGAAAATATTTCCTTTATAATTTTTTATATTACCTTCGTAATGTGATGCTATCAATGGTTCTTAATTTAATTGTAAGTCGTAATTATATTGACATGAGTTCTTTCTTAGTGCAAATTGTAATTTTTAATGATTGTAATATTCGATTTTTTAATGATTGTAATGTTTAATTTTATTTCATATAAAAATAATTAATAAGTAAATTGTAAAATAAGTTTAAAAAAAAATATGTAGACATAAAGATTAAGAAAGATGAGGTATAAATCACTATGTGAATGACACATGAAGCCTAAATCAACATATGAATGACACTTGTAATAGTTTCAATGAAATGAGTTTGAAATATTAGTATAGTAGATTTATAATAATAATAATAATAATAATAATAATAATTTGCATATAATATATAATATTGTGTATATTTTTCAATTGATATATATTATTGTAGAAATGAATGTCTTGCTAAAAAAAAAAAGGTAAAAGATTGAGTTTGTTATTTTTATAGATATGCAAATCATAGAGGATGCCTTGTATTTTTAGAAGTGGCTATTTACTTTGTTTAATTTTGGAAATGACAAATGCTTGCTTTCATTTCAATTTGAAATAGATTGATCGAAAAAAAATGCTCCTTTGTAAAATTCTAAGACAAATTCATCTCTTTTTTATGATCAGCCTAACGAAATCCTTCATTAAGTATCAATCAAATTAGAATAGATAATTACAAATTGGTTCATTACCTTTTATTTTAGCCAAATGAATCCGTTTGTCAGTTTGTTAGACTTGGTAATTATTAGTAGTGTGATCCAAATGCAATTAATAATATTTTACTTTACACCTAAATCGGTGATTAAATATATATAGGGATTAAGTAAGCAATAATAGTGGCTATGTCTTGCTTTATCTGATGTTATGGTTACATGACACATAAAGGAATTCCATGGATATAACAAAATCAAATCTAATAACAATGGTTAAAAAACAAAACAGAAAGATTTGTCCTTAAAAGATCCTGCACGCCATAATCGCATGGCAAATAGGAGACTTTTTTGTTGATCTGATAAAGGCATTCCCTTTTTTTTATATCAGATGATTTTTTGTTGTAATGGAGAATTTTTTGTTGCTCTGATTAGGGCGTTTTTTTTATATCACATAATTTTTTGTTGTAATGACTTCATTAATATTTTAATCACACAATACATTTATATCTAATCCATTTTTTCAATGATTCATAATTCTATATTTGTTTTCCATTTTTTATGATTCTTAATTTTAATGATTTGTAATCCTAAATATATCTTAATGATTCTAATTTTCTTGATTCACATAATATTTAATGATAGTACATTTGATTTTATTAATAATTTAATTGTAAATTAAGTAAAAAATCTATAGACATAAATGTTTAAAAAAGTGGGTCCTAAATCACTATATAAATAACACGTGTACCCTAAAACTCTGTATGAAAGACCCTTGTAATACTTTCCATGAAATGACTCTCAAGTATATTAATAATAGATATTGATGAGCTGAGTATCCTAGTAGCTTAAGTTATTTATATGTATACAATCGATGGTTAAATTGTAACATTAAATATAAAATATATCGATACTTTATGGATACGTAAGAAAAATCCTATATTTTATTATTATTCAATTAACTTATAAGTTTTAAATTCATGTGTAAACGTATGTTGATGGCTTTAATTTAGAACTATAATTTTTAATATTTTCATCTAATCAAATATTTCTATATATATGATTTTTCATATAATAGAAACCAATCAAACATATTTCATTAATACGATAATATGTAATTAAGGATTTTGATCAAGTTATACTTGAAAATTAAACTTTATTCTAATAGGACCCCAGTTAAGATTTTTTTATGGGCCCATTTAAGATTTTAAGGAAAAAAAAGGTTTTTATTAAAAAAAATAAACTTGTGTAAATTCTTCATACATTACACGTATTGAGACCTTTTAAAAAATTATTTTCTACGTCTTTAACTAGCAAAACCCTTATTTCTAGTTACTAGAGTATCAACTTTCCAATACATGACTAATTCCTTTTCATACTATAAATCAATTTAAAGAGATAAATGCTTTTTATAAATTTTAAAATTGTTTTTACTTTCAAAAAGAAAATCGAATGCTCGACACTATTTAAGACAAAAAGAGACCCTGTACTCCCGTTCATCGGCCTGAAGTTGAAACCATTTACTTTAAAACCGGGAGAATGAGAAAAAAAAAAAAAAAAACGGGAGAATGAAAGAAAAAAGAAAAACTTTTCTTTTCTTTTTGAGGTCTAACAATTTCTGTATGGTATTAATTGGTTTAAGAAAAGACAGCAGTCGTCATGTCTGCGCCTTCCATGCTTCGAGAGGGCGGTTTGGTCGGTTGTCTGTGGCGGCCACTTTGAGACCAAAAAGCCATTACTTTTCGAGTAATTCTATTTAAACATGATGTCTACACCTATTATATGAATATGAAATAAGTGATAGAACTAGAATAAGTTAAGAAGAAATAAGTGATAGAACTAGAATAAGTTAAGAAAAAATAAGTGATGAAACTTATATATTTTGTGATAAAGGTATTTAAATATTTAAAAAATATTGAGTGTTAAAATAATAAAATTATTAATTTTCTCTTGTCATATTTTCTAAATCTCTAATAAACCCTCACTCATACGGCTTAAATTTCAATTTAGTACTACCTCTATACCTGAATAATTTGCTTATTTTAAAAAAAAATTATTAAAAAATTTATATATTTTAAAAATTTAGATAATATTAATTTTTTTTTATCAATAATACCCTCCATTCTATAGGTCCCTTTATCCTCTCCCTTCTCCTTCAAAATCCAAACTCACAAACATACCTTAATTAAATATTATCGACTTATTAATGAAAGAGGAGAGAAAAAGTTAAAGTATTAAAAAGAAACAAGAATAATTTAATAAATTATTCTTAATATTTATAAATATTGATATTTTATCTATTATCTTCTTAATTTTAATAAGTATTTATAATTGAATAATTATTTAAGAATGAAGAGACTATATTTCTAGAAGACCAATAATGACTTTATTTTTGGAAACTTTTTTTTATTACCGTACAAAATAAATTGTCGATATATATCGGAATAAGTACATTGCTTTCACATTACCCCAAAAGCACCTTGTTTTTCTTTTCCCCAAGCTCTGCCTTGCTCAAATGTAACTTTGGAAATGTCATGTATATAAAAAATTTCCTCAAGATTTTTTTTTTTTTGGATGTACCCCCTGAGAATCCAATTATTTCTGTTGTAGTCTTTAGAAAGTTCATAAATCATATTGCATCGTACAATTAACCTAATGCTGTTACTTAAGCAGATATGTCAATTTTCTGTTAGTCAAATTTTTTTGTTTTATCACAACCAAAAAGTTGCTTATGTACCAAAAGAAAACGAAATGGTTGCTTATGCTGTAAAATTCCCATTGACGTATTTGTCTTAAAAAGATGCCCATTGATTACTAATAAAATAAATATAATTTGGCAAGACATTGAACAATTAATTCCCATTTTAGAATTTATAAAATCTAGCTTTTTCACAAAAGAAAAGTCGACAAAAATTAGTGTAAGAAACCCTACATTATTTTACAATTTTTTCTTGTTAAGCTTTCATTACTCATTTAGAAGATTTTTTTCAAATAAATAATAATCAAATCATGAAAAATAAATGTATTGATAAAAAATTAGGATCTACAAAATTTTAAAAATATATTTTCCTAAAACAAAGCAATGAAAAATAAGTAGGTATTATAATTTTCAGCAATGAAATTGATGATTTCAGCAAGTGTACTTTCTTTTTGAATTGCACCTGGTTTTTTGTATATTACACCTAATTTAAATCTTAATAAAGAAAACAGTGAGAAATCTTCCTAGTTTTGAATCTTTTGACCGGTAGTTTTTTTTTCTGAAGATAAGTGCCATAATATTAGAGAAATTTTTTTAAAATTTCAGATCATTTAATTAAATTTGAAAATGGTAATTGAATAAATTAAAATAATCAATGAACCTAATTCATGGATTTTTTTGTTTTAAAAAAAAAATGCACGTTAAGTACCTATTCAAAAGTGGTCAACTGCCTGTTTGACAGAGGTCAAACGCCTTTTTTAAAAGAAGTACCAATAACTTAATTTTAACTGAAAGCATATTTTGAAGTTTATTTTTTTTTTAAGGATGAGATAATTGTAAACCAAATATTGCTGTAATTCTGTTAAAAATATTTATAAAAAATGAAATATGGATTCAGTATTGTTTTTACTTTTGTGACGTTCCAGTCAAAGAAGTTGATATTGTATATATAATATGTATTAATTTATTAATTGGTAATAATTTATGGCGTAAGCTGGGGATTAGTAAATAAAAGGAAAAAGCGGTGGCAATACGCAAATCAGGGGCACTCCCGACCCAGTTATTGCCGGATTGCCTTTTTTTTGGGGGCCCACCAACATGGTCCCAAAATGCTCTCTTTCAAAACAAAGAAAAAAAAAGAAAATGTAGACTCCGCACATCTCCGCCTACCTCCTCTTTCTTTATTTTCTTAACTTATACACATATAAATTACCACCCCTTCTCTCTCTCTCTCTCTCTCTCCCCCCTGCCCTCAAATAACATTGTCACCACCACCTCCTTCTTCTCCTTCACTACTCCGTTTCCCAATTCCCATTTTTTTTCCTCTTTTCATTTATTTTTTCAGAACACACAAGCAAAAATTTTCTCCAATCAAAACCAAAGCAATTCAGCCTTTTTCGTCAGGCATGAATTTTCTCTCCCTCTCTTTTGCTTTCCCCGTCTCTTTTTTTTTTGCCTTTTCATATTTATAGTCTTTATATTTGTGCCAGTTATATATCGTCATGCTTGATGCTCTCAATTAATAGCCAAACACTCCAGCAGCTTTGGACTTGTGTTTGCTCTCTTTTATCAAATTCTATATACTTATGATCAAAAGCTTTGTGTGATGTTTGATTCTTCTTATTATATTTTCTTCTCTCTTATACACATGTCTTTGATCTTTTGATACTTGATTGTTATTGGTTCGGATCAGATATGTTAATATCAATGGCTGTGTTTGAGTTTGACTCTTTGCTTTGTGTTGTGCATATAGCTGATTGTTATTTGAGATGTTTTACCGTGATCAGAAATAGTTTATATGCAAGTTTATTTTATTTTTGATCATTGTTCTCTTATGATCAATTTTGAACTGGGCTTAGTTTCATTTTCAATCTTCAGTTGTGTACTTCTATTCATTTTCTACTTATGTCAATGTTTGAAAATTTCAATTCGAATTTCTCTTCAGTCTAACGAAGATACCATAATCAATAATCATTGCCTCTGATTTCACCCAGTGATGGGTTTTGATCGTCAATTCGTCAACCCGGATCTGTAGATCGATTTTGGTAAAGGTATTAGCCGTTTGTGTTGAGACGTTTCTATAGAAATAAAAAAGAAACAACAAATCACTACCAATCTAGGACTAGGAGGCTTTTCAGGCGTTTGGTGGCCATATTTTTTAATGTATATATACGCTATATGCTTTGATTTTGAAACCCGTTTAGATCTAATTTAATTATATAAATAAATAAGAGTGTAAGACATCCAAATGGTCCTGAAACTAATAAGTACTTTTGTTACTGTTTAGTAAGAGGGTAGAAAAATATTTAGTACAAAAATAAAAGGAGAAGAAACGCAATTGTTCTGTCGCTAACACTAGTCTAGTCTTCTCAGCTGTACCAGCTCTTGTGTTGTTGGCAACTTCAGATTCTTAGTTCATAACTACCCCTACTTTTCTCCTTAAAATACGAATTTGTCCTCAACTTTTACTGGCTTTGTCTTTTTGTATAACAGAGGAGTACTCCACTAATAGGAAGATGAAAAAAATTATTAAAAAAGATAAAGGGTTTTTAAAATACGTAATATTTTTTTATAAATAAACATATAATCAATGATTGATTGAAAAACCATTAGTTTTCGTTGTCGAATATTTTTATAATAAAATATAAAAACAGAAAATGTTTAATTTCTGTCAACTATAATTTATTTTTTTATTGTTGCACATTTAGAATATTTTATTGAGTTATTATAAACGATTTTTTAATTGCTGAGTAGCCCGTAATAACTAAATAATAGCTAAAAGAATGAGGATTTAATTATTGAAAATATGATACATAATTTATTTAAGTTAAAATAGATAAATGAATGAATTTAAAAAATTAAAAATCAAAACTAAATTTGAAATAGTAATTACGTGAAAAGTTATTAAGAGTGTGTTAATGTTGAGAGATTAAGGTAGTTTATATCATGTCATCGATTTAAATATCGTTATATATATATATATAAGGTAATTACGTGAAGAGCGCAGATGATTTGCCATTGAAAAAGTGGCAAGTGACACGCTTTAACTTTGCTAATACAATAGAGGGGAGGACAAGTTTGGTGGGGGTGCAGTAGTAGCTAACATTCAAAAAGTGGGCCCACTAATAAGATAATCAAAGTCTATTGTGGCTAAATTCTCGGTTTATTCAGCTGTAATTTTTTAATGTCAGATATTTGGGTCCCATGACACGTATAACCGACGTTCCAGATGCAATATTCTTCCATTGAAAGAAAATTAGCTGGTATAGATAAGGATTTTATAGAAAAGTAGGAAAAAGGAAAGAAAAAGATTGGGGGACGAATAGGCCTAAAATTGGGAAAGGAAAAGAGAACAGGAGCAATAGTGTTGGTAGTGTGGAGGGAAATGTCTTTTGTGGGAGATCAAGCTGTAACACAGCATTTAGGGACCCACTTAACGTGGCTCTTCCATGTGACACCATCGCTAACACTGGTAATCACTAATCAGATCAAATCTTCTTACAGCAATCTTAGAAATTATTATTGCCGGTGTTAACTTTTTCCTAGACATGATCACAAGAGAATCTTGTGTAGTGTACTGTCTATGTGCGTTGTATTTATCACACGTAATCATTTTAAATAAAGAAAAAAATTGTATAGTAAGATTTTTTATAAAATTATTTGATATATACAACTTTGAGATCGATGGGTCCGAGCTTATATATATTTTTTCTAGTATTGTTATCGTATTATATTGCTCTAATTATATTTATAATTAGCATGTTGTACAAATTCAGATAAAAAAATATTATACAAATGGATATTTTGACAGTAGCAACTTCTTTTACGAGTTATTAACAAGATGTTGGTTTGATTGAAAGAAGTTCAAGTCTCTTAAGCGCTCGTCTTGTATTTGACCCCACAGTTTACGTGTATGGAGTAAAACACTATTGGAAGGGTTTCTCACTTCTCATATAGGCATTGACCGCATTTTGGGAGATTAATCTCTCAGTTGCTAAATAAGGTATTCTGGGAAGCAAAAAAATACCGTTGAAATCCAAGTAACAATTAATTTGGTGATCATGCTAATTTATTGTTTAATAGCGTGCTATTTATTAATAATTTGTGGTGTACAATTGTACAAACTTGCGACATTGTGGAATGATCTTTTCTTTAAGTAGGAATCAATATTTTAATCTTACATCTAAGTGCCAACCTATTCTATCCACTTGACTTGAGCTAGGTCCGGTGTCCAATTAATTAGTTATATTTATATATTTTATATATAATAATGCAGGGATTTTGGAGGATATGATACAGATTTTTTTTTTCTTTTTCCAAGTTGCATAGTCTCTCTGTCCCTCTTCAGAGTTCAGATACAATTCCCCATTTCCTGTGGAGTTGAAAGAGTGTTCCTGATCCATTTTTATGAATCAATTTGATGATGGTGATAAAAGCAAAGTAATCACAGTATGGTGGCAAAGGAGGAAAAAGGTCCTAGCATGTGGCTTCCAAGGACATGGGTGCATGGGATGATGCCCCATGATGTGATAAACTTGGATGACTAATGTTAAGGCCTTGGGAACTACTCCCTTTTGTGGCCTGGTAGGCTTTTGGGCCTTGCAATTCCCAGCAAAGGGCGTATAGCCCAGTAGGGCGACCCAAGAAATGGTAGAGAAGCTTCCTCTTTTCCAAAGGTAAGGACGTCCTGTTAGTGAGAGAGAAAGAGTGAACCTTTAAGAAGAGAATCCATTCCCATTAACAAAGCCAAGCTGGTTACATGGTAGTTGTAGAACAACCTAAGTATAGCAGCCCCTTAGGAGCTCTCTGTAGCCCATGTCTAAAAAGCCCACTCTTGTCATCATGTGATAGCTAGTATGCCTTTATGTCCTATCAACAGTACATTAAGCTTAGCATTCCTTCCTGTTCACACCACTGTTTCATCAATAGCTAGCAAGTAGCAGAGCTCCCCTTTGCTTGATCCAAAAGCCAAGAGATGGAGCCCTAGGCAAGAAGACCATATATAACCCCATTTCTAGGAGAGAAGCCAAGACTCCCCTCAGCTATCCATCCCTCACACACACCACCAGTACACAATGGTAACAATGCAACCAACTTTCTTCTCCCCGGAACAACCGAGACAGAACCTTGAACCCATAAACACGCCCCTGTTTTGAAACTATAGTAAACCATAGAGAGAGTGAGAGTGAGGCGCTAGGCTCCTGATAGTTCTCTCCTTCTCCCACAGTAATCGGAACAATGAACACAGAACCTAGAACACCCTCATTTACAACAACCTCCACAATACCCATACACCAAGAAAGCGACCAAAGAGTACGCCCTATTCTGAAAGCCTGAGAGTGAACTAGCAAGGAGGAGGAACTGGGCACGCCCTATTCTGAAAGCCTGAGAGTGAACTAGCAAGGAGGAGGAACTGGGCTGGCGTCCTTAAATCAGAGAAGAGGAAAAAGGCTTCTAATCATCCCCATCTATCTCTTGAGGCTGGCAAGGTCTGTTCTCTACCATGGCCACCAATGAGAGTGTGTTCTTACTCTTTGCTGCTTCTCACATTCTCCTCGCAAGCTTACGAATCCAAGGATTAAGATATTGTTTTACCTCTTTAATCCATTTCTAAAACTCTGGACAGCGACAAAGAGTCTTCTCACTCGTGTGCACTCACTGAACCATTTAATTAAACAAATACTGTAAAGTTTTTATGATTATTTTTCTTTTCTTATTCTTCAATGGTTGCATACAATTTGTATAATTTTTATTCGGGCGGCGAATTTCTTTTTAAGAAGCGAGATATTTTCAAAGCAATAGAACTGTAATTTTTGTGTTAGTAGTGGGCTGATTTAATGTATCATGTGTACAAACTATCGTTGCAATAAATATCCAAAAGAGGGTGACCTTGAATGTTGAAATTGATATTTGTGGATCGTGGGATTCAAATGCTGGTGCTGAAATTGAAAATTGAAATTGCTCCTTGTGGAATTCAGTATCTATATTTGAGAGGTGCGGTGCTTCTTTGTATACTTTCTCTGGTTGAAAATAATTGTCCATTTGGAGAAACTGACATAAATTATTCATATATAGAGATTTTTTAATATACAAGTTTACCCAAATAGATAGTTACTTCCAATCAGAGAGTATAGCTTTGGTGTCATCACCCGACCACTCAACTTCTCAATACAATAAACTTCAGTCATTAAATTTGATAATTACTAGTAATTTTTTTTTTGTTGAAAAGTACTAGTAATATTTTTATTCTTATGGTATAATGCTCATGACTTTAACAACCCCCTCCCCACCCCCTTTCCATTTTAATCTATACATGTTCTTGGTTTTCCTTAATTTATTCAATATATTATCTAAATTCTGAACGGATTGTGAATTAAGAACATCTACATCAGCAACCAAACTTTATGCCAACAATCCTCATATTACTTCTTTTATTCTTAAGCAGTCAATAAGAGGAAGCAAACATGGAAGAAGAGACAAAAGTTGTTTCGGAAGTTCCAGTGACAAAAGAAGTTGTTGAGGAGACAGATATCAAAGTTGATAAAACCAAGGTATTAATGTTTTGTTGCGTTCATTATTTTGGAACTTGGTGCTTGGTACTTTGAATTGTAAGTTCTGCCCAAAATTTAATTTTAGCATTATTATTTATCAGTACATTTTATATTAGTGCCAACCAAATGTTTTTATGGAATCCACATAAATGGTATACACCCTATTTCCATTGTGTGTTCTTGGAAATGGTATTGCATACTTAGCTTATGATGCAGGCGATGCTTCATTTAGTTGGTATTTGAATATAGCTTCTGTTTTTTTGTTTTGTTTTTGAATGATTTGTAACAGGAAACAAACGGAGATTTGCCTCAAGCAGTGAGCGAAGGAAAGAAAGAAGAGGAAGAGAATGCCTTTGATGGAGAATTCATTAAAGTTGAAAAGGAAGAGAATGCCTTAGATGATAAGTCAATCAAAACTGAAAGAAGTTCGGATCCTCCAAGCAGAGAATTTCTTGAAGCACAAGAGAAGATACAGGAACTCGAAGTTGAACTGCAAAGGCTAGCAGGATCTTTGAAAACCTCTGAACATGAAAATGCTCAGTTGAAGGATGAGATTTCGGCAACGAAAGAGAAATTGGAGGAAAGTGGAAAGAAATATGAAGAGCTTGAACTGAGTCACAAGAAATTGCAAGAGCAGATTATTGAAGCTGAGAACAAATATAAGCTGCAGCTCAGCACACTTGAAGAGGCACTGCAAAGTCAAGAGGTGAAGCAGAAAGAGCTTCTCGAAGTGAAGGAAGCATTCGGCGGTATGAGCCTTGAGCTCGAAGGCTCCCGAAAGAAGATGGAGGAATTGCAGAATGAGCTGCAACTTTCAGCAGACGAGGCTAGGAAGTTTGAGGATCTGCACAAGCAAAGCGGTTCACAAGCTGAATCTGAGGGAAAGAAGGCCTTAGAATTTGAGAGACTACTTGAAGAAGCCAAGTTGAGTGCAAAAGGGATGGAAGATGAGATGGCTTCTCTGAAGGAAGAATTGAAGGGAATGTATGATAAGATTGCAGACAATCAGAAGGTTGAAGATGCACTTAAAACAACTACAGCAGAACTCTCTACCATCCAAGAGGAGTTAACACTCTCAAAATCACAGCTATTGGAAATGGAGAGTAGACTGTCTTCAAGGGATGCGGTAATAGATGAGCTGACCCAAGAATTGAACCTGCAAAAGACTTCAGAAACACAGCTAAAGGAAGACATGTCAGCACTTCAGAACTTATTTGCCTCTACAAAGGAAGAACTGCAAGAAAAGATTTCTGAGCTGGAAACTGCAAAGCTCAAGTTGGAGGAGGAAGAAAAATTGAGGGAATCAATTGAAGCAGCTTTGAAGAGTCAGGAAGCACAGTTTCTGGCTGTACAAGAGGAACTGGCTAAAATTAATGTGGAAAAAGGTGGTCTAGAAGCAACTGTGGAAGATCTAACCAATCATGCCAAGCAATTGAAGGAGTTGTGCACTGATTTAGAGGAAAAGCTAAAGCTTTCGGATGCAAATTTCCAAAAAACAGATTCTCTTTTGTCTCAGGCACTTTCAAACAATGCTGAGCTTGAGGAGAAGGTGAAGTCTTTGGAAGATCTCCATAATGAATCCGGAGCTGCTGCAGCTACTGCTAGTCAAAGGAATCTTGAGCTCGAGGGACATGTTCAGGCCTCAAATGCAGCTGTAGAAGAGGCACAATCACAACTCAGGGAGATGGAAACACGCTTCATAGCAGCAGAGCAGAAGAATGTGGAGCTTGAGCAACAACTAAATTTAGCACAACTGAAAACCAATGAGGCGGAGAGAGAAATGGCTGAATTCTCCGAGAAAGTTTCTCATCTCAATGCTAAGTTGACAGAGGCTGAGGAAGAAAAGAATCTTCTTATCTGCCAACTGCAGGAGTATACGGAAAAGGCAATACAACTTGAATCTGACTTAAATCAAACCAATCAACAGAGTTCGCAGTTAGAGGAGGAGCTGAAGATAGTCAAAGACAAGTGTGCTGAGCATGAAGACCGAGCCAGTATGAACCATCAGCGTAGCCGAGAACTAGAAGATTTGTTTCAGAGCTCTCATTCCAAATTGGAAGATGCTGATAAGAAGGTTAGTGAGTTGGAGTTGTTGCTTGAAGCAGAGAAATACAGAATTCAGGAACTCGAGCAACAAATAAGCACGTTGGAAAAGAGGTGTAGTGATTCAGAAGCAGATGCCAGTAAGCACCTTGAAAATGTGTCTTATCTGACATCAGAACTGGAGGCATTTCAAGCACGAGCCTCAAGGCTTGAAATTACACTGAAGGAAGCCAATGAAAGGGAAAGGAATTTAACAGACTCTCTGAGTGCAGCAGCAGATGAAAGGAAAATGTTAGAAGCTGCGTCGGGCAGTTTGAATGAGAAGCTTTCCGAAGCAGAAAACCTGTTGGAAATTGTGAGGAATGAACTCAATCTTACACAAGAAAAGTTGCAGAGTACTGAGAATGATCTCAAGGTTTCTGAAGAAAATCTAGTCGTACGAGGAAGAGGTATAGAAGAAACTGCTGCAAAACACTTGGAACTTAAATTGTTACATGAATCTCTGACCAAAGATTCTGAACAGAAACTCCAAGACGCTATAGAAAAACTCAACAACAAGGAGTCTGAGGTTCAATCTCTGCTTGATAAAATTAAGGTTTTGCATGAACAGATGGCTGAAGCCATAGAACAATCCACATCTGCCAAGGACGAATTTGAAAAGAGCGTGAGCAAACTGGCTTCTTTGGAAAGTGAAAATGAAGATTTGAGAAGGAAAATTACAGAATCTGAGAACAAGATTTCTCAATCCTTTTCTGAGAATGAGTTATTGGTGGGAACAAACTTGCAGCTGAAAACCAAGGTTGATGAGCTTCAGGAGTCACTAATCTCTGTTTTATCAGAGAAGGAAGCTACTGCTCAAGAACTTGTTTCTCATAAGAATACTATAGCTGAATTGAATGATCTACATTCAAAATCCTCTGAACTTCAAGGCGCAACTGAAGCTCGCATCCTGGAAGTAGAATCACAATTACAAGAGGCACTACGAAGGCATTCTGAGAAGGAATCAGAAACCAAAGGATTGAATGAGAAGCTGAACACAGTGGAAGGCCAAATAAAGCTTTATGAAGAACAGGCACGAGAAGCAGTTGCAGTTTCTGACTCTCATAAAGCTGAGCTGGAGGAGAGTCTCCTAAAATTAAAGCAACTGGAAACGGACGTTGAGGAACTTCAAAACAAGTCACTCCATCATGAAAGGGAATCTGCAGGACTAAATGAGGAAAATTCAAAGCTTAATCGGGAAATAGCCGCGTACGAATCCAAATTAAGCAATTTACAGTCAGAACTCTCTGCAGCACTTGCCGAGAAAGATGAAACAATTCAACAGATACTCAACTCGAAGAATGCCATTGAAGAATTAGTGACAAAGCACAGTACAGAGGCAGAGGCACTAAAGTCACAGGTACATAATGTATTGACTATGAATACTGATATTTATGTAGTTTTTCTTCCTTCCTCTATTGCTATTTGAGGTAATATAATTCTATGAAATAATCATTTTGTATAAACTTTTTTACAAATATAGAAATCATCTCTGAATGAAACGATGTCAACTTGCAGATATCTTCAGTAATAGAGGAGAAGGACTTGCTAAATGAGACAAATCAAAATCTGAAGAAGGAACTTCAGTCTGTGATATTTGAGCTTGAAGAAAAGTTGAAAGAACAACAGAAAAATGAAGACTCTTTAAGATCTGAGGTTGAAACTCTCAAAACTGAGATTGCTGAGAAATCTGCATTCCAGAGTCGGCTGAAGGAAATTGAAGAGCAGCTAGCAAAAGCTGAATCTAGGCTAAATGAAGAGGTATTGATAAAGTTCCTAATTTGTAAACAAGTGCAAAACCAGAAGCAAAGTGCCTTTCAGAACTAAATTGTTAACATAAAATTAAATTGGAGGAGCTGTGCTGATTAATCAATTGTTTCGCAGGTTGGAAGTGTTCAAGCTGCTGCTTCTCAAAGAGAAGCAGAATTAAGTTCGAAGTTGGAAGATTATGCAACAAAAATCCATGATAGAGATATGCTGAATGAAAAGAATGTAGCACTTGAGATAGAATTACAGCTCGCACAGGCTACTATTGCTAACCAGGTATGACCATTGAAATTTTGTATTTTTTTCTATTTTAATCAATTTACTGGATGCCATTTTGCATTAAAAATCTCCTTTTCTTTATGCCATTCCTTCAAAATGTTTTAATTTGTAGAGAGTGATATAGAAACACAACTCTGGGTGATTTGTGTTTTATTGTTTCCTTTTTATTAAAAAATTTAAAATAAAAACCAAGCAGAAAGGAGCAGAATCTCAGAAGTTGGAACTGGAGGCAGCCCTCAAGAATTCTCATGAAGAACTTGAAAGCAAGGAAAAGGAAATCTCTCTCTTACAGAAGCAAGTGACAGATTTAGAGCAAAAATTGCAAGTGGCTGGTGATAAATTATCAGTTAAGGTAATTTCCATGATGAAGTTCCTACTTCTCTGACAGGACAAGATTTGCATCCATTTCAATTTCCCAAGTAGCATAAAACGAATAATGTCAAAAGTCAAAATTCTGACCAGATTTGCATCCATTTCAATTTCCCAAGTAGCATAAAACGAATAATGTCAAAAGTCAAAATTCTTACAGGCAATTATTTTCTCATTTTAATTAACACTTTTGACATTTAAGTGTTTATGGCTTTGATTATTTTCGTGGTCATTGACTGCATGTGAACTTCCTCGAACTACCAATGCCGTGATCTTCTAGGAATGACAGATGTGTTCGTGCTTGGAAAAGATTAGGCTTTTCGTTTAAGTATAAATGCTTAGAAATTCTTACTTGAGCCTCAAGCGGACATGGTCAATGTTTAATAATAAAGTTGATTTATCACTTAAGATTCATTTTAACTTCTACATTTTAGTTTAAGTGTTGTCCCGATATTGCATATGGAGCATATCTACATAACACTTTAGGTCCAAACAAGAATCACTTGTATACTCGGACAAAGCTATAGATTTGAACTTTTGACCTTGTCAAACTAGCTTTTAGATGTTGTCAAAGCAGCACGTAGTAACATCCAGCTAAAGGATTATTTTAAGAGTGAATTTTGATATTTTCATTCAATTATATGTTATCATATGTATGACTTTTGAAATAATGGTCCAAAAATCAAACCTTTTTTTTTTTTTAACAAGAGTAATACTTTTATATTATAATAATATATAATTGAATGATTTTAATAAATTTTTATACTACCAGTTCAAAAAATATATAATTTGTTTATATGAAAAGTATATCAAAATTAAATTTTTGTTCCAATTGTTGGCAACATGTCATGCTACTATGATGTTCCAGGGTGATGAGGGTGTTGAACAGAGAGATGATTTGGAAGTCAAGTCAAGGGACATTGGATCAAGCATTTCGACTCCATCAAAGAGGAAGAGCAAGAAAAAGTCAGAAGCAACAACTTCTCAAACAACATCATCATTATCTTCCTCCGAGGCCCATATTCAAACTGGCCAGGCTTCACCTCTCACAAATCTCAAGTTCATCTTGGGAGTGGCTCTTGTTTCCATCATTTTTGGCATAATTCTTGGGAAGCGCTACTAGTGTCAGCATTATGTGCATGTATTTTGGTTTTCTTACGCAACATGGCTGTTATATTTTAATTTTTTTTTCAACCTTTTCTCATTTTTACTATATATTAGATTGAAAGCTTTCTTTTCATGCTTTCAATTTGAGTTGTCAGGTTGGTCAGGGAACTTGTTTTCATTGCCATCCCTTGCCTGTGTATGTGTAAAAGAAGATGGGGGTTGATTCATGTCTTATTTTAACTTCTGAGCTTTTAATAATTTGAATGAGAGTTTTGTTTTTGGTTTTGACCATGGAGGACGTGTCTCAGTTGACGTCTGGATTGGAGTACCTAGAAAACTTGTACTTAAACACTACAGCTTAACTATTGTGTAAAGAGAATTAAAAAAAATTAATAAAAAAAAAATTATATAAATTCGACGCCAATTATCTCATCAAAGCCAGCACGATCTGAAGGTTAGGTATGGGAAGCCTAAAAGAGAATTGAAAAAAGATGACTGCATTTGCTTATTATAAAATGGATTTAATTGATATTTGTTTCTGATATCACTGTCATTCAATAATTTTTTTATTAGTATATTAAAATTAAAGTTATAAAATATTCAAAAAAGTTCAAATAACTTTTCAAAGAAATATTGTTTCTTATAATATTTGTGCGCTGTGAAGTACGATTAGTTGACAATTCAATTTGTTGCTAGGGCAGAGTAATAACATTTGAAAAAAAATCTTTAAATAACATTTCACAGTTCATAGCATACAGATGCTTTTTTATTTTATGGCAATGCTAGTTTGCCAAAACATCTACTAGAATGTAATGTACCCCAGCCCCCCGCTCTCTCTCTCATGTCACGTGTGAAGATTATAAAAAGGAAAAAGAATATAAGATTTCCACTTTACGCTAATTCAGTCAGTAAAATTGTGGGAGAATTGTCCGGCAGCCTAGCTTTTTTTCTATATTCTCTGCATCGAATCATACTGCATAATATTTTGATTTAACAGTTCAAGTTTTTCCAATCATATCTGTTTGACTATTTGTAATTTTTTATTTTTTGGGTCAAGACTATTTGCAATCCTTACACCCCGGTAATTTCGGCCTTTGCTGAGCCTAGATGATGATCCAGTACTCTACCTGCACTTTCACTTTGAAAGACCAGGTCGATGCTCAATGGAATTGGGACACTTATTTGTTGTGCTTGACGTTGATGGGGTTTCTTTCTAGCACACAACACATTTAGTTGCTTTTGAGATTAACCTCCTACCATATTCCTATAATATGTTATAAGCAAAATCTACAACTACAAACCTCCACAGCAAAGTTTGAAGGGAGATTTGCTTTCAGTTTTCTAATTTTTAAGAATTTGTAAAAGAAAAAAATAAAATTTCTGAAAATTATAAATTTTAATTTTTTTTTTATAAATTCTGAAAAGCTAAAAATAAAAATAAAAAATTAAAAACTGAAAGTAAACAACTTCTTAACCATCCTAGCAGAGTTTCACACACACACACACATATATATATATATATATATATATATATATATATATATATATATATACACACCACGAACAAATATACAGGAGATGGAAAATGACATAACATTGGTGCCGGATGGGTCAAAATTTTGTGTCACTCTTTTTTTTAATATCCATTATGTGTTATAATTCTTGTACAAATAATGTTACTACTCTTCCACCATCGCATAAGCATATTGTCATCATTATGTGGCAATTATAGGTACCGGACCACCTTTTGTAGCTTCTGCTTGAGGCCAAGCAGCTACGGTGCAAGCTTTTCTGTCCAAGATGGATGGCCCAACAAATGATCTATTTTCCTGTTTTCTCTCTTGACCCCGGCCTCTTTTCTTCTTTTTTTTCGGTGGTTTTGCCTTGAAAATTAACTAAGACATTATTTTATTCAATCAATGTGAAAAGATTGTAATCATCATATGATCATAACATAAAGTCTCCCGAAAAATTTGTCTGACACGAACCATTTGGTTTAGAAAACAAGGGGTGTTTTTTCTTTGGATCCCCACGAGTGATTTTTGCCGTCAATTTGAGAGTTGATTTTTTTAAACAAGCGTCACGTGAATATCAATATAAAAAAGGATGATATTCCAAAAAGAAAGGTAAAAAGAACCGAGAAGAAAGTCCTTGTTGAAGAATGTTCACTTCCATGCCAAACAATGAGGCAAAGAACACACACGTCTTAACTTGCATGTAGGGTCACACTACCCACCCCCAGAAGGGCTCTATTCTATATAACCCTAAGTTAAAAAGAAAATAGGTAAGATAAATAATTAAATACTGCCTTACATACTCAGGTGGATAATGCCAGAAAAAGAAAATGAACGGAGACAAAAGAGAGAAAAAAAAGAAGAAGAAGCTATCAGTCTACAATGCAAGTAATAATAAATAATAAAAGTCATTATCACGTTTTGAGTATAATAATACTAGGAAATATATTTAACAGTTAATAAAACAAGACGTATTATTGTCTGGGTGTCCTACCCCTACGACAAAGGACAAAAGTTGATGAGTTAATTAAAGTGTTTTTGGCACACCCAAAGTCCCAAGCATCCAAAGATGACGCGATTAGGAAACTAATCTCGCTTAATTAATTCCCTAACCTCCCCAAATGATCACTGTCATATGGTGGGGCCATATAATACATAGTATAAATATATTATTCTGTTAATTAATATAAAGTTTGCACAGTTTCGTGATACAAAACCGGAGGTAACGACATATCCAAAACAAAACGGAGCACCCAAAGAGGATAACGCCCAGACTTTTCTGGGCTACAAAGTCATCACCCTTTCTGTCCCCTTTATTTTTCATTCTCTCATTTCATTTTCCATCAACGAAAAAAATAAAATAAAAAAAGAAAAGAAAGAAGAAAAAATTTCTCTCTCACCAAACACGCCCTTTCTTCTCTCTGACACACCGTCTATCCATCTGCACAAACTTTCCTTGTCTTTCCCTCTCAGTTTTTGTCACTTTTCCTTCAAAAGTTTCCTCCAAAGCTTTCGATTCTCTCACCGATCATGCTTCAAAGCTTGGTCCCTCGTTCCCCTCTCACTCCAAACCCTAACTCCATGAAAACCAAGCGCGCCGATCGGCACCACGACCTCGCCGGAGGCGAATCCTCCTCCGCCGCAGCCGATGACGAGCCTTCCTTCAAGCGAGCCAACTTCTCCGCCGACAAGTCACCGGTTGCGGAAGGCGATGACGATCAACAACAAGCCTTCGAAGCCGCCGTCGGTTCCGGCGACGGCGGCGAAGAATCCACCGGCCTGAAGCTCCTAGGCCTCCTCCTCCAATGCGCGGAGTGCGTCGCCATGGACAACCTCGACTTCGCGAACGGCCTCCTCCCGGAGATCGCGGAGCTCTCGTCGCCGTTCGGGACCTCGCCGGAGCGCGTCGGCGCGTACTTCGCACAGGCGCTCCAGGCACGCGTGATGAGCTCCTGCCTCGGCGCGTACTCCCCTCTCACCGCGAAGTCAGTAATCCTAACTCACTCTCAGCGGATCTTCAGCGCCTTCCAATCCTACAACTCGGTCTCCCCTCTCGTGAAGTTCTCTCACTTCACCGCGAACCAGGCAATCTTCCAAGCACTCGACGGCGAGGATCGCGTCCACATCATCGACCTCGACATTATGCAAGGCCTCCAATGGCCAGGCCTCTTCCACATCCTCGCCTCTCGATCCAGAAAGATCCGCTCCGTTCGGATCACCGGATTCGGCTCCTCCTCCGAGCTCCTCGACTCCACCGGAAGACGACTCGCCGATTTCGCGAGTTCACTCGGTCTTCCCTTCGAGTTCCACCCGGTGGAAGGGAAAATCGGGAGCGTAACGGAACCGAGTCAACTCGGTGTTCGTCCCAACGAGGCTATTGTTGTGCACTGGATGCACCATTGCCTCTACGACA
This sequence comes from Dalbergia cultrata, assembly GCA_031216105.1. Lineage (NCBI taxonomy): Eukaryota > Viridiplantae > Streptophyta > Magnoliopsida > Fabales > Fabaceae > Dalbergia > Dalbergia cultrata. The sequence goes on from CM062345.1 coordinate 337,407, forward strand.
TAACGGGGAGCGATTTAGGGACGTTGAGATTGCTGACTCAGCTGAGGCCGAAACTGATCACGACCGTTGAGCAGGACCTGAGCCACGCAGGGAGCTTCCTCGCGAGGTTCGTGGAGGCGTTGCATTATTACAGCGCGTTGTTCGACGCGCTAGGGGACGGGTTGGGTGCGGAAAGTTTGGAGAGGCACACGGTGGAGCAGCAGCTGTTGGGCTGCGAGATCAGGAACATCGTGGCCGTTGGAGGGCCCAAGAGGACGGGAGAGGTTAAAGTTGAACGGTGGGGGGATGAGTTGAGAAGGGTCGGATTTCGACCCGTTTCTCTGCGGGGCAACCCGGCAGCGCAGGCTAGTTTGCTTCTAGGGATGTTCCCTTGGAGAGGGTATACCCTCGTGGAGGAAAACGGTTCACTCAAGCTCGGGTGGAAGGACCTTTCCCTGTTGACCGCATCGGCTTGGCAACCGTCCGATTTGATTACTTACCCTGATTGAACCCATAAAAAAAAAAAAAAAAGAAGAACCAACCGCATGATTTGTTTTTTCAATTTGTTTGTTTGGTTGGTGAATGGTGAGGGGGCAACAGTAACGGTTGATGATATTGTTTTTGCTCTCGTAGCTCTGCTGAAACTGCAGGCCTACTCCAAGATAGGACACGGTTGGCAGACAGAGAAGAGTGAATCTTTATTTTATTTTATTTTTTTCAAAATTAGTGAATTAAAAGTGAGAAATCATTGCAACCATGGTTGAGTATGATTTTTTATAATTTATTTTTATTAATTGTTTAATTGATTTAGTTCAGAGGAGGGGGGAGGGAGATGCTTGGGTCCTATTATATGGGAAACCAAAGAGGGTGGATGAGGAGTAGGATTGGAGGCTTGGGTTGGGTTGGGTTGGGTTGGGTTGGGTTGGGCTGTCTCCATGGTGTAGTGTATAATAATTGATGTGAGGGATATAAAAAACATGAAACAAGTGTAATGAGTGCTTTTTGTTTGTGACGTTTCAGAAGACCAATGCTAGGATGGAGTAGCTAGGTTCCATAAATTAATCATGGAAATAAGAACGAGTGACGTCTCGTCCGTGGAAAAACTTACCTGCAACAGCAAGAATGGGTTATGGGTGGCTAGGGGCAGAGAGCAGACTATTAAGTTGAAAATGCTACTACTGGCCAATTCTCATTACTCTACCCGCAGAGAAGGGGAAGACTTCAATTTTGTTGGTGGACCTAACTTCTTTGTTATGTCTTATGTTCTTATTTTGGATTGGAAGTGTGGAATAGCGTTGCCTAAATAATATTATTTAATCTGTGTATATTTCCACACACAACCCGAGTATGTGGCTTGTTTGTGTATTTTTCAGTTTTAGATGCAAAACTTTAATTATCGCGCGTCCTTCATAGAGCCATCATTGTTTCACAATGTCATTTAAGTTCCACAATATTTTTTTAGATTTTTTTTACGAGATTTTTCATAGATATCAGTGCATGCAAAATAGCACTGAAGATGATATTTTATGTTCTTTTTTACGGTGTCATTTTTTACACATTTAAACAGTATAACAATTTTGCATAAATGAGGAGGACAACGCTTGAATATATACAAAACATAGCATGTTATCTTTGGGTATTTAGATGTAAAACCTTTTTCCCTCATTCTTGTTGCTGTTTCTGACCTAATCGGTCATCTAAGTTTCATAATCCCTTGTATAGAAATCGATTCGTGAAAGAGTACTGCGGGTAATCTTTTCTGTACGATTTCCTTTTACAACATCTCAAAAAAAAAAAGTTGTTTCTCATTATGTCTTTTGAAAAACTCGGAATATTGTAATTTTTCATTTCCGTCTTTTACGTATTAGAGTTAGTATAACAATAATTTGTGCTGTTAATATTAATTAAATATTGTACCAAAACAATATTGATAATTAAGCATGTGTGCCACAAATTTGACCTTCTGTGCACTAATATTTGAGCAAGAAAAATATCAAGCACACCTAAACTTTGTCAAAATTTTATATTTTGATAAGCTGAAAGGTTAGGCTTCCTGGAGTAGGCTCAAAGAGCTTCCCAGGATTTGAACTCTTGAATTTGTAGGTAAAATTTATCCAGAATTCAACCTAATTTCATTGAGCCAACCCACATTGAGTCTTTGTCAGAGTTTTATATGTAGAATGATATGTGATACTTGTTTTTATTTATTATTTATTTATTTTGTATAGATGGTTGATAATTGTAAGTCTTTAAATAAATGAGTAGATTATATCATTTTTTTTATTCAATAATTACCACAATTTTTGTCAAAGATTCTATGTATATATTTTATATATAATATTACTTACAGAGAAAAAATCCATGCCTCATTACCAAAAGTAAAAGTGATTTTTTTTTTCCACGTTTGTTTGGGCATGAAGTAAAAGTGAAATTCGTGTTGACGTGTTCAACTCTCTTTTGGTCATCTTGCATTTTCTACCTTGGATGCGTCTAGTCCAAAGAATAAGACGACCTTCATATAGGCCCATCATTTGAGGATGACTATCCCCCGAAAATTAAGGCCTTGTAGAACAAACAAAGCAAAATGGGTGATTGGGCTTCTGCTTCTAGAACTCAGTGGAGTCCATACATAGACATATTTTGGTTTTATTAGCCGACATTTTTTTTTCCTTTTTGCAATAAAACCAATTTTGCTCTCGGATTCTCCTTCGACCAATGAACAATGTTGATGTTGTTCTACCAGTCAAAAAAATAAAAGTTGATGTTGTTCTAGCAGCATCAAGGACTTTTTCTCCTCTTTTATCAAAGCATCATTACAAAAAAGAATTATAGCTTTATGGCATAATTCTGCACCTCTTTCCTATACCAAAGATGAGGTGTCAATGTCAAATTGAGGCACCGTGCATATTCTCCCCTTTTTTCCTTCTCCCTCCCCCTCCCAAAAAAAAAAACAAAAACAAAAACAAAAGCAAAAACACCAACACACACGTACACAAGGGGCAGCTTGTTGAAATGTTGTTGACAACTCTACGGGAACTTCTCTCCAGAAACTGAACTACGAATACTGCCACACCCATCCCTCTTAATTAATTTACGAATCACTCAGAAAAATTGCAGGCCTTTTGTCCATTGCAATTAACGAGTCCATATAAAGGACAAGCATCAGTTCTGTTTTGCATCCAACTTTGTCTTAACTTATAACTTGTGTTTAGGCCTTTGGGTATTAATCTAGTCCTGACTTTAATTAGACACCAAATATTGTTATTTTTGAAACGGGATTTAGTTTGGTTTAAGTTTTGAAAAGAAATATTCACGGAAAATATTTCTAGTATCATTACTGTGGGAATTGAGATTTTAATCTTGAATCAAATGGACCAATTCGTGCTGCCATTTGCGCTTCTGTGGTCAATTTTCAATTCAACGTTCAGCTTCTACATCCGAAGATAGAAAAATGACAGAAATACCGTAAGCTAATTGACAAAATAAGTCATGGAAAAATCACATGATCAGAACCCATGGAATTTTTTTTTTATTTTCCCATAAAGTTTAATGTGCCAGGTCAACCAGTTTCACAAAAGCATGTAGCGTAAGTTATGGGTACAAGAGTACAAGGCCATAACTAAGCTCTGCTCTAAGAAGTTTCCAGGTATACATTAGTTTCCTTCCAGGAACGGAGGAAAAGAAAGAAGTGTTGACGATATATACCTAAAGCAGATTTGCTCAATGTGATGCTATTTTCACATATTGGGTTGAATGCTGGCCTGTATTAGGCTTGAAGTTGGACTTGAATTAAACTAGTTGACCATAAGGTTGGCCTCATTGGTGTTCTCCAATGCAAGCTTCTAAAAGCTTTCATTTCTTCACATTAACCCCCGGACTATACTTGATCTTTGGATGAGCTTGAAAATTTTGTATTTTGAACTCAGTATAGGAGAATGGCATGTGGAGCATCAGCCTTCGACTACCCTTATTGAGCTAGTATTTGAATTGGACTAACCACTCAAACTTGAATTTTCTTGCTTTTCTCCTATTCAAGTCTTAGAAACCATTTTCATTCTTTCAAATTGTCCAATGTTGGACTTTTATATCCCAATTCCCACAGACATATACATATATATGAGCCTTCTCAATTTTATCCATTTTCATTTTTATGCATATTATGTAAAATTATCACTCCAAATATTTTTTTTTGAAAAAAAAAGGGAAAAGGAAAATCATATAAACTATGTAAAGAGGAGTGTTCACAAGTTTAAATAGATCCGACTTGACTATCCTAACCCAACCAATAATGCTTTTTGAGTTGGGTTGTGTAACCATTTTAATTCAAGTCGAACTCAACCAACCTTGTTTCTTTTAGATTTGGTACCATTATCCAACTATGGTGGTTCTATAGTTTGCTTTACTATCTTTAGGCTTTACATTGTATATTTTGTGGTCTATTTATTGTTGCAAAGAAAAATTTTAAATATAGATTTTGTCATGGAGAAAAAAAAATCAAATACCTAAGTTATCTGATGATCACTTTAAATGCAACAGTGTTGTGATGTATTTCAGTTTATGTGATCTCTTTAATTTCTCTTTTTTTCTTCTCGTTAACTTTTAAAAAAACAGAGCAACCTAGTTACTCAAATCCAATTCAACTTTATTTATATAAGGCTGAGTTGATTTGGCATTATAAAAGATCGAAAAATGGACCCAACGCAACCCGTTAATACCCTTAACTATATTTGAAGCATAGCAAACTGAAGATTTTGCATGTGCCAAGGTCTCCATGAGATTTCATGCCTATGCCAACATCTGGTAGGGTCTCTGGACATAACTTGATGATCGGCGATTAATAACCAAGTGAAGCATATCAACCTAATATGTAGATAACATATGCAACTTCAGACACTATGCATAAAGTTTTAAAATTTTAGAAGAAACAAAACAAAATAAATATTTTACAATGAATATTTTAAAATAAATTATGTCAATACAAAATAGTGTCAAGTCGTTTAAAATATATTTATTGGAATATAAATGTCTTATATTTTGTTACTATTTTTTTTAAAAAAAAAAGCTTTAAAAAATATGTGATTTTGAATTAGACCAACATAAAGTATGAAATAATATATTTTTATCTGAATTGGGGCCTGAGTTTTGCATAAAACTATCTTGGTTTAATAATGCACTTTAGTAACTAAACATTTTGTGTGTACGTAATATTTCATGACCTGTAAATTCCCCTATAAATAATTTCATTTTAAATGTCATTCCAATTTTAAAATTGAAGTGTTCCAAAATAACCTTTGGAAATTTGATCTCATTGCAATAAAGAGCGAAACAAAATTAAAAGGAACTGTGATCCGTAAACTCTAAAACTGTTGAGCTGAGTCAAGAACGTATAAAGTTTATAATCCAAATCCACAAATAATGGGGAAGCTGGCCAATTAAATAAGCTGATTGAGCCTACTCCTTGAACATTCATCAAGAGCTGAAACATCATCAAGCGACAGGGTTGGGTAGAAAACGAACAAGTTACAGAGAAGCACAACTTATTAAAAAAAATCAAATAAAAAACCCTTATCTATGAATACCTACCTAATCAACCGAGCTGATATAATTATGTCATTAATTAATTCACCGAGATATACATTCCAAAATAAATAGGAAATAATTAACTTGCAGTTGATACACCTTGAGTAATGATACACATATAAAGTCATTAATTAGAAGTTTAAGATGTTGGAGTAATTAGGAGTCAAATTTTGCAGCCATGGGCTGTTCAACTGAGCCCAAAAGGTATCTTGGGTCCAGTCCGTGACCATCGTGGGCAGCTGCAGCTCTGGGATCTTGTCCTTCCCAAAGGGCAATTGCAGGGTTGTACCACAAGTTGTTTTGTTGTCCTTCATAGGCAGTTGAATCATTGAATTTTCTTGCTTTGGCACTGCCATGGTTACCATTTCTTCAGCTTCAGCTTCAATTTCTTTCTTAAGAATGACATGTTGTAACAAGGGCAGGTTTTGGTCCTCTTGTTGGCTGCTAAGGGACATGGTATCCGTGGAGGAAGGAGTTGATTCAGGAGAACCAACCATTTGCTTCATCTCTTCTTCCATCGCTGCCCTTTGTTCCAGCACTTTCAAGGAAGTTGCCTTTCGGTATATCTTGCACAACACTATGTCCTGTATTAATGTGTCACAGTCAATTTAATACGTTATTACCTGATAGGCTACTAGTACTGGTAGTAGTACCATTATTTTCTACTTTAATATATGCTCATATATATTTAATGATATAAAAGTTGCAAGACTTGAACTTTCTCAAGAATAAAATAATACCATACCATTAATTTCTAATTTAATGTTTGCTCAATATATATTTAAGGACATAAAAGTTGCAAGACTTGAACTTTCTCAAGAATAAAACAATACCATACCATTAATTTCTAATTTAATGTATGCTCCATATATATTTAATGACATAAAAGTTGCAAGACTTGAATCTCAAGAATAAAACAAGAGTCAAGAGGTTCATAAAAAAAAAAAAAAGATAAATAAAAAATAAGGACCACAAAGGACCACTGTACACCACGTATATTCGCGGCCAGAAAATACCAGGAATTACTCTTATCAGTTATCACTGTCCATCTATCGTCTTCAAGGAAACTTCCTTCCCTCTAACAGAGACATGCATGTAATTATTAATGAATCGCTTTTACTACCAAATTCCTTGCTGATCCAATTAATGCTACTAAGATTATTAGATGAAGCTTCAATGTAATTTGGGAGAAACTGGCCACAACAAGGTGCTATAACAGCAAGCTGTTTTACAAGAAACTTTGTGAGAAGTAACCAAATTATTATTTCTTGTAAAACTTGAATGAGAGATTAATTACTGGGCAAGTAAAGCTAGTGAGTCTATCATATCATCACATAGGCAGGAATCTAGAACTAGCTTCACATTCATATATATTTGATACTAACTTTCCGAAATCGCAGCTAGTCATATTGAGTTTTGGACAGGCATTTCTGTACGGAGGGAGTACATGTGGACATGGTTATGATTTATGATCATAGCGTAGCAGCCATAATGAATAAAATGACAGAAGATAAAATGGTTATAGTTGCTGCTGAGATTAATAATATATATACATACCTTAGGCAATCGGCAAGTGTCAGGTAAACGGTACTCATTCATTACCCAATCGGTCTTCTGTCCCCGTGGAGCTCTTCCCTCATAGAAAACAAGGGTCTTCCTCAATCCAATGATGCGCTTTGGATCAGAAAGAGTCACAATTTTCCGGTCAGAACCAGTGGCTTTCCAGAACCCTTTCTCAGTTGTGCGGTTAGGCCTTCCCCCTGTGCCATGCTTTTTGTCCCTTGGCACAAAGAAGTACCATTCTCTTTCCCCCACCTTTGCCAAATCTATACATCATAAAATATACATAATAATATATGTCATCATCTTAATTGTTAAATGTTTGTTTTATGAGGTACAGAGAGCAAAATTCATATGTTATTCTGTCCCATTTTCATGTCTCACTCTCTCTCCCCAATCCAATTCTGCCATTACAAAGATCATGGCTAGTTGAAAATATGTGATCGGAAAAGAAATTATAAATGATGTCATCATTGTACACATGTCAAATTTTTATTAGGGGACAGAGACTGAAATACGAAAATGAGATAGAAGATTTGAAATCTTTGAGATCCATGTAGCACAAAACAGAACATAGATTACCAGGCAAGTCCCAAGGATCATGATGGTAGATGTTGAGGAAGCCTATGACATCGAAACGAAGTTTCTTGCCAGAAACCATGTTCTTGAGATAGAAATCAAGGAGTTCCTCTTCTGTGGGGTGAAATCGGAAGCCCGGGAGTGCAACATCCCCATTCATGTTGATGTCTTCCATGGAAGAACTCATATCATCAATGAGTTAAATTTGCTTGTGTATGAGCAAAGTATTACTGTTTAGCTAGCTAGAGCTACTGCACTGAATGAAACACCAACTTTAATTTTAAGGTTTTAAGGTTAGTTACTACACCTTGTTGTGATAACTCATGAAAAGGGTTGTGGGGTATTTATAAAGAATGGTTGGTTGGGTAATTGGAGTATGTAATTATTTAATTTGTGGCTTTAGTAATTGTAATGGAACTTTGGGTTATGACTTGGTCATGGAAGCAGACTGTAGAGGGAGCATAGAAAGACTTAATGAAAAAAGAAAAAAAGGACGAAAGAAAAAAGGGGTTGTAGTTGTGGCTGCATATGATGAATCAGTGAGATTTGTGTGGTGGGGACCACAACTGAAGGGACCCACGCGGCTTGACAAAAGTCTGGAGACTCAAACTGCGGTGTAGGGACGACGAGAAAGAGAAATTGAACATGGGAGATGTGATGTTAATGTTATGCCTTGACCTCATTTTCTTTCGGTTTTGGACTCTTACCCGGAAATTCCTCCTGCTGATGCATGGCCATTTGATTTTCCATTTTCTTTCCCTGTTTTTTCATGGGCCAGTAAAAAAAGCTTGGAACGAAAATTACCATTTTTTTTTTGTTTTGGTAATAAGAAGTTTAGGTGGGGGCAAGTATCAAGATTTCACCATAACTAAGGAAGATTTCCCAATTATTTTTCAAAAATTTGTGGGAGAGATTAAATATATATATATATAGTAAAACGACTTGTCACTTCAAAAGAGTTAAAAAAACAAGCCGCTACTTTGACAAGAAAAAAAAAAAGAAGAGAAAGACAACCCTCGGCTAAAAATTGAACAAAAAAAAATCAAAGTTCGCACGAAGTAAGAGTGTATTTGGATGTGATTATTTTGGATGAAAATCATTTTTTGGAAAAAATGTAATTGTCGTACATTTAGATGATTCTTTTAAAAAATTAACTTTTAGTTTTTGTAATAGCTCTGCTGATTTGTGGATTGACGACTGTTCTCACAAATCAGTATGGGTCTTTTCAGCATGATTTGTCCTCACTCATACGTTTCCTAGGAAAACTTTCTAAGAGGTCACCCATTCAAAAATTGCTCCAGGTCAAACACGCTTAACCATGAAGTTCTTTAGTGATGAGCTACCGAAAAGAATATGCATCTTATTGATGTAGGTTGTACAAATCAATTCATATAATTTATTCTCAACTGTATAGTCTCATACCTATACAATCTTAGGATCCCATGTACCCCTCTACTTAGAAGGCCTTGTGAGGAGTCGCTCCTTGTTCGTGCCTTCTTTTTAGATATTATCCGCTTCGGGGCCTAAATGGGTGCTCCTCACATATTTGCTCTTCCTCTCTCAAGAGGAAAATGTGTTTGCATGGGGGAGGTATCCAGACTCTTTTAAAGCATGCTTCGTTCCCCTCCTCAATCAATGTGGAACTAGTTCCACCCCTCCTAGTTGGGGCTCAACGTCCTCGTTGGCTAGCACACTGATTCCGAGACTGGCTCTGATACCATCTGTAACATTTGTCACATATGAGCGCTCTACGTATCATCATTCCCAGTGTGAGCGCAACACTCAGTATGCAGATATTGTCCGCTTTGGGGCTAACTAGGCGCCCTTCTCGGATTTTCTTTTCCCCTTCTCAAGGGAAAAACGTGTTTTCCTCCATGAGGGGAGAAGAGCAAACCCGTGAGGGGAGCTAGGCCACAAAGCGAACAATATCTACATCACTGGGTGTCTAGGTTGCTATAGTTTTTTTTTTTTTTTGCTAGAACTTAAAAAAGATAGTTTCTAGAGAAAAAGAAAACAATTTTTACCATTTTCTGTTATATATGCAATTTAAGTTTCATAATCACTTTATAAAAAATACGAAACAAATGCACCCTAAATCAACTAATTATATTTTGGCAAATCGATAAAAAAAATTTAATGAATAAATTTAATTGTCCCTGCTTAGCAGACCGACTTGATGCAAGTCCCTTCCTCCCTATTTGGAACATCCTTCTCCACACTAAGAATAGCTCTGTCAGACTTGTAAAGATATTCCTATTGGGTTTCATGCAATCACACAGTACGGATTGTATAGTGGAATTTTAAAATTTTGCAAAAACACAAAACTAGATCCATGTGAATCGATTCGTTTGAAGAAGACAAGGATCAAATTACGTATCTGGTAGCGTGCTTTACAGATCTCGATCCTCCTATTTGGACTGTAGGTACTACTCAATGAACAATCACCCTGTATCAGTATCTACACAATAATAGTCACGAATGGTTGTCAAGTGTTAGCTCAATGCGATTCCAAATTGTAGCTGTAAACATTTCCTTCGATTTGTTTTCGACTTCTAAAGTTGTGTCACCCATGTCAAATCGAGATCCTTATCTCTTTTATTTATAGAGAGATACACGATCATAACTAATTAGGAAAAGAATATTCAATTTTTAAAAAAAATCTTTCAGAATTTGAAAATAAATCTTTTCAAATCTAATTTGATAATATCCAATATATTTATCATCGGATTTCAAATTTTTATTATCTAATAATATAAAATAAAATCACGAATTCAATATAGATAATATATTTCATATATACCTATACATTTAAAATTCAAATTCTTAAACAGCCCAATCCATTCTCTACATTATTAGTGTCCGACCCAATAGGTTTACATTACATTAGCAATAGGCCCAATACCACTATTTCATCTACAAATCATAAGTAGTCTCTATCAAGACATTGTGACTAACCTAAGTAATAGTAAATCAAAAGTCTATGTTAACTTAACTAATAGATGATGTCATAATTCTTTTGTTGCACTATATCTAATTTGAACATAAGGCATGAACAATGTCATGCTTATATTTTTCAAATATAATTTTTTGATATCCAAGCAGACTGATAAATCAAATGACACTTATGACTCCTTCAGTTCATTTGAATACGGCTATGTATTTCTCAGTTTATTTATCGAGGGGCCCAATAGATACCTTTCTCAAAAAAATGGATAAATCTCATCTTTTTTAGTCATTATCCTCTCCATAAACTGCATTATATTCAACCACAATATAATTGTCACGACTCGACTTGGACACGTGACCAGCACGTGAGAAATTTGGTTTTCACGTAAGCCTTATGAATTGGGTTTCTCTATATGCATGGTTAGATTTAAGTTTATTTAAAAAAAAAACATCTTTTTCTACATACAAATCTCCTGTTCCTCAAATTCAAAATAATCAAATGATCAAAATGACCAAAACTAAAGTTACATCATTTGTCTCTAAAGTCTAAAATCATAATGCAACATATAAATTTAAATTGCTCTGTTTCAAAAATGTTCATGGAACTAGTATAATTAAGTCATTAAACATAAGACCTAAATATAATGTCATAGTATGCAGAATGCAAGATATGTTCTAAGGTTTGGGATCCTGCCTGCAATGTAATGGAATACTCTAAATAGAATAAGAATGCTTCACTCAAGTGAAGCTTACCGGCTATACTCTAGTGCTACGTGGACATTGATGGCTAGGAAAATAGCAACTACAATACCTGTAATATAGAGGAAAGCAGAAGGGTGAGTTTTGTTATCAAAACTCAGTAAGTGAGTCATCACCTGAAACCCCCTTTCATGGGACGCCAAAGAAATAGTGCATAAATCATAATAACATTAATACTACTAAAAAATCCCACATAATCAAGTATAAATATATTTCTAAAAGTCCTTCATAATCACCATGTTATAAGTCAAAAAAATAATTTTCTGAATTCATTTTTATACCTGAAATCATACAAGCTCACAACATAGTAGCTCCTAGAGAAACAATAATCTTTGCTCTAGCTACACACAATGTTTGTGACATAACAAAACTCTAAATATAAATCTCTAGTCACATCAGGACATTACATATTGCCGTCCCCAGTGTGATGATAGATTATCTATTATCTCTGGCCCGGGCTACTTGGTATCAAGGTTAACGGATTTACAGTCGTTAATACACAGCCTGTTTCTCTATAACTACTTTCTAAACTAACCAAATAAATCCATTAAAGGTTCTAAAACCTTTAAACTTTTTTAATTCTCTGAGAGCTCTGAATCTGTTTGATTCTAACAGTCTAGCTTTAGTATAACTGTGGCTATGAAATTATGCCCAAGGGATCACCATTTGCAGACATTTGTGATTTCAAAAGTCCACAAAATATGCAGCCGTCAACTGTTTTAAATCTCATGAAGATTCAAGTTCTAAAACTATTTTTGTTTAATTCTCTAAAACATATATCAAATTACTAAGCTTTTCACAGTCTAGAAAGCTCAACAACATACTTTGAAATAAAAAAAGATTAAAACCACAATTCTAATCATTTCTCTAAACTTCATATCTAATTATAAAGCTAAATCATACACATAAATCAATTCCCGAATCAATTGAAACCATCATAAAAGTCTATAATAGTTACATAAATCATCAATTCTACATAAAATCAGTATAACAAACATGGTCCCATAAGTTTTCTCAAAAATAAGTTTTATGCTCTAAAATCAATAATTCTAAAGCATATAATCCAATAGTAACTTCAAATCTTTGTACAATATTTCTCTAAATCAAGTAGTAAATCATATTTTCATGAAAATAACTCTAATACACAATATTGAGATCACAGATATGAATCCACTCACCTGAAAGGGTGAACAGTGAAGAACTAACACCCACAGCACAATGAAAAGCAGAATTGATAGTAGCATCTGATATAGAAACAATAGAATTCTAATCAATCTCTAAAACCTCTACATACTCAAAACTCATCTCTAACCAAGTAAAAAACTTCTCTCCCTTGAGAAGCATAGAGAATCACCCTAATAGAGAGCAAAACCAAGAGAACAACATACCTTAAAACCTTGATAATGAAATATTGGAGTTTAAATGAGAAATAGGTGAAAGAAATAAAGCTTTGAGGGTGAGAATGGGTGTGTATTTGGCGTGTGAAGGTTTTAGACCCCGAAATGGGGGGTTTTTTTTTTTAATAAAACTGTTAACTGTTTGGGTGGTCAATGACCACTGAGGCGGTCCCTACTATTGTTGTAGTATCGCCTTACTCTCTACTGACTGCCTGGGTCACATGACTGCTGGGGCGGTCTCAGTTATTTACATTTTTTTGTCCTCATTTATTTTACTCTCTATTAACTTTAAAACATAAATATAAATAAGAGAATACCCCCCATTTGGATTCAAATAAAATATTAGAAAAATCAAAATCTCAACAAATCACAATCCAAATTATGGGTTTTAGTTCAAATCCAGAAATTCTCATGCTTTTCCAACTTAGGGGCTAAAAACAGATTGTTTAAAGATTTCATAAAATTCATTAAAAATCACTCTTTAACTTATTTTTCTCTAAGGAACAATTATCGGCACTTTTGTTCCTAAGAATATGATTCTATTATATAGCCCTCCAAAGAGGTGTAAAGTCCAGACTTAGTGAAATTTAGGACCCAGAACGACAAGTAAGGGTAATTGACACCCTTTTTAGCTCGAAAAAATTTTCTAACCCTTTTATTTAAAACTAGAGTATTACAATAATCTATATAATTATCTGGTTAAAGATAATGTTTGATTATGTTAAAAATAATGTTTTTTGTTTTGGAAATTATATAAATTCATATATGAGGATTTTTGGCATAACTGTTATAAGAATCACTTATGACATTAATCTATGTAGTGATCTCATAATGGGTCTATCTAATATATTGTTCTCTAACAAATACTCATAAGCTTAATTTTGTACTATACATGTAATTATCTCATAATTATCAATTAAACTTATACTAGTTTCATGCCATAATATTGATAATCAACTAGGGATATATTTACTATTATCAATAACATGCAAATATAATAATAAAAAAGAATAAAATATCTTTTCATCAATAAAAATATAACTAGCAAAAGGATCAATAAATGACCTAGGTTACAATCACTATCAATTCCAACATCTAACTCAGTAATTGTTAAAATATAATAGTATTATAGCAATGTAATATGGCGACAAAGTTATTTGGGGCATAGAGCCCTTATATATATGGGTGGGATAAAATTATATTGAGATCTTTCCGTTGTTATTTGATAAGTTCCTCTTATGATCTAAAAAAGAATTAAAAAAACATTTTACTGTTTTAAAAAGAGCATCACAAATATAAGCATAAATCAATGAGTCACATGTGTATAGGACAATTACACTCAGCTTCATTGAGGTTTGCTAAAATTTACCGTGTCTTCCTTCTATTTATAAAATTTATGTAAAATATCCTTAACTTTGTGAGAATCATTATATTGATGTCCCCTAAGTTTTTTGGAATAATTATATCGACCTCCCCTCCATTGTATCGAGTAAAATGTTAAGTCTAAGTAACGTAGGTCTTGCTATTCATTTTTCATTTATATTATTTGATACTTCTTAAAATCATACATTTTGTATATGGGGGTTGCTCATTATACATTGTTTATAAGGGGTTACTCATGAAACTGTAAAAAGAGCTTCCTGGACGAATCTCTTAGGTGGCATATTTAATGCCTTAGGTTCACATGTCCTTAACTAGGCTTAGCATCCTTAGGATACCTTAGAAACCCCCATTATGCTAAAAACCATGTTGTTTTGAAATTTGTAGAATTATGCAGAAGAAGCTCGCTATAACGAGTCTAGATTATTGCAGCGAGTAGGCAAGCCACTCTGTCCCTCTGGTGTCAAACAGCCTTACTGCAACAATATATCTCCCTGCAACAAGTGAGTGTTTATCAGGTTTACTGCAGTGAGTCTACTTCGCTACAGCGAGAGTCCCAATGTTAGCATAGTAGAAAATGACATTGTTTTAATAAATAAGGCCCCTTCTTTAAAACAATCCAAGCTCGAACCCCCAATCAAAAAATCGAAAAACCTTTACCCGCCCAACATGTTTTCTCTTTTCCTCTCTCAATCCAACCTCAATCATTCTCCCTAAAAGCTCATAGGTAAGAGATTTAGTTGGTTTTGTTATCTTCCTCCTCTCCATTTCATGTTCTATAGTATGATCATTTTTGTTTCTTATTTGTTGTCAAGTGCATATGCTCCCTCAATGTTGATAGGATTTGTTAACTAGAGATTCCCATGGATTAATCTAGAGTTTGGTGATTGTTGTTATAGACATTAGTGTCATCCCTGCTCCACAGAGTCTAATTGGTATTGACACCATTTGTTCCTCCCCTCCAGGTGAGTGGGTTCGAATCCTGTGATCTATATATTGATCATTAAAGCTTTTTTCATTAAAGTGTGGTATAAATGCATGACTTTAGAGATTATTTCAAAAGAGATTAAAAATTACTGTTGGTTTTGTCAAGTTTATGAAATTATGGATTTAAGAATATTAAATATATGTATTTTAGAAAACTCATGGGACCATTATTACTAAAATGGTTTTATGAAAAGCTTGACTATAAATGTGATTTTATTTAGAGATTTTATGATTTTCACAACAAATTCAAGAGTAGTATATATATATATAACTTTTGAACTCAAAGTAAAGCCAATATAGGGGTTTAGAGAAAATGTTCAATTTTTACGATTTTGAATTAGATGGCAACTATAGAGAAACAGACCATGAGTTAATGGCTATTAGCGATCATTAACCTTGATACCAAGTTGTCATAAAGGGATAATCTCATCCAAAGCAGAGATGGAACCTAGTTAGGTGCCCAAATCGGGTCCTTGAGGACCCTACAGGTTAGAGAATTTGTTATGCCATGTTTATCATGCATAACCAAAGAATATTTTGTTATGCCATATTTATTATGCATAACCATAGAATTTGTTATGCCATATTCAATATGCATAACTAGAAATCATTGTTTCTCTATCAGAGTACTATTATTTATGTTCTAGAGAAATTCATGATTTTGATTTGACATGTATGTAAATATGAAAAAGTTTTAGAGCTTGTTTTATTATTACCATTGTTATCATTATGATTCTACACATCCTTTGTTGTTGTCCTATGAAAAGGGGGTTATAGGTGAGAATTCACTCACTGAGTATTAAATGAAATTCACACCTTTCCTTTTTTTTTCGATAATTAAAGTATACTCACCAAGAGGCAAGTAAGAGTACAAATCATAGCCTAATAACAACATCACTAACTAATAACTTCCTATACATGCCAATCATTAACTACACTAAGAGCAAATGCATGCACTATATACCTTGATAGACAAGGTCACACACACCATCAATATTTTACGCCTTCAGCACACAATCTTAGGCCTTTTCCTTCTCTACATATATAGCAGCTGTTGTGGGTCGCTCTTAGCCTCCTCCCTAGCAACATTAGAGTTTCAATTGGTGAGCTTCACTTGTAGTGAAGCATGTTTTTGTTTGGCATAAAGCACTCCATTAACAGTGCAGGCAAGGTCCCGAAACATTAAGGATATTGTGTATTCTAATTTATCACGATTCTTTTTGTATTTAAAGATGATAGAGTATTCATGGGTAATTGTATGGAGGGCAATTCAACATATATTTTGTATTACGATCTTAGATTTGGACTTATTTATGAAATGAACTGTATATGATTATTTTGATTTCAAAGAAAGCAAATGGATTTATACTATATATGACTTTATGTTTAAAATGGATTCTATGCGTTAAAATGTGCATATAGAGTGACTTAGCAATCATGTGCCTTACGTAAGGATGAGATTTCTCACGTGCCAATCACGTTCCCAAATCGGGTTGTGATAACATAGTACACTAACAACACCTGTTATACTTGCTATATAAGGTATATTTTATTGTGCATCCTATAAAATTTGGTGCACCATACACCACTACTAATCACTACTCTCGAATTTCAATCTCAACTAACATCATCGCCATCACTTCCCTCCACTTGCTCTACCCTTACTTTAACCTTTCCAGCGACCTCCCTCTTTTTGCAACCTTTATGGTGAAATTGTGCATGTTGCAGTGATTACTTTTATTTTGGTAGCTGAAAGTGAATAATGGATATTAATAGAAAAATGAGATTGAAAATTCATCGCCGCCATCATCCTCAATCAACTCGAGACTAGCAACTCTTACTGTCACTCTTTTCCCAATTCATATTCCATCCATTTTTTGTGTTCGTTTTGAGTTTGTATTGACACGGGTTTACTTGTTTAACCATCTACTTCAAAGATGATTATTCCTAGGGTTATGTTAATGTCCCAATCAACTCCCCTTCTCTTTCTCTCTCTCCTTCTCTCTTCCTTTTCATTTCTGTGTTTTCAATTACATAGCATGTTTACTTTTTCTCCTCTCTATGAATGAACTTATGAAACTTAGTTTGATTTTGACAGTTGATGCAATATGTTTCTAAGTACAAAAACTAGCAAGGAGTAGCAACTCATAGACCTAAAATAAAGCTTGCAATTTGATTCAATGAGGTTCATGAAAGACCTAATCAAATGAACATTTCAACTAGCTTCAAAACCCAAAATTAAAAATGAAAAAGAAAAGGTCATATGGCCACACTTTGAAGGTATTAAGTTACCTACTGTTAATTAATTTCCTATATCTAAGCCTCTAGAGTTCAAGGCAAACAACACCAAATGACAACAAAATAACCTTATATTCCAAGAGTTAAGTTCCTTAATCTTTCATTTATTTCACAATTAAAGAAAATGTCAAATTCAAAATCCCATTTTTGGTCCTAAAAATAAAACAAAAACATTAAAAGTTAGGATTAGAAGTGAGTGACCGTTGCTCAAAGAGTGTCCCTAATTTTCCAACCACTAATTTTCCTTCTTAGTGAGTCACAACAGCAGTCCCAACAATAGTCCCAACCTTAAAAAACATCAAACAAAAACCTTAAAATGAAGGAGCACATAACTCATCCATCGCATCATTCTCGTGGGAATGAGGTACCGAAGGTTGTAGCAGTTTTGAAGGGAGTCAGGGAAGGTGCCGAAGTGGAAGATGTCAGAGAAGTTGAGGTTTTAGAGGTGCAGAAGGTGAACATGGAGGGGGTAGGTCACTATAGACTTGGAGTAGAGGTAGAGGAGGCAAGGGGGTGGTGGCATTGAAGAGCTATAGCGAAGCATAGTGATGATGTTGTTTGAGATTAAGCATATTGATCAGGGGTGGTGCATGGTGCACCAAATTTTATGAGATGCATACTAAAACATATCTTGCATAACAAACGTTACAGGAGTCAATAGTGTGCTATATGCCACTAAGAGATTCATCTATGAGCATTTTTTTACACCTTTATCTCAGTAAGGGCCTTTGTATAAACCTAACATTAAATTGTTTTAGTTTAGTTGTGAAATGGTTAGATGCTTTAAAAGGGTCTTGACCTTAAGTCTCTATTTTAACGTTTTTTTAATTTCACACTATATATGTATGTGTGTGTGTGCGCTCGACACATGCACCTGGGAGGAGGTAAGGAAGGGCTTTCTAGTCTTAGATCGAGGTTGGACACGTGACCAACGTGTCTACCACAAGTCCATGCTTCACAGTGCACAGAATATTGTAGATAAAATAGAGTAATCACAAATAGGTTAGTTTGTAGACCCAAACAGCCTGATCTATTTTTCACTCTTATGGTTTGTTTGAATAAAAAGAGAAAATTTGAGGAAAGAAAACAAAAGAAAATGTAGAGAAAAATATGTTTTCCCTTGCATTATTTGGATGAAAAAAATAGTAGAGAAAATAAGAGAAAAGAAAATAAAATATAAAATAACATTTGTATCCCTCTTTTTTTTTTTCCTATTTTAATACGATGTCACCACACTTCCTTTCAAAACTTTTGATGTTCCAGAGATGTAACTTCCTGCTCAAATAAAGGCTTAGGGAGGGAGTGGGTTCATAAATCATTACCGATCGTCTATGGTGCACACAAGACTACAATAAACTACTATACCTGGCGCCTTAACTGTGGCTCTTATACCCGCTTGGTTATAAATAGTGTGTAGTTTGTCCTTTGTTTTGGACCTTAGGGTCGCCCTAATAAAAAAATTTTAAAAAGAAAAAAAGCCTTGCATTATTCTTTTGTGCTGACTTCAGCATTTTCTAAGATAGTATGTTACAATATTTCTTAAAATTTCCTGTACAAAATAGGAAAATATGATATGCAATAAGAAATTATAACGTCGAGAATTTTTGTTATGTCAAACGTTAAAAGTGCTCAATTGTCATGTTTTCTTTTTATGAAAATTCTATCCCGTCATGCATATTTTAACATACAACACATAAATATATTTATTGTTGTAATTTTTCTATTTTAAGTTATAAATTTTTTAAATCTCAAATTGTAATTTTTATAAATTATTACATAGTAGTACCTTAAAACCTAAATGCACTAAGTAGACACATAATTTTTATAGTAAACATTTTTCACAATAAAATGTTTTTCCAGTATTATTCAACCAAAATATCTTAGTCTCATGCAAACGACTTCCAAGTGGAAAAATAACCCAGCCAAATGACAATCATCAAATTAAACTCAATCCAACCATATGAAAGCTTCATATTTTTAAGTGCTTCACCCACTTAAATGGACTACAAATATTTATTTGAGATTAATTTTTATGTATTGATAAAATAATTTTATATTCTCAATCAATAAAATTATAAAAAATATTAAATCATAGTTAATAATTATAATGATGGGTAATTATCAACTATGACTTAGCATTTTCTTATAACTTTATTGACAGACATAAAAATTAATCTATTTTAATTTTTCAGTTGATCACACAAGCATAGAATTTATGTAATTTCTCAAGAAAAATTATTTCTTGAGGTTTGAAATTATATATTCTTATCTCGAAAATCAAAGTTGTTTACCGCTTCAAGAAACCCGTATCCATACTTTTATTGTTCATCTGATTTTATTTTTTTCATGATTGTTGATTTGAATTTGAAAGAAATATTAATACTCTGCTGCAGCGCTAATTTGAAGCATCAACTCAAATGACCATTTTTTATAGCGCGTACAATTCAACCGAAAAATGGAAAAGAGTAGAAAAGTGTGAAATACATAATATAACTCAATTAACATTTTTGTAAAATTATGAACTTAGCCAGAGAATAATAAAATAGTCCAAAATATTTCTCCGTTCATTCTTGAATAATTATTCATTTTAAAAATTTTATTTATCTAAAAATAATTATCTATTTTAAAAATTAAAGTAATATTAATAATTTTTTTCAATAATATCCTATTAAATATTACTAGAAGATGAGATAAACATAATCAAGGGGGGAGAAAAAGTTAAATTATAAAAAAAGCATAATTTATTAAAATCTTTAATTTTTGCTAATTTTAATATTTTTAATTATTTTTTAAATTTAATATATATTTATAATTGAATAATTATTAAAAGAAGAATGGAATAAAAGAAAGAGCTTGAATTTTTGGAAATGATGTGGAATTTTTGATCAATTGGTTGGATTCCAAGTTCCAAGCTGTAACCCGTGGTGTTGGGTTGAAGTCCAGGTCCGCATTCCAGTTTTTTATGGAACTGAAGACTCACTACTTGGTCGTAAAATAGGAGCAGATCGTGAAACAGTTTTGCCTACAAAATAGGAAACACAGATTCAGCGGTAATCATCGCATTGAAATCGCTAATTATCACAATTGTAGTGTTTAGTATATTGTTAAACAAATTTTTAATTTTAGATAGCATTAAAATTGAATAAATGATTGATAAAATATTAATGTTAATAAAAATTATGAATAGTTTATTAAATTATTTTGGTTTATTTTTAATATTTTTACTTTCTCTTCATTTTTCCACTAACAAGTCAACAATATTTCATAAGAATATTATTAGAAAGAAATAATAAATTATTTTTAGATAAGATAAATTTTTTAAATAGATAATTATTTAAATATTAAATTTGAAATGGGGGAATTGAGTATAATGGAGTAAAGGTGTGAAAAAATCCACACACATGGATTTATCATCCTCAAGTTTTGGATTAAAACATAATATCATGATTTGATTTATTAGACTTCCTACCCCCCTCCCCCCCTCCCCCTCTCTCTCTCTCTCTCTTTATATATATATATATATATATATAGACATGAGAAACACAATTTCATAGGTTCATTTAGCCCAAGTTGTCTGTTTTTATTTAGAGTATTGATATTTTAACACCTAAATATAAGTGTCTAATTAAAATATCTACTTCATTATCTTTGACTGTAATAAATAAATGAAGAAAGTTGAGGTCTTTATCATATCCAATGATAATAGAATGAGTGTGTTAATTGGGCACCAACTTCTTGATTTTGAAATCTCATTTTTTATGCTAGGTTGCGTTGAGCTAGATTAAAACAAACTAATTTTTACTGTTTTAATTTGCCCTTGCGTAAAATAGGTAATAAAAATATCATTATATACATAATTTTGGAAGGAAAAAAGAGGCTTGTAACAATAAGACAGTTTTTTTTTTCGGTCATTCTTTTTGTTCTTAATATTTAAAAAAGTACGTGTATATATATATATACACACACACACACATTCATTGGAGGGAAGAAAAAATAAGAGAAAATACAAAAACATACACCAAGTTCACTAGGCAGAGTATTGCCAAAGGTACCTATAGCATATGGCATCTACACAAAACAAAACTATAAAGAAAAAAAAAAAAACAAAAGAAGCCAGAGGTTGTTTGAAATTATTTTTATTCTTAAATGTTTTAAAATTATTTTAGAAAACACGTTTGAGTTCAATTTTTAAAAACAAAAAAAAATAGAAAAACTTGTTTAGCAATTTAATTTCAAAAATAGTTTTATAATGGTAAAAAACAGAAAATCTGTTTGGATAATTTTTTTAAAAAAACAACTTTTAAAACTAAAAGTTATGAATTACATTTTATTTTTTTTAAAAAAAAACCTTATCCTCCCATTCTCTAAATAATTCTTCCCGCATTTCCCACTTACGTACATAGTTATGAATTACATAACATTTTACAACAAGTCATCAAACAAGAGATCAACATAGGTCAACCATCAATAAAAACGTTCAAAACTCAATTATTCACAACCATAAATTGAAAAAAAGAAGAAGAGCAAGGCACAGTCCATATCCAATTCTAAAGGCAAATAAAGCAAAAATGTGAAAAAACAGGAAGAAGAGGAGGCAATTCACGGCAGTCACACCACCACAATGCTCCGCCATCACTCTACCATCGCACCACCACCTGAACCAATCATTCACAGCCATAACCACCATGGCCTCTCCCTTCCACCACCATCATCATCCGTGAGCCATCGAGCTCAAAGACAACTGCGACCTCTCCTCTCATTGTCGAAACCTCTACCTTCCTCGCATAGCCCCACCATTGCACAACCACTGCGAAGCTCTGCCGAAATCAGCCGCGTGAAGCAAGCGCCACTACTAGATCACGACCCACGACCTTGCACCGCTACAGATTTGCCAGCCTCTGCCATCTTCGCAGCTGTCATGCTGTTCACGCTATCGTTGCGCCTAGGCCGCGGTGGATCAGTCGTCCACCATGCAGTGGCTCATTGCCTCAACCCCAACGAATAGTGAACCTCCCTTCTCAGCCACCAAACAACTGCGAACCTCTGCCTCAGCCACCGCTGCCCCTAAAACTAGATCTTGGGGCTGGCTGCGGTGGTTGGGGGAAGCAACTCTCAAGTGAAGTTGGAGTTGTGTGGTGCGCATTTTTGGGTGGAAGTGCTCTCCCACTTCATTCACAACCAAAGGTTGAAGGAGATACAGCAAAAATGTTTTTCTCTCATTGTGTATGATATAGGATTTGAAGAGTGTTATCATAAGTAAAACAAGATATTTACAACAATGTCACCGCCTGTTTTTTCAAAACATCTTAGATTTGCTTTCGATTTCTTATTTTTAAAATCTAGATTCAATTTATTGTTTTTAAAACCAATATTCAGGAAACATTTATCAAACAAGGTTTCTTTTTTTTTCATCTTAAAAATTGAAAACAATTTTTTAAAATTGCTGCCAAATAGACTGCTTGTTTGGAAGTGTGTTTGTTCTTAAATTTTTAAAAACCATTTTAGAAAACAAATTTAAGTTCAATTTTTAAAAATAAAAAAATGTTTGGTAATTTAACTTCAAAAACAGTTTTATAATGGTGAAAAACCAAAAACTTATTTAGATTTTTTTTTAAAAAAATAATTGTTAAAATTAATTAAACAAAAAATTGTTTGACAAATTTTGCAGTATTACAAAAAAAAAAAAGTGACATTCACATTAAGCAACTCCTTCCATCCCATACATCTATCACCATTATCAGTATCTTGTTGTTATATAATCTTCATCTTCTTCCAAAGCACAAACAATACACACACACACAGAGACATGGGCGCAATGTGAAACCATTCTTTCATAGCCCCTTACTTGAGTTCATTACCAACATTCCTCCAACAACTAAAGCCACAAGCCAAAAATCATAAAAAATAAGAGAAGAAACAATAATCAAAACTCCAATGCTTTGTCCCAAGCTTCCTCTACCTACATGCATCAGTTGACCTGGGGGCTGGGAAAGTGTGCTCCAATGGATCTGATCCCGTGTGTGGTGGAGGCGGAGGTCGAGGCGTCAACAGATTTGATCGCGAGAGGGAAGTTGGCTGGTTTCTTCCTTCCTTTCTACTCACCCGCGAAAAGATATGAGCCCAACCACCACCTTTGCCTCTCCCTCTTTCTCTGCCTAACAGTGTCGCCCTCACCTTGTTGTTCGCACGGCGCCCTAGCCGTGCTGAGGTCGCGGTGGCACTGGCTCCCTCCACCTTCCATTGCTCTCTCTCTCTTTCTGCCCAGCAGGCCATCGCGCACCCCACTTGTGGTCGCTTGTGCTTCGCCTACCCCACCACCGCGAGTTCCGTGTCACGCCGCCTGCACCATCTCCGCCTTCCACCTCTTTTTTTCTCCCTCTGCCCAACTGTGTCGCCGTGTTCTTTACTCACCATCGCCACCTTTCCTCTCTTCGTCAACGCCGCGCACTAGGTGGAACTCACTGCAAGCTCCACCGCAAGAGGGAAGTTGTGTGGTGAGAAGTGAATGAAAGGAAGTTGTATGGTGAGAATATGAAAATAAAACCCAGTAAACATCCAACGAGAATCGAAGGCTGCAAAGAATAGAAACTCACTCAATTTACAGGTGTGCCATTGTGTTTTCAACCCTTCTTAAAACGAAAAAAAATATAAAAACATGTTTCATCTGTTTTTGATTTTTAGTTTTTAAACCCAAGAATTGTTTTTCAATTTTTAAAACTAACTTTTGCAAAGCAAGTTGCCAAACAAGTTTTTCTAGTTTTTTGTTTTTAAAAGGGCATTCCAAACAGGCCCTAATCATGGCATGTAAATACGCATGCCAAAACCCGAAACCAGCAAAACGCATTAGGAGGGGAAACATCAACCCTTAGCAATATCAAAACCTCATCACGGCCATGACAAAAGCAGCATAAAAAACCCCTCATGACAATCTCCATGCTAATCCCTTCAATATAATCAAGAATGCACAACGTTTAATGCCTCATAATTAAACTCTTAAAAATATATTCCCGTAATATAGAACAAAGTAAAGATCCGTTGTGTAATACACTAATACTAGTAGTGAACAATTTAAAATTAAACTAATTTTCAAAGTACAATTTGGAGAGACGCATGCATCATGCATGTTGGTTTCTGTAGCAAGGAGTAAACGGGCATGCAATTAGGTCGATCGACTTTTTTTAGCTAAGAGACAAATGGGTTCAATCGTAACGTGCTAGTTGTTGATAAGCTAATGGATGTGATTTTTAATTTATTAAGGCAAAAGTTTTTAAATAAATGCAAATCAGACTTGTGATGTGTAATAAACTTTGCTTCTTTTTTATTCTTAATTTATTAATATTTTCTGGGAAAAGAATGGTATCTTGCTAATTTGTTGGCTAAGTCAATTTGTTTATATCGCCTTAAGTCTTCAAATTAGAGTGATTGCAAAGATATGAATGTCAATTCAAAAGCAACTCCGCGTTTGGAACATTATTTTCATATGTTCTAGCAAATAGCAATTGTTTGAACCCCACACACTCTCTCTCCATCTCTTTCTTTCTCTCTCACTCAGTCTCTTTCTTGCCAAATATAACCAAAAGGTTTTTTTGAAAAATGAAAATAAACAATTTTCTTTAGTGGATATGATGCAAGGTTTGACTTGGAAGTCTTCTTGTGGAAAGACCTCAAGAAGTCATTGTCACTCAAGTAAACGATGATAATAAGGCCTATTGACATCAAACAATTTCTCATTTCTTCTAGTATACCCCTTGAATCTTACATATGGTAATAGCTATTACCGGATCAAAGTCATACAAAATTGTTCCGTTTGTATAGATCATTGGCTATAGACAGATCAAAAGCACCTTCCTATGCGCCTTCCTCGAATTTTCTTCAATTCTTATGGCTTAGAGGCCCTTCTTCTTATTTTGCCAAAATACAAATTTTAAATTTGTCCTATGCAAGGCGAGAAGCAGATGATTGAGCAGCAAATCAGGAAACAATAATGCTATTTTAACATCCACTTTTGGGTGTCTTAACCAAACACCCACTTTATTATCATTGGATGAGATGATGAGTTATACTCATCCTTATTCATTCATCTCATTCATAGTGATGAAGTGGGTGTTTGAATGGGACACCTAAAAGTGAGTGTTGAAATAGCATTACTCTTCAGGAAAACATTAAAGATTGGCGGTGCCAATATATACTACCGGATCTGCATGAAAGAATCACAACTGAAAGCGAATACATATAGTATATGGTCTTGGTTTCCCACTCATATTTTATACATCGATGCAAGTACGAACTAAAATTCTTAACGGCGAAGGAAATTTCGTGGTAATCAATCGGAAAACCGACACTTCATTTTTTATTTTTGTTCTGATCTCTATGCCGCTGCTTTTTTTTTTTGTGGAAAAAAATACTTACTTAATTTTAAATGAAAAATAGTAATTAGGTAAAGTCCTCTTTTAAGTAACAATAACTAACAACTCTAAAATTCGAATTTTGACATTGCAATTAAAATTTTATAAGAATAACAATTTATTTCTACTAAGACGATTTTTCTACTGTGCACTAGGTAAAGTATGATACATCGTGTAATAGGCATTTAGGCACGTTTACTAAATGTGGCTAAATGTTTGTATAAAGTGGGATGACTGAATTTAACCACAATTTTACCATACTATATCTTCTGGCCTTGGCCGCGAAATCGATGTCCACCTGTTTATGATGGGCTCTTAAACTTTAGATGTACCATGGATCATGGATGCTTAATAAAATTACTAAACTATCATTTTACGTTCCTAGCATTTACAACCGAACCACATTAGCTCATTTTGAAGGTGATCAACAAAAGATGTGGTCCAAATGGCTAGAAGCATTTGAAGCCATTGAAATTGAGTAAGTAATAAAGGGATTAAATTAATTATTATGAAGTCGTAAGTTCAACTAACTATAGGGTAGTGAAGGAAAGGTGATAATGGCCGGCAAAATTTTAGGCAAAAAATTTGAGTTATTTTGTTATATTGAGTGAAGAATTTATTTTGTCATTTTATTTGTTGTAATTATTCTTATTCATTCATTTCAATTTAATAGTTAGTGTATTAGGAGTTCTATAGACATTTCACTGGGGGGTTCACATGGACCCGTTGTGGACGAGAATTCAAGAGGTTAAAATCACCTATGTAAAAGCATTTCTAAAAAAATTACAGCTGAAATGTTTATACTATTTTATATGGGCGAAGGTTAAGACTATATATACACTAGGTGAAGTATAATGTACTATACACTAGATATTCAATTATATTTATAAAGTGTGGTGAAATATATTCAAAAGTGTGGTGAATGAAAGGTGTGCCAAAACGACTAGTGTGTGATATAACATGCATCACCAATGTGTGATACACAAAAATCAAACTTTTTATTTGGAAGAAACCTACTCTTTGTGTTCTTGAATAACTGTTTATTTCAAAAAATATATATGCCTAGAAATAATTATTTATTTTAAAAATTTAAGCAATATTAATTATTTCTTTTTAATAATATTGCTATTAAATGCTATTAGAAGAAGAGAGATATAGATAATGAAGGAGAGAAGAAAAAGTTGAATTTTTAAATTAAAATAAGGATGATTCAGTAAATTTTTTTTAACTTTTTATAATTTTAATTTTTAAAATTATTTTCTTAATTTCAATGTGTATTTAAAATTGAACAATTTTTTAAGAGCGAAAATAGCAAATGGTTCATTCTTAGTTCTATAAACATCGGAAAATAGTTAGAATTAAGAACAGCATAATAATTGAGTTGACTTGGACATTGACTTGCACGAGATACCAAAAGAAGAAACCTATACAAAGCCCTAACACTTCATGAGCAGTTGGGCAATTTTGCAATTTACAAAATTAATTGGTAAAAGTTTCTAAACCATTTCATCAAAGCTTCTGCAGAGAGTTTTGTGTCATTTTCTTCCATGTATACATAATTTTTCGGTCGAGCCTTGTATCACGAAATTATTCTGTAAAGTTGTTTCAACCACAAAATTTTCCATACGGAAAATCCCAATTCGTCCTTATCAAGTACTCCTTTGTTTTCACTTTATCAGTTAAAAATTGAAAAAAAAACATGTAGATTAAAAAATAATAAATATATCTTGATAATGATAAAAGAAATATAAGGATAAACTATATTACCCGTATTAAAATATAAATTTACATAATTATAATATTACTGAAAAACAAACGCAATTAATTATATTAGATGTAATATTGGTGAAAACAAAAAATTTAATATCTTTTTACATAAGAAATGGCCAGATGTTTTGCAACAAAAAACTAAAAATTATGAATAGATGGAGTAAAAAAGAGAGAGTATTTAGAAGACAAATTAATTCCTCATAATAATTAAAAAAAATCCTTTCATGGTCCCGTACTTTTTATAAAAACAGACATGTTAATTCTTATAATAACTCATTATTTTAAAACTTATAAAAGCACAGGTTACATTGACCATTAAATTGTAGAATATTATACTCAATTTGTTAAACTTTACAGTGACTTGTTATCGATTTCTCATATTAAAATGTCCACATTTTTATCCTGTTTATTATTATTAATTATGTTTATTCTTCCTCAAACCCTAATCTCATTTGTTCTCTAATTCATTATTGATTTTCACACATTTTAAGTTAAAATGAGACCATTTAATACTATCATCAAATATAATGGAATCACATTATCAACATAGAGATTAATGTGTCTCTTTATGTGAAAAGTAATGAGCTATAAAAACTTTTAAATTTTGAAAAACTAATCTGTCCCTCATAATATATTTATCAAGAATGAATTTGGAATTTAATTTCATGTACCGAAATTTTGCAAGACATGAATCCAATGGTACAAGTGTCAAGTTTTGTTCGTTCATTTCTTAAAAGCATTTTCCACCTGTTTATTTATTTATTTGTTTTTATCCTTGTATTTGAAGCAAATTTCCGGCTCAATAAACATCTTATTAACATTTTGATTTTTTCTTCTTCTAAAATATTCCTTCATTTGATCAATGGGAGACTAACCTTTCAGAAATTGTCAAGCATTGGAATGGATATTACTTCCAATGGTATTTTTTTTATAAGCAAATTTTTATTGGTCAAACACAAAATCACATATTTAAAGTATATAAGTTTTTTTTTTTTTTTACTCGGATCAACATCTTGTTAGTATTATAATCTTGGTTGAAATCAATAAATGCTGCCCATTGATGTATCAACGATGCAAAAAATAAAGAATAAGCCTCTATTTAAATCTATCACGCTTCACCAAGATTTCGATTTAGTCTCGGAAGTTCTTTTTTATTTTATTTCCATATCCTAAAGTTTTTAAAATGTAAATGAAACTTAAATTAAACTTGATATTTTATGTTTTTTTATTGTGATCCCTAATATTGTAATATTGCGTTTTATATTTTGTTATGATTTCCCAACATTGTAATTTGACATTATGTAAATTTTTTTGGTTTGTAATTTGGATTTTTTTTTATCAAAAGGACAATATTGAAACATTTAAAAAATATTATGGATATAAATAAAATAAGAAAAAAAATTTGGTACTAAATTGAAGCTTTGATAGAAACATAAGGGACTTAAATGAACTTTACCTAAAAATAAATAATTTACAATTGAAAAAAAAATGAACTGCTCATATAATTTCAGAGATGCATTCATGATATCCTTAAAATTAAATGACAATTCCAGAATTTAAACACCTGAGAATCAATCACCATAATCAGTCGCTTTTGGATGTCGAACCGATTTAATCGAACATATCAGTTTGCTTTTTAGAATATTTATGACAGCTTAATGAAAGAGACAGTGTATATGGAAGAGCTATGCCAATCGGCCGTAAATTAAGCAGGGCTATAGTTCTAAAAAGTGGTAATCCGATTATTGACTTGTACACTAGGATTGCTGTTTGGCTGGAAAATTCCGCGCAAGAAGACATGACGAGTACAATTGAAACAATTTCACTGGAGAAGAAATAGAAATCAAGGACAAGAAAAGGGAATCATGGGGACAAAGAGGAAAGAGTTGCACACACTACTATTGTTGCAAAAGTGATTAATTTTGTTTCGTACTGTTAATGGTTTTTCTTAAAAATTCAGAAAATAATAATGCTATTTAGCTCATTTTTGTTTTTTGCATGAATGCAGTCAGAACAACTTCATTGGAGAAGAAATAGAAATCATCATTCTCTAGGACCCAAAATAATTATTATTCCTGAGAAACCAGAAATGCCATTTGCCTCAAAACATGTATTGTACCTGTTAAGAGGAACTTATCTAATTGTTTTCACTCTATTCAATTATTAACATGTTTTAAAGTTTTTATTTTAACATCAGGAATGAGGTTTTGAAGAATTACTTATGTATTAATAGAATTTAATTTTAATATATTACAATTATTGTAAACTGTTTATTAATCTAATTATATATTATTATTTTATTGACGTTATTTATCATTTATAGTAAGTTTCTTGATAAACTCATTTGTATGTAAATTTTTCAAATATATTAGGTGTATAAAAATGAAGAAATAATTACTTTTATATCAATAATATATAAGTCAAAACATTTACGTATATTTTAAAAGTTTAATTTCTATGTATTAATAATATAAAAAAATTATACTACCATCCAATTATATATTGCAATATAAGCAAATGTGGTTAAGTCTAATACTCAATTACTCACTACTTGAAATTTCAAGCAAATAGAGTAATTTCATTAGATAAAAAAAATTTATATTATCAGTATATCAAAATTAAACTCATATTTTAATCTCTAAAAATATAAGTCATTTTAGTTTTTGTCTATCTATATATATATTTTTGAGATTTTTGCTCCCTTAACCATTTTTTTTTAACTATTTGATTTTTGCCTCTTTCATTCTAAATTTTGATCCCTATAAATATTTAAGAGTATATAATTAATATTTGTAAATATTTAAAAAAATTTATTCTTTTAAATATTTTAAGAACTTTCTTTTGGTTCTTAACTTCTTAGAACTTCACCACTTAAATGTTAGGCTACTGTAAGAAGGACCAAATTAAAATCAAATTATTGAATAAATGTTATTTAAACCTTATCTTTAGGTGATGTGAAACATTAACAGTAACTCTGAATAAACAAAGTTAATGACAGAAAATTGTTAAAAAATATATTCTAGAGACATTTATATGTTTCATAGTTCTAAACCATATATACTACTACACCAAGAGATTTTTGTTATTTGTTATATATATTATGTGTACAGATGATTAGCTTTAATTTTTCTAGAGAGCCATAATATAAGATATACGTATAATTATATAATAAAAAAATATAAAATTTGGGAGGACCATGGCACCCACTGATCCCTCCTTCATTTTGCTTTTGGCAATGCCTATTATTTATTTAATTTATTTATAGATTGATATTATTTTGACATTCAAAACGAGGATATCATTTTTTAGAAGACACTTACATAATTTTCCTTATCACATTTGGGCCAGGAAAATGTTGGCCCAGCCTAATTTATTTGGGCCACAAGCTGGCGCACAGGCCAAGTTTATTTTTTTTTTCAGTTTTTTTAACTTATAGTTTATTTAAAAAGTCAGTACATAAAAATAATATATTCTTGCTTTACGTGGGAACTAGAAATTTATTTATTTATTTTTTATAATTTTATTTGACAACTTAATGCAGTGTCAAAGTAAATTAAAAACTTAATGCAATATCAAAGTAAATTAAAAAAATTTCAATAATTTTTTAATTTATAGTTTTAAGTAAAAAATTAGGGATGCTTGATTTAATATATGTTGCTATGTTTTTGCGCCTAGTTATTTGTAACAGTATGTGTGTTTGGCAGTTTCTTCGGATACAGTTCTTTTTTTTTTTTTCGTCATGGCTAGGATACAATTCAGCATTTTTGGTCTAGTTTTCTTTTGGGATTGTTGCGCTCTCGCTGCTTGTGATGATTGAGCTTTGATCTATAATTATATAAAAAATATGATTATTTAACAAAAAATTATTATTCAGGCCATCAGCTTTTGGCTGGACTAAGTCAGGTGAACTTTTATTTTTACTCTAATTTTTCTAACCCAACCTACCTGTGTTTTTTGGGCTATTCAGATTGATCTATCGCTCGACCTATTTCAACGGCTTTTTTATTTGATTTTTTCCCCTCATAAATAACGTATACCATGAGCATATATTATTTGAAGTGCAATCTCGCTTTACAATTTACGTTGTTAAAATGCAAACTATGTTCACCTTCGTTTCATCTCATGTTTCTTTCGATACACAGTTTATCGGTACAATAAACTGGTAATTGACTATGTACGCGCAAAAAAAAAAAAAGTGATTGACTGATTCTTTGGATTAAGAATGAGTCAAATTGAGCTTTTTTATTAAACAAAAAACATTATTGGATTTTTCAAACGAAATCTTCAAATAAATTTTTTTTTTGACATGTCGAATAAATATCTTTAACAGTGTTGCTACACAGAGAAAAATGATTAAAATCATTAATAAAATTTATGACATTTATCAAATAAAATAAAATAGCAAAAAAAAAAAAAAAGCATACATGACATGACTATTGTAACTATTGGAGAATCCATTTTTATTTTGTACGAAGAAAAAATTCACTATTATATAATGAGTTCAAGACTTTTTTATTCTCTAATTTGTGAAAAAAAATCACTAAAACATTTTCTACAATTTCTATGTTGTTATCAGTAGACATAGATGTGAATTTTAAAGTTGATACATTTATAGAGTGAAAAGTATTGTATGACAATATGATTTTAAATGATGTGCTGTATGTATTAACTCTAAACCTTGCGTTGAGTTTAAATCAGATCTTGATTTTCTATGTTGTATGTGTTCTATCATTCAACTGCCAATCATTTTAAATGAAAAGTATTGCATGACAATATGATTTTTACAATGAGAAAATATTAGTGTACCCTAAAAATATAAATGTAACAAATGCTACTTTGGTCAGGCTATTTTGAAAGAGAACTTATGAAAACTTCGATTTTGAGCTAATTTTTGGAATATGGCTCTTCCAAAAACATATATTTGATACAATTAATGCTTTCATTGAGAGTCAACCAATCAAAGAAGGCTATCGACAGAAGGGCTGAACCATTGGGACACTGACTTTTGAATGGATGGTAAAGTAACAAGTCCCACATTGAGAAGACAACTCTAAAAGAGAGAAGTTATAAAGACTTGGACTTTCCTACTCCAATAGCTATTAGCTAGCTTTTGGGCCAGGGATTAGTTGGTCCGGCCTCTAATGGGGACCCCAATAGGTAGCCGGAAAAAAATGTTGAAACCGCTCTCCATAGTGAATAGAGCAAGCAATCACCACTATCTCAAACACCCTCTAATTTTTACATTCAAATTTTAAGCCCTCTCCCTCAATTAGTCAAGTCATCGCCAATTTATGCCCTTTTGTTCTTTCTTTGTTCTGAGGTCCATATTTTCTCACCAGTCAATTGTTTTTTTTCCTCTCTCTGGTTTTGGGTTTGGTTTGTTCATTTAGCACAAATTCAGCGTAGTCAATGGTAGGGCTGATGTTTTTATGATGGGGTTAATTTGGTAACGTGGAGATGAAATTTAAGAAGTAAGAGGAAGTAGATGAAAGGAGGCTGCAATAGTGGTGGAAGAAAGTTGTTGAAGAAGGATGGGTGAAAGGGGATATGGGGTGGAGGTTGGGTTTGCTGAAAAAAATAAAAGGGAATCAGGAACATTTTGGTAAATATGAGAGTGGATCAATGTTTGATCCCCAACATGGGTTGGACCATTGGACCAACTACTTCGAAGCCTAGCTTTTGGGATATGATTTTTCCAAAAATTGATATTTGTTACATTTGGTGTTTTTAGTGAGATTTAATTAACCAAAAAGGGTCTTATAAGAACTTGGACTCTCTCATTTCAATAGCTAGCTTTTGAGGGTGTAGTTCTCCAAAAAAAACTTATACTTATTTGCGGAAATTCCTCCCAAACCTTGCCTTGAAGCCTTCAATTAATTCATTGAATTCTAGTAGGGTGTTAGTAGACTGATAACCGGCACTTATCAATCAAGATTGAGTAATCACTGTCGACTGAGTTAATAGCAAAGGAGATCAGCGGATTGGGTGAATGACTTAATGTGCAAATTAATAACCAATTTAATCTACAAATTGAATTAAGAAAAAGAAAGCACTCAATCTGGTAGGACTTTAATCGAGGCTATGACAGCAACCAATGCATCTAATGCTCACAAGCACGTATTTTGGTGAGTGTGAAATATGTCATGCTGCTCTCTTGCTGATGTTTTGGTCATAATCGATGAATGAATCGGTACACAAGTCACTCTTCTTTCCTGGGGTTTTTTTTTTCCGGGTTCATAGGTCAGGTTCCTTAATTATGGGCCTCTATTGGGTGATGTCTGGCTTAAACAAAAAACCATCATGTTGCTGGACTTGCAACTGTAAGAGAGTATGTACACAAGAACATCCAAATTTCCACGGGATCCAGCGCCCAAAATGGCCGATTCTTACCGGACCAAAAGAAAAGAAAAGGCCGATTCTTGAGGGATGTCAAGCCTATCGGGGCTTTGTCCTTTTATGAAATTCTGCTACATGTTTGGATTTTGGATGTGGAGGATAGAAGACACTGGACAGAGAAAATCAAAATATGGTCGAGTTGAAAAAGAGACACTGGAGAGGTTATCAGGCCCAGTTAACCAGAGGGTCCAGTCAGAACCACCACAATACATTCAAGTCCAGACCAAAAAAACTAAAAAATTCAAGTTTGATTTCTATGTAAAATAATGTTTATAATTTCACCAAAATGGCAACACGTGTGAATGGTTGTGATAGTGGGTAGTTATTTTTTATGATTTGTTATATGATGAAATTCTATTAATTAATGGTATAAAATTGTTCTACACTGCCAATGAATAAAAATCAAATTTATTAAACTTCACTGCAAAAAAAAACAAGGGGAAAAAGTGTAAAAAAAATAAATAAATTGAGATAAATTAATGATTTTATGCTCACTTTATCTTGATATTTAATTTCGTTTAAAACCAAAGATATTTTAAGATGTTCATAATGGGAATAAGAGATAATTTAGAAAACCAAATCAAAATTTCTTATTTTTCTCCTTCTGCATTCATAATCTGTCACGCAAAAAGAGAAAAAAAAGTTCATTAATGCGTACTAGATCATGAACAATTCTTGGAAAAACTGATTGGAGTCTGTTTAAAGTTAATACATACAACATAAGATGTGATTGAAACTCAAGTGCAACTCAACTGCCAATAATCTAATATCCATTTGAGCGAATTTAACTCGCTGTACGTAGGTATTTGAATTTGATAGCACTCCTGTGACCATAGTCATACCATCAGAAATAACAGAGAAATAATAAAATTAAATTAAGGTTAAAGTATAGAATTTCATTTTTCACAATGAATAAAGGGTGCATCTTAGATTTTACGCATCAACTTATTGCCAGCATTGTGGACTTTTCACGGGATGTGTACATCAATATTATTATTGTTATAACTTCGATATTTCAGCAAATGAAGTGAAACACAAGTGATAGCCAGAAGGGGGAAGAAAAGTTAAGAAGTTACCAAGAGAATGAATTTCAAACTTTTTATTAAGGCCTTGACTTTGTTCTCTAGGTATTATGAGTTGCTCAGTGAGCCTACATTAATTAGAATGAATAAAATTGAAGCCTAGATAGACAGATAGATAGATAGATAGATATATGTATATATGTGGCTATATTGTGTACGTATATATATTAAGCAGCACGCAGTTGAGAGCAGTGGGTTTGGTCGCTCATGAATCATGGCCAGGACCCATCATCGCATTTGGGGCATCCCTCTTGAGCAACGTCAGTGATCTGAACGCCAGAGTCATACACCACCCCAGTTTTCCAATCAGCAGGAAGCACCTTCTGTGCCCAAATCCATTTCCCATCATACCCTGCTGTTACCACTAGCCGCAATTGCAATGCCCCTTGTGGAACCCTGCTTGTGTCCCACACTGCCCCATGGTTTCTGCTCATGAAACTCCAATTTGAAGAGCCACCCTAATGAAACCACGGACCCAACCGTTAACAAAATTTTAATTATTCAATCAATAACAAGGGCGAGATCGATATAATAAAGTGAGTAATACTATACATCTAGCAAAAATAAAATAAAATAAAATTACATATTTTTTATTTAAAATCATGATAATTATTAAATAAAATAAAATAATATGACTCACCTTTTTATATAAGGACAAAACTTATATAAGTTCTTTTTACCTTTATTTCATCAATTTTATTAATTAAATCATGACAAGTGTATATTTTTATTGAAATAAGTAATTTAAAATTTAAAATCTAAAAGTATGTAGTTATATTCAGATAAAATGCTACATGTCATAACTTGATCGGAGAACCAGATGCAATGGATATAACAAATTTGATCTGAGTTTTTTCCTTCATCTAATGATGTTTCTGGAATCAAAGTTCTCACAAAGTTTCTGACTAGTAAAATTGGGTGGCAAATATTGTTCTCTATTTGCATATATAAATGTAACAATGTAACATACCGTAGCTACATCAACGCCCACTATCTCTGTTTGACCCCCTTGATACAAGAATTTGATTGCCAAGTAGTCCGATTTCTTGCTTGATTCTTCAACGCGGACTGCCAGATTCTTATTTTTGTACTCACAAGGTACCCTGCTCCGTCAAATTCACTCAAAAAAAGAATCAGTACTACTCAGTGCCACTTGACTGATATATATATACCATGTCAAACATCACATTACATGATGCTTGCACGTTCATGAAACATCTTGTATACTTATACTTACACATTACACTATTATTATTGTATTATATATTATATCAATATACAAATTGTACCGTTACTGTTATAAATGTGCCCTATGATTATCCTAGGGATAAATTATATTTTTAAGTTGGTCCACTATAGGTGTTCGCTTTTTGCGGTGGGCCGGTGCCACAGCTCCGGTAGGTGGAAGGTAGGGACATACCAAAACCACTGGCAGACCAACAAAGCAGAAAAAGACAAAGACAAATGGTAGCCAGAGAAATGCCAAGTCATAAGATCATATATTATCATCAAGAACTACAATGAGAGGACTAAAATGCAACTTTAAAAAGGGTGATTAAATTTAAAGCCTTATTATATAGCCTACCTCTTATATTCAATGTCAACAACTCCAAGCTTCAAAATTTGCTGGCCCTTACCCTTCTGAGCCATGGCCTCAAAGGCTCTACTGCTGAGAACAAAGTCAGTTTGATTATCCTTATTTAGATCAGTCAACACTACTCTGGTACCTTCTTTTGTGCAACGAGTTTGGTCCTTGCATCTTATCTGCAGCATCAAATTGTCCATTAATTACATCATATATAACGCTCATCTCATTAGCAAATAAAATTTAGTTGATGTTGTTATTGTTATTTTTAAAATTAAGTACCTGAAAGCAGGCACCACAACCGGCTCCATCTTTGAAGAGGGGAAGCACACCAGCTGCAAGGTGTCCACCACTTAAGCCTAAAGCCAACTCACCATACCCACATGCCCCAGCTGCATACATACATCAAAATTCACATGAGGAAAAAAAAAAAAGAATCAATAAGATTAATTATTCCATGGCCTATGAAATCATAGACAGAAATTGAAACACATTGAATGTATACTAATTAAGGATTAATGAAATAATTGTTACATGAAATGGCAGAAGCTTTCGAGAAATAGGAAGCCTTGGATTGGTGGACGCAACGATCACAAGCAGAGGCAGATGAAGCAAGGTGGAAGAAGAGGAAACAAAGAAAGAAAGCCATGTATATGTGTGCTGTTTGTTTTGGACTTTGGAGGGGAATATTGTTGTTGCAATGTGGTTTATGAAAGCAAAGAGAAGATGCAAGGTATTTTATAAGAGGGTGGGACACGTTATGTTAGCATTTTTCCCAAAAAAGCCTTGACTATTGCTAGTACTACTAATAGGTTAAATGTTATTTTAATATTTTAAAAGTGAATATACAATTGAAATATTTATTCTATTACTATTAAATATAATGATAGTCTTTATTTTTTTTATTAATCTATCATATTTAATAATAATAAAATTTGGGTATCAGTTGGACACAAAAAATGGGTGTTGTGACAACAATCTCCTGGTACTAGTATTAAGATAAGAATAAATGTGGACACGCACTCTGTGAACGCGGCCACACAAAGTAAACCGAAGTGGGGTTACTACTGTCATGACTTCACTCACTCTGCTGCGTGTGTATCTATTGAATCTATACGCGCCAATCCTAAACAGCTGTGAAATCACTGTAAATTGTGAAAACGTGTTTTCTTTCTTTATTTTATAAGTTTTATGTGTGGGTTTGAGAGAGCAGTTTTTGGTTTTTACCCGAAATATATCTTAAAGATGTAGTATTAATGAACATTTTGACTTTTGAACTTATAATCAGATACAATGACTTAGTTTTCACTCTATTTTTGTCCAAAAAAAATTGTCAATCTCTTTTTAATACATTTTTTTATTTTTTAAATTACTTTTTCAAATTACTTATTATCAATCATAATTCTTAATCATAAAACGTTAATTTTACGCGTCATGACAGTTTAGGGTTAACTATTTAAAATTTGTCATGGTCTGGCTGAAAGATGTACTCATGAATCTTTGAAATCTAACTTCTAATTATTATTTTTATTATCCAAATTATTCTTCTTCTTTAGTTGTTGTTGAAATCTTTTTTTCTTTTAAATTTGTATATTATTCCTATGTATCACACGAATGACTTTATAATTGGTTTTCATTTAATTTTCATAATTATTTCTTATCAATAATAATTTTTAATTTTTGTAGTTTTACTTTATGCATCATGATAGTTTAATATTAATTTTTTTTATTATTAATCATAATTTTATGTGAACTTATTATTTTGATTTGATTAATAACTAATTTGATTTTGTTGAAATATTTGGTTCTGCCACAAATTGAATATAAGTATTTATAATTAATTTTAAAAAATACAACTATTCACTATCCTTTTCACTTTATCCATTATAATAAAAAAAATCCACTCTATTTTTAATTCGTTTTAATTTAAATTTTATTTGCATTAAACATTAGTTTAATTTTTAATAGTTAACTTATACTTTATACATTCGCAAAAAAACTTATACTTTATATTTGTATATGATAAAAATATTAGTATTCTTTTAATGAACTTAAAAATTATATTTTTATATTATAGATAAATTTGATGAAAAAAATAAAATAAAAAAACCAATCTAAATAGATTTAAATCTCAAAATCAAACCACACCAATCTACCAAAGAAAAAACAAAAGCGCACACACACACACAAACACGAAACTGCAAATATCCCCTATCCGTTATTATTTGTATGTTCTTTTATAGTTCATATATTTAGTGTTTGCTTGGTTTGAATTCTTCCAAATAGAAAAGCTAAAAAAAAGAAAGTTCAACGCACTTTTTTAAATGTAATTGAACAATTGCTTCATTAATTAAGAAGTGGCCTAGAAAACCAAATTCTTCTTCTTTTTTCCTTCCTTTAA
The DNA here is from genome assembly GCA_031216105.1 of Dalbergia cultrata. NCBI lineage: Eukaryota > Viridiplantae > Streptophyta > Magnoliopsida > Fabales > Fabaceae > Dalbergia > Dalbergia cultrata. The sequence continues at coordinate 376,511 of CM062345.1, forward strand.
GAAGAATTCAAAATAAATATTTCTTTTATCACCCACGAAACTAATTTGACAAATAGTGAATGTTCTAAGCGCTACTCTAGTTTATTGAAATATTTAAGTTCTTGTTGAATTATTTATGTTTATTAAAAGTAAAAAAAAAAAATTCACTAATTGTTACCTTAACCAATTTATTAGAAATATACTATAATAAATTTGAGACACTGAATAATCCGTAAAATTGAGTTATGAAATTATTAGTTAAATAGATCTTTTCTTCTTCTTATTCTGAGTTCATCTATGGAAGGATTAAGATAAGATACAGAGGTTGGCATTGATTACGAGGTGATGACGAGCTTTGGGTGATAAAACTATTTCGCACTTTTGGAAGTTTCTGTCCCACTTCCCTTTCCTTTTCACATACAATGTAGAAACTTTTTGAACAATGCTTGGAAGATAAAGGAAAGGGCATATTTATCTTTTTTTGAGAAAATTAAAGAGGGTGAAAGATTATACGAATAACAATTAGCTTTTGTCACATAAATGCGAATTTTTTCCATGGCTTAATTACATTACCCCTTGTGTGAGGAGGGGAACAATATCTTGGTGATTTATAAAGTTGCTTCTGCATATGGTTTCTCCAAGACAAAAAGGAAAGAGGCTTTAAGATGGTGGGGGAATCGAGAAAATGATTGCTTGCTTGCTCATGTGCGTGAAGTTAAGAACAAAGCTTACAACTCGTATTACATTTGCCGAGTAATAATACAGCTGAACTTAAATCGTATCTCTAATTGGCTATGTGCTTCAAATAGTATGATGTTATCAACTTAATTTTGTACTAGATTAGAAATATGAGTTCGAGGAACCTGATCTAGTTATAGAGAACTTAGATAGGGACTATGATGGATTGCATTCATGTGTTTATTTTTTTACATAACTCTAGGCATATTGCATCATTTATAGGTTTAATTGGTTGACATTTGATTGATTTATATTTAATCTTCACTGGAGATCACAGAGTATAATCATGATTATTTGCACAATTTTGTTGTATAATATATTTTGAAGTTAGATAGAAGAGTTTTTGAGCTCATTTAAACACATGTACAGAAAGTATTGTAATGGAAAATTTTTATCTTTTTCTACCGGGATTAGATTGAAACAAATAAATATGTTTTGGAAAGCTCAAAAAGTACTTTAAAACTTTCATGTTTAGCTCAAAATCTAGTTCTAACAGCATTTTGGGAAAAATCGAGTTACAAGATTAAAAGTCGTTGATGTTCTGATCCTATGCAGCTTGACCTCCAGTTAGTATTTTGGCAATATCTGGAGCTACAAATATTCGAATGAGGTGATTCTTATGGCGTTGGAAAGCTTATTCAATGTGGAACAATCACTATTTCTTGTGCCAGGGGACAAAATTTGAATGTTTAAGAGGCCAAAACTGACAAAATATGTGAATCAGTTATACCTAGCGATGTAATGCCAAAATGAGTGCCGCAGCGCTCAACAGCGCCTAAAAATGACTTTAGAGAATGTAACTCACTGCTGAACCAAATTTTGGCCTAATTTTGGGCCCCGTTGGGCTTATTTTTTTAATATAATATAAATAGAATTATCACAAATTTTTAGCCTATTTTTAACTCAGTTATTTTTAGCCTTTGGTAGCCATTTTCTTTGTTTAGATCTCTTTATCTTCTCATCTATTCTTCTCTCTATAGGGATTCTACTAGTGAAGGTGCATTGCTCTTGGAAATTATAACAAGGATTGTTGCTATTATTTTTATGTTTTATTTTATTTTCATTGTTGTAATCCTCAAAAGATGGAGGAGTAAATCTTCCTACTAGTATACGAGTTTTCGAATAGATTAGGATGATGTTTGAGACCCCCTTTTGATGATAAATGTATTGATTTTCTTGAAGTTTTGTAGTTTCTATTATTATAATTAGTGTACTGATTGCTATAATTTTTATTGGAATAACTAAATTGACGATCATCATTTAGGGAAATCCTTTGAGCATAAATTGATAGATCTATTGGTTTATGTTTGAGGGAAACCATGAGAATTAACTTTCCGATTGGCGGTTAGACTATAGCAATTCACACCTAAAATCAATGTGATTTCTAAATAATTTGAGATCTCGTTTATTAATTATTTGCATTGGTCAAATTCAAGAAATAGATCGATCGTTAGTATAACTATCAGTAATTTATTACTAATAGCCGCTAGCGTGTTTCATAGTTAGTCAATGATAACAAATTTTCAATCTTAAAATATTTTGCACTGGTGCCTCTTTATTATTGTTGTTACCATTTAATTTTAATTGTTTCATTCTTAATTCTTCAAACCCCCAATTTTCACAACTAAGTGATAAAGCCTCATTGAAAGATGACTTAGGTTGTTCCCTTTGCTACATTTTTTATGCAACTTAGCATTAAAATAATTTTTAATTTGAGAAGGTAGGCAACAACCTCGCTTCAAGCTCCTCAGGTCACCCATGTTGCACAATGTCCCCCAAGAGATGCTCTTCGTATTTAGCTAAGGAAATCTTCTATTATCTAATACAATATGCAATTATTATATCACATCTCCAATATTAAATCATATATCTCCATATATATGGAATATATCTAATATACACTATATCTCAAGAATATTTCCCCTCTTCATGGAAAATTGTCACTTGATTTATCATGAGGCCTTTTATCACCATAAAAGAGGGCTCAACTCTCCCAGATAAAATTATCTCTAATCCTTGCACCATATTCTCAAATCCTCTACGCCTCACTTATTTACTGACTTAAATATTAGAGTGTCTTTGTAGGTACCACTGCTTGCACAGACGCTGGAAATATCTGCAACCTTACCTCCACTTTTAGGTAAGAATAAATTTCATTATTTTTATCACCATTTATTATCTTGCACTAAAAAAGGAATGAAAAATGTACAAGCTTAATCATGTCTTTAATCTCTTTTAATAGCCCCTTCTTATTCTTGATGGACACCATGGATTATTCCTAACTCTTCTAGATCATTATTCATTAATACCATACATACATACATACATACATACATACATACATACATATATATATATATATATATATATGTTTTAACTTTGCTCACATGAGCTATATTATTTTTGGCAATATTCCTACAAGTAAATTGGCTGATTTGTATTGCAATGAAATGTGACTGAGAGAAATTACAAGTAAGGGTAGAAATAAGCCAAGTGGCTTGACAAGGGCTTATGGCCTAGCCTGACCTGTTAGAAAAAAAAGCTCTAGCCTATTTAAATGCCTATTCATCTTAATAGACCAGGTTTAGGCTCAGTGAAAAGCCTAATGAGCCTATTAGGACGGCCTAGGCCTATTAGGCCTGTTAAAGTTTTATGAGTATATATTTATTATAGAACTTGATAAAAATTACAACAATGAGATTTGAACTAGAGACATGTGAAAGATTGTTTACCATGAATCTACCATACATTTTTGATACAGTAGCACTAAATTTTTTATATAATTCTTAAAATTACTTCATTTTAATTATCAAAAGAATTAAAACAATGCTTTATGATATCTCTCTTAGTCTCCACATAAAAAACCTAATTCCACTCTAGTTAAGTTCACCGTTGGCTGCTTATCTACTCAGAGAAATTCCTCAATCTTTGCATCACCCTTTAACCACATTCATTTTTCCATCATCACTATCGCACACCTCCAGTCCTCCACTCTCCACCAAACCTAATCCATAACCACCTTTGAACACACAGCCACTCGTGGTCATCTTAATCCGTAAACATAGCCATCTTCGCCATGCAACATTTCTCAACCACCAAGTCATCCATCTCTACTTCAAATTGTTACCATAGCACTACTGGTGAGTGCCTTGTCACCCATGGACGCAACCAACAATTGCATTGCCGCTCACACCCACCTTTCTTGAGTTTGGGCTCTTTCGTGTAGCCTCAACCTATGAGTTCAGAGTGCTAAACCGCATACTCACAATTAAGATAGTGAGTTGATTAGTATTGTTTAGGGTTTAATTTCCTTAACTTCAATTATTCTTTACCTTTTTATTTTACTTATGGATGGTCTTGTGCTCAACCTATATTCTTATTTGTGTGTTCCTATGGTTGTATGTAAAAACTAGCAATGCATAGTCTACCCATCTATATATTGTTTTTTATTGAAGTTTTATAACATTATTTCCGTATGGAATTTTTCTGGACTCAAGAGATTAAAATTAAGGACTTGTTATGGAGCTATAATTTGCATTTTACAATGAGGTTCTAGAAAATTATTTGTATAGAAAATTTTGTGAATAAAGGCATGTGTCAGTCTACTCAATTATTATAACTGCAAACCTTATAAATAGGCTTCAAGCAAGGCCAAACTTTTGAACTGACCAAGCTTAGATTGGAAAAAAGAGAGAGCATATAATAGGTTATAGGCATGCTCAGACACTAATTACTTGATTTTAAGAGATACTTGGTTCCAACAAAAGTAATTGTTTCCCTTCCTCTACACTAATGAAATTAGCTGGCTAATTCTATTTTGCAGGTATCAAGTTCAATCAAGTGTTATTTATGTTAACTAAATTTAGATTTTTGTCAAACTATATTTAACTTGCTATGGTACAAATGTTTATTTTAACATTATTTTAGTTACTTACACAAAAGGGTTTTTTTTGTTACATCAATGACACATAACTTTGATACAAGACAAGCAGTTATAAAACTGATTTGGCATAATATTATTGTTATTCAAGCCTAGTATTACTAAATGATGTTATTACAATATGATTTGGATATGACTAGATATTATTTATTGTATATGATTGAATTGATTATTGTATAAGATCGTATTGATTTAATTTTGATTCTTTTGTATTTATTACTCTAGGCCTATAAATAGACATCTCCATTTTGTATAGAAACACGCTTCAGTACACACACACACACACACACACATTACTATCCGGCCACCTTTCGTGTTTCTTTCTTTTAGGTTCTTGGTTTCTCAAATGGTATCAAGAGCTTAGATTATTGGTCTTGATAACTCCAGTTTATAGAGTTATTTAGTTTCTAATTTGGTTTGAAATTACATGCTTTGTCCTTAATTTTCCAAGTAAAACACATTAAAATAAGAATGTGCTTCCTTGTTGTCTTGGAACTTTTATTAAAAATTCATTGTCTTAAATCATGATTATTGAGGTGAATTGGAAGGTTCAAATTTAAATTCTCTTTTGATGATTTTGACAAAGGAAATTGAAGAAATTTGGAGCTTGAAGAGAATCCAAGTGGAAGCCAAGAGGGAGGAAGCAAGGAATGAAAAAATGGAAGTTTTTGCTGCTGAGTTGCAACCTGAAATCTGTTGGGTCGTAATTTGCTGGGCACATACAGCATCTGATCAGTTTTTAAAGTTGGATCGCGACCTGATTCTTTCATTGGGTCGCAACCCAGACGCGGCCCAGCCCATTTTCAGTAAAGTTTTAAATCAGATCTAGGGCAGAACGCAGCAATTGGTTTTTACTGCCTTTTCCAGCATTTTTGAGGGAGAAAATAGAGGTTCTCAAGGCAAGCCAACACTAGAGAAGGATTCATCTTGAAGATTGAAGACCAAGGGCTAAGAGAGGGATTGAAGCCCCATTTTGTTCATCTCTTCCTCTCTCTTTATGTTTTTAATATTCATTATGTCTCTTGAACTAGTTTGTGTTTTGTTCATTGTTATGGATAGCTAAACTTGTAGTTAGGGGATCCTTTGAATCCCTATATGGATCTTGGATGTTTGTAATGTTGCTTAGTTGAATGTTGATGATATTGGTTTTGGTTACCCATTTCTATTCTTAATGCTCTTATATGTTTGGCCACCATCTAAGTTGATTTGGAGGATTCTCTTAAACTAGACATAGGAATAGAGATATTGGACCTTGGTATGGGTAATGCTTGTTCTTTTACACTTAATTGGTTTAGGTGTGAGGATTAGTCAATGGGATGGAAATATACCCATTGGCCTTGCATAGTATATACTTGATGATAATGCTCAATGGGTTGATTTCACACTAATTCACAAGGGCATTTAGTGTTTTAGGTGAAAGAGACAGTTAATTGACCTAGACATAGGCTTTTAACTATAATTGGCATGCTAACAAAACCAATTCATTAATGTTCATTTAAGTAATTTGCATATCCAAGTGAAGTAGAGGGTGAAAAAGGTCCCCTAGTCCTTTTAACCTTGGTTGTCTCTCAACTTTAATTTACATTAGTGTTTTCTAGTTACTTGTTCTTTAGAATTTCCTTTTAACTCCATTAATTTGTTTTGCTTGGGCCTGAACATGGTAGTTTAATAAATCGATAGCATATCTATACTCAATCTTTGTGGAGACGATACTCTTAACTCACATTATATTACTTGAATGAATCGTGCACTTGCGGTATTTTACCCACTCTTGTAGGCGGCCATCAGGTCTTGTCCCAGGTTTCTTCCCCGTCTCCTTAGATTCCCAGCAGTGACACACTTCTTCTTATGCCACCCTCCATTGTTGCTTTGAGTTCACCTTTTTCTAACACTCTGATCATGAGATTGTTGCCATCATTAGCTTCATCGTCTAGGGCTGACTTCACCCACCAAAGCATATTGCTGTTCATCTCTAAACGCGCCTCCCAAAGTCCCAGTGCTTATCTCACTCGCCAACCCAACCCTTATAGGGCCACCTCTACTACCGTTCTAGATTCACTACCTCCTTAGGCTTCCTTCAAGCCACCACCCTAGCAATAAGCTCCACTGACCCCGACGCCCAAGTCACATCGCCATCCGATGCTGGACGAGCCCTTACGTACTATTTAACACAGCGGTGCATAAAGGTCACGTGCTAAATACCTAGATCAGTGAATAGTACTCCTACTATTGTTGCTGCCAATAATGCTCCGACTACGAGTGCTCTTGAAGCCTTCCTTAGACAACTTTTTCAACTCCTCTCCTTTCCGGTAACACCCCTACTGCTTTAGCTTCCACCCTAGGTAACATGAAATGATATTATGACTTTGACTACTCTAACCACATGACCTCTATGTCCACTGCATTCTCTCCTTTATCCACCACTAACTCCATATCTTCTATACACACTGCTAATGGATCCCTTATGCACGTAAGCCATAAGGGCACCATCTCCTCATCTAACCTTACTGTCCCTAACACCTACCACATTCCCAAATTAAATTTCAACCTTATTTATGTGGGTCAATTACATGATCTTAGTTATGATGTCAATTTCTCTTCTTCTGGTTGTTATACGCAGGATCCACAAACAAGACAAATCATTGGGATTGGATGGAGGGTTGGAAAAATTTTTAAGCTTACTGAAATTCATGTCCCGCCTCAAAAGAACCCATGTGCTACTATTTCTCTAGAATCCTTTTTCCAAATTTGGCATTAGCGTCTCTCGCATAGCTCATTAGGAAAACACGTCTCCTCATATCTAATGGAATCTTGGGATCAGTGGTTAATGAGTCTTTTCACTGTGTTTCTTATCAAACTGCTAAACAATTAGCATTGCCATTTCCTAAAAGTATCTCTATCTCTGACTCTCCCTTCGATCTTGTGCATTCTAATGTTTTGGGGCTAGCTTCGACTTCCACAATGGGTGAATCACGATATTTTTCATTTTCTTTGATAATTATTCTCATTATACCTGGATATATTTAATGAAAAATCATTGAGTTGCCTTATATTTATATTGACTTCGCCAAAATGATTAAAACACAATTTTTTAAGGTAATTAAAGTTTTTCATTATGCTAATGTCGTGGAATACCGTGATTCAAAGCTTTTGACCTTTTTGCTGGCCAGGGAACCTTATCTGAACTCTCTTATTCAGGTACTTCTCAAACAAATGGTCGTGTTGAGTGAAAACATCGTCATATTCTTGACTCTGTCTATGCTATGCTTGTCTGTTCCTCCTATCTTGAGCATGCTTGGGGTGAAGCTGCCCTAACTACTGTTTGCATTATCAATCGTCTTCCGTCATCTGTCATCGGTAATGTTTCCCCTTTTGAGTGTCTCTATCACACTCCTCCAAATTATAGTTCTCTCAAAGTTTTGGTTGTGCATGTTTTGTGCTCCTTCAACCCCACCAATATACTAAGTTAGAACCTCGTGTTTGTCTCTATTGCTTTCTTGGGTATGGAATAGAACATAAAGGTAACTATTACTAAGATCCTATCTTTCAGTGTATTTATGTTTCATGGCATGTCGTCTTCTGGGAGTATCACAAGTTTTCATCTCTGTACTCTTTCAAGCTCATTCCCTTCACTTCAAGTCCTTTCTTTATTGACACCACTGTTGACCTTTTTCCTAGTCATAGTGATATTGTAACACCCTAAATCTTAACCCAAGACTACTAGTATGTACTTATGTTAATCTTTAGAATATTACCTCTTGGTCTCATCTTTTGCTTAGAAAATACTTAGCGGAAATATGGATTTTCTTTTTGGAATTAAAATCAAAGTGAGAGCCACACACGAATCTTTTAGAGGAAGCATAGCGAAACAGATAAGCAAAGCATAAAGAAACACGTCATATCATGGAGACATCAACTGAAACATATATATATATATACTGTGCCTACCCAAAGGGCAGGACTATTCAATACATCGGGAGGCGGAATACAACTGAAATGCAATACAAGGAAATCATAAAAAGCAAATACAAGAGAAACAACACCCATACCCATGTGCACCTAGAGTAGACAACCTCATATACAAAAGAAGGTTTGTCCTCAACTATGTGGTGTGTGTGCACTAACTGCTACCCATCCTATGTCTACTCCTGCTGGTCCGAGTACTGTGGGGTCGAGTCGATCCATTGACGAATCTCGGCGGGAGTGGTCGAGCGCATCATCGGGGCATGTCCACCGCGGCGAGGGCGCATAGATGGCCGACGAGCCAACCTCGACTGGACCACCGTCTCCTCACTCCCAGCCCTCATCGGTGGGGAGCGGACCGAGCTCGGTGTACATGTGTGATGGCGGGTCCTCGGATGGGTCCGTCTCCGAGTACTGGGTGCGAGGCACGCGTCTCGTAGTCGCGCATACCGGTGGCGTCTCGGGCTCCATGCGGAGAAACTGCTCATCACGTGGTCTCGCTCGCTCAAAAATCCCGTTATGACGGTAGGGAGGCGAGGGGTAAAGCAAGAACTTCGGAATTTGGATGTGCGAAGGGTCGTCCCATGAACATGAATACTCTGACAATGCAGCGACCCTCAAAATGGTATGACCCGAGTGCCGGGTCATGGTGCAGCTCCCATACCGGGGTGTCGATGAAGAGTACGAATGTCGCCATCTGAAGATATGACGGAAGAAAAGAGAGAGGGAATGAGAATCTTTCTAAAAGAATTCTCAGTAGGGTTATCCCTACCTAGGTGACATCGTCACATTCTCAGGAACCTTGGGTTTATTTTTAAAAAGGTGTGCATGCATATAAATTCCTTTTAAGTTATTTTTCCAAAGTGTTATTTATCCAAGGTCCATCATATTTTACAATGCGTCTTATAGCTAAGCATAAAATATACTAATGATATGAGTGCATCATAAAGGTAAACCAAACAATAGAACAATTAAGAAACATCATGACATTGGCATAAGTATAGTATATGTGACATTGTTAACTTTAACTTCCATCTCATGGGGCCGCCCTAAAGCATCTCTAGGTTATGAGCTCATACCTTAACTAGTCGTCACTAGTTCTTACTTATCCTATGATAAGCGTAACATATACATAATCCCGACTTAATAGTGTGGGCTGGGGGCAATTAAGGATCACCTCTCTTAGGGTCATTTCCTCTTTGAAACGCTCTACTAGCAACTAGTGCATCGTAGTTTTGTCCGCTTTGGCAAGCTCTATGTCAATACCCTCACGGATTTGTTTTCTTGGGGGTGCTCGGCTAAACCGGTGTCACCCAAGAAGGCGTCTCAGTGTTGTGTCACATTTAAGTTCTCATAAAGTGTTAATTCATAGATACCTCTTATTCATCACATAAATCTTTTTCATAGCATATACATCATCACATGAAACTTCTTCATAGTGTATACATAAAACTATAGCATATACATTATCACATAATCACACTTTAGACAATCATACATACAAACTCCCAGGCTTATTATGTTATAAACCTATAGTATGTTTATGCTTTGGTTCTTTTGAGTCTTAAACTTGTAAACTAATTGTTCTAGTATTATTCTTAACCTCTCACACACTAATATGTTGGAAAACCATGTGAGCTAGATAACATATAAATGAAGTTACAAGAAAAGGAAAACTCAAGCTTTAGAGGTTTCTTTGAGATGAACACAATGTCATCACCTAGAAACTCTCATCATCAAGCTATCATACTCATAATAGGGCCTAGAGGCCGAAATGAAAAGAAAAGGAAAAACAAAGGAAAGTTCAAAAAGAATCCAAGAGGAAACTAGAGAAAAACACTTTCTTGAGCAAAACAAAGATTGAAAACAAATCTCTACCTAGTGATGAAGGTAAAAGCTTGGACTTGAAGATGGAAATGAGATGAGCAACACCTCCTAGGATGGTGATGATGATTCGGCCTTGATGAAAGAAAAAGGAAGGAAATGTGTTTCAAGTGAAGTTGTGTTTGAGGTGTGGTGTTTGAGAGGTTTGATGATAGTTCAAGGCTTTGTGGTGGTGTTTTATGGTTAAGAGATGATGATGAGATGAAGAGATGAAGAAGATGAAGATGAAAAGAAAGGAAGAACTCTCTTGGAATTTTGAGAGAAAAGAAAAGAACTAGTAGGACAACTCTAAAACTCTAAACTTAGCAAATGCTTCAAGGTGCAACAAGGCTATCACAAGCATCCTATTTATAGAAAAACAAAACCATGGAGCTCATCAAAGGGAGGGTGCTGGCCGTAGCATTGAAGGACAAAGGGAGAGGAAAATATCTCTTTGATTGTGTCATAGAAGCATGGTTTGAAGTATGGAAGCTATGCTACAAAGTATGGCTTGATGTGAGTTAATTTCCTATCAAATTTTTATGAAATTAGGCTTCTAGAAACTTGACATGGCTGGAACTTTTCCAGCCACAAATAAATGGGGAAAATGGGTTGTTTTGATTATTTATTCATATGAAAATTCAAGCTTGATTGAAAGTTATGACAAGGTATAGTGTATGTGACTTGAGGTATGGCCTTGGAGTGTTGGAAAATTGAACATGTGATGCATAATGGGGAGGAACAGCTTCGGCCAAGGCTGGAAAGCAGAGTGGGGGTGAGTTTTGACCATTTAATTGTGTGTTAATGGTAGGTTTAGATGTGTATTAGCTTAGGTACAAGGTTAGGAATGATTAAGCTTAAGTTTAGGTAACTAAGAATGTGATTTAGAGAGTTTATGACAAGTTTAGGAGTGCTCATACATCATTAAAGAATTTAAAACTCATTTGTGAATAAACAATGTGTAACACAATTCCATGATTTAAGGAATTAGAAAGAGAAAACACTATTCAAGATTCTATGACTAGGTGTCTTGAAATTAAAATATGATTTTAGGTTGTAATTAAGCACTTTTTGGTTCTAATCAACTTTAATAAATTATTTTGACTCAAGATTAATTAAGAAAATTAATTAACCTTCGATTAGAGCCTAATATTACTTAGGTTTGCTTAATCACGTGATTAAGCGTAAAAACACGAAACTAGGGGCAAAACCGTAATTTTGCACTAATTTTGCCCGGGACTTCAAAAATTAAAACTGAGGTCATAGAATACATAAAAACGCCTTTTAAAACCATCTGGAGAAGTTTCGGGTTCATCCGGCACTTGCAAACGGGTAAAACACCGCAGGGGCGTTTTGGTCATTTTGACCCGAAAACTCGAAAAACGAGATTTTCGATCCCGGGAAGGTACACAAGTTATCTAATCTCCTTCCAACATTGAGTTTGCCCTTCGAGTCTTGCCAGACCGGCTTTCCTCGGTCATTGAAAATGACCTCAGGGGCATTTTGGTCATTTTTACTCTAACAGAAAAAATCGGGGCGTTACAGATATAGGTTCCTATGGTGCGCTCAAAGTTTCTTTTGATGCTTCGATAGTTCATAATAATCCAATTACAGATGTAGATCCTACATCTATTACTCCTCCTCTTCCTGAGCATCCAGTTAGGGTAACTCAACCTCTTACTTATTTTCGTGATTATCATTATTTTTCTACTATGCTTCAGTTATATGATCCATAGTCCTATAAAGAAGCCATCACAAGCCCCCATTGGAAGCTTGCCATGCAAGAAAAGTTACAAGCATTAGAAAAGACTCACATTTGGGACTTGGTTGATCCTCTTTCTAATTAGACACTTGTGGGATGCAAGTCAGTTTACAAGATCAAGACTCATTCTAACAGGTCTATTGAGCATTGTAAGGCTCATTTAGTTTTCACTTAGGAGTATAGTATTGATTATGAGGAGTCTTTTGCCCTTATTACTTGTATCATATTTGTTCCGGCCCTTCTTGCCATTGCATACACTTAGAAGTGCACTCATTGTCAGAATGATATGAAGAATGTCTTTCTCAATAGTGATTTAACGGAAGAAGTCTATATGCAACCATTGCTTGGCTAAACTTGTCCCTTGCTCAAATAAAGTTTGTTTCTTTTTAAGGCTTTGTATGGCTTTAAATGGGTTCCTGTTCAGCTCTACTATTCATTAACTTTGGTTCTCATCCTATCCTCATGACTCTACTCTTTTTTTTTTCTTCAAAATGACTATGGTTCTGTGTTATTATTATGTTATGTTGATGGCATGATTATTACATGGGATGACATTTCTGGCATCACAGATCTTAAGGTCTCCTTGAGTAATCAATTTGAGATGAAGGATCTGGTCCTCTCAGTTATTTCTTATGTCTTGAAGTTCTCTCCTTTGATGATGGCCTCTATTTATCTTAGGCCAAATATGCTTATGATCTTATCTCCAAAGCTGGTTTCATAGATAACCGCACGAAATCCACACCTCTTGAGCCTAATGTGTGTTTCCCTCTTATGAATGACACTATCTTGATTAATTCTACTCTTTACATATGTTAGTTGGGATCTTGATCTATTGAATAGTTACATGGCCTGATAGTTCCTATGTTGTTCATTTGATTAATTATGTTTGCTCCATATTCTACTCATTATGCTGTCATTCTTTGCATCCTTTGGTTATGTCAAGGGAACACTGTTTCATAGACTCCATTCCTCTACTCATTCTCCCCTAGTTCTTTGGGCTTACTCTGATGATGATTAAGGTAGAGGTCTCATTGACCGTCACTCTACTACTAGCTACTCTATCTTTCTTAGAGACTCTCTTATCTCTTGGCATATCAAGAAACAGACTTTGGTTGCTCACTATAGTATTGAGGCCGAGTACTACACTTTTGCTGACACTGCTTTTGAGGTTCTTGGATTTGTTGGCTTATTGATGATCTGCGTCTCACTCGGTCATCTCCTACTGATCTTAATTGTGACAATCAGAGTGCTATTTAGATTGTGTATAATGATGTCTTTTATGAGCACATAAACACATAGAGATTGATTGTCACTTCATTTGGGAACACATACTTCATGGTGCCTTTTGCCTCTTGCCTATTGGGACTCTTGACCAACCCATTGATTTATTCACCAAAGCTCATCATCCTAGTCGTTTCGGTGCTCTACTTTCCAAACTCAAGTTGGTGTCTTCACCACCTATTTGAATTTGAGGGGGGATATTATGATATGATTTGAATGGTTAGATATTATTTATTGTATAGATCAAATTGATTATTTTATAGGATTAGGTTGATTTGATTTTGATTGTTTTGTATTTATTACTCTAGGCCTATAAATAGGCATCTCCATTTTGTTCATAAACACACTTCAATATATACAGACACACATATTATTCAGCTTTGTGTTTATGTCTTTTAGGTTCTTGGTTTCTAACAGCTGTGAAAGTTGGAAAGTAAAAAACTAAAGTAGTTGACTAGTATTCCGGAGATGAAATTGTCTTGCTTTATTTGGTGTTTGAAACTTTTGTTCTTTTTTACATCGAAACAATTGCCGTATAGTAGAAACTTAACTAAAATGATTGTGATAGGTGGTGACTGACTGACTGTGGTGTAACAATTTTGTCTTTAAAAACACGGCATATGGCAATTGGCATCTGGAATGAAATGAATCCTAGGTTACCCTGTTTTGTTTTGAGTCACTTTATAGTATACAGTTCAATCCAGCAAAGGAATAACTAAGCTAAAAGTGAAAGTATATAAGATGGCAGCTAGCTAGAGACCACTACGCCAGACATGACACATATCATCAATTCAAAGGCATCCAGCTGTCTTTAAAACATTATGTGCATTGCTTCCAAACTTTCCACTCACTCGCCGCCCCACTAAACCAAGGGAGAAAAAAAAATGAAGAGGAACGGGCACAGAACTATGCAAAGGGTGTGCTGTCGTACTAAAATTAATTAAACAGATACTTTCATTATCAAAGCGTGAGACAATAACATAGCTCTCGTATTCGCATTCATATGTAATTATTATAATTGTATGACGAGAAAACAAAAATTAATAATGCATAAGGTAGAATCCACCTTTAAGGTAGAATCCACCTTTAACATATACTTTTAGTTGAAGCATCACTTTGTTAGTGAATATAGAGTATATCTATACTGCGCTAAAGGTACTTCTAAGAACTACTCTATTTGCGCGCTATCTATCACTGCTCAAAGAATAAATCCTCATCTTGTTTACCTCAATGAGTACATCAATATGCAATTTCCCATGACGTGTGTTATTGTGACTAATATTTTCATTGAAGAAAACACCTTCAAAATCTTCATGCATGGACTAGCAAGTTCAGAAATACCAATGCAGTTCATTTCTTGGGTGCGGTATAATACATTACTCCATGTGGCGCAGACTGGAGAGTTAATGTTATTTGGGACTAGCTATAAGCAAGTCATAAATAGTCACTGCTATCTGTTGTATGTGCTTTCTGCTCAATCATGTTCAAAATCAGGCGTGAATGCTTGTGTGATACTGGGTTCCCAGTTCACAAACGCAATCCCACAATAGAGTGCGACCACAAGCATTGCAACCAATTCAATACAATTTAGCTTGGGGGAATGGAGAGGCCATGTTCTGTCAGAAGAACCAAGTCACATGGACAACCAACACTTACAATCGAACACTCTACGTACGCTATCTTAAACTTCCTGTAGATCAAGCCTTATATCCGTGTATCTAAGTCTAACATTACTAATAGCATTTTGATTTAGTTTTTGGAAAATTCCAAGCCATAGTTTAATTAGGCATAATTTATGAATGATAGCTTTTGCCTAAAACAATTTTTGAGAATTTAAGAACTAAGCCAAACGGCCACAAGGATACCTTCAAATAACAACGCATAGCCAGCTTTCATTTGCTTCGAGATGACGTTTACAATGTATAAATACCTTCAAAGAAAATATTCCCAAAGCAAATGCCCCCTCTTACAAAAGTTTCTACCTGGCTTCCTATGTATAAAAACTTACCTAGTTCTTTTCTTTCTTTTTTTTTGGGTCGAAAGCTTACCTGGTTTAAACGAAGCGCATCTGCACGTAGTTGAGGTTTCGTCAAATATTTGTGTAGTAGCACATTTTAATATTATCGTTTTAAATAAGTGTCCACTTTTAAAATTTTGTTTGAACTGAAATAAGTGTTCATTTTTAAAACATAGTTGATATTAATTTTTTTTTTACTAATACCTCTATTAAATGGAGGAGAGAGAATAAATGAGAAGAGAGAGTATATATGAATAAGTGAGAATAAGTAAAGATAATTTTCTACAATCAATTATGTTTATTTAAAATCAAGATATTTTCAAGTTTTTTTTTAGATCTATATTATCCGGAGGTAGTAATTAATAAATTTTTTTTTTTTTTGGTCTGCAGGTAGTAATAGAATACCTTGGGATCTCCGATGAAATAGATGGACCTATTCATAGTCCATCAAGTTTTGGTCAAGGGCCTATTCATGTCTTTTTTGTTTAGTCGAACCTATATCGTGAAGTGGGAAAGAAGAGCTCATTGTGTACAACGGATCTCATGGGCTTGGTCTAAAGCAGGACCCTTAACCCTGAGATTTCAATTGGCCCAATTTATTTCATTTGGTTTCTCCCCTATCATACAACTCATAACTGCACATAAAAAAAAAAAAATACTAACATAATATCAATTGTGGTCGAGGCTTGTAATCAAGTGGCAATCTAATTGCCTCTAGGAAGCTACACAAATGCGGGCAAGCAAGTTCAACTCGCATAGAGGCAGAGCCCTCACAAGTCCCTCAACCCCTCTCCCCTATGTGTGAGTGTGTGACCCAAAAAAAAAATGTAATATCAATCTTATTAAAAAATTATAATTAATCAGTGATTATTATCATAAATGTTTAAATAATTTATAGTATCAAATTAAATTAACTTAAAGTGTGACTAAATTTAACTTAAACCTGTACATCAAATACAGACACTAGCATGACTTAAATAATTTGGGGCCTATTCAGATATAACATATGGTTGGATTTGACACCAATTCCGATAAAATTTGTGAAGCCTTCCATTTCCATCGCTGCAATTTGCAAATGGGTTTTGCCCTTTTCTAGTTCATTCAGGCTCAAAGACATGCGTTGATATGATAGCGCAAGATAAGCCTCTTTGAGAGGTCCATAAACCTTTGAACATTCACAGGCTTGCGACACATATGTGTTCAATGTATCAGGCAAAGAAAAGAGACTACTTTTCACAGCACTATTTGTGATAAGACAAATCACATTAGCTTTGATTCCAAATTCAATTATTTTAAAGGCTTACTTTTTCACAAATGGACTAGATGCATCTAGAAAAAATTAATTTCTTAATTAATACTTGACTAAAACTCGAAGTAACTCCCATTTATATCAATAGGCTAACCCGTCATATTACATATCGACTGATCATGTATTTGGATAGCGTAACGTTAATCTCACACTATTCACATTAGAAAATTTAATGGTATAAGTAAAGGAGGAAAAAAGAAATACGCTGTTTGGGAGTGTTTTGTATTTATAGTTTTTTAAAAATGTTTTAAATATCAGTTTAAGATTATTTTTAAAAAAAATTGTTTGGATAATTTTTTTAAATTTTCTTTTTAAAACGTATAAAATAAAAAATTATTTAATAATTACATTACTATAAATGATAATTTGTGTCAATTTATAAAAATCATAACAATAAAGATCAATACTGCCACCATCCACAGCAAAGATCAACAAAGAACAATAGTCAATCTACAACTACAACAATGAGACGGAGGGAGGGAGAACCACATAGAGAGAAAGAGAGAAGCAGAGAAAGAGAAAGAGGAAGTGGGCGAAGCAGAGAGAGAGAGAGAAGTGAAGAAAGAGAAAGCAGCGAATCTGGGTGACAGTGAAGGCGGCGAAGGCATGCGGCAGTGCTCCAGCTTATACTTCTCACGAAGAGCAGAGGAGGCGACAAAGCGATGCTGATAGTGGAGATGCTTCACGGCGGATCTAGGCGGTGGCGAAGGCTGCAAAGGCGTGCGACGGTGTTTTTAGGCGGTGCTCCAACTCACGGTTCTCATGGCGAGCAGAGGAGATGACGATGCGATGCTTCGTGGTGCTTCGCGGAGGGCTCCCTGGTGAGGGCGAACAGGAGTTCGCGGGGAGGGCTCCCTGATGCCACTTAGCATGTAGCAATAGTAGCAGCCAATGAAGTCCAGCGGTGATTGCGCGGGCGGCGTAGCGGAGTGTCGCAAAAGGTTGAACGTCCCGCGACCCAACGACCATGGCCTCCACACTACTGCAAGCTCCACCATGGGGCCGCCACTACCTCTTCTTACATGCCTTCCTTCCCTGTTTCAGTGTTCTTGCCATTGTCAATTTTCCTATTGTTTATTTGGCACGAGATGAGAATCGAAGAAGTAAATTCACAAAATTGCCACCGTGTTTTCTCAAAAACATCTTATATTTGTTTTGTATTTCTTGGTTTTAAAAAATCCAAATCAATGTATGAAAAACAATTGGTCAAACAAGTTTTTCTATTCTTTTATTTTTAAAAGTTGAAAACTGCTTAAAAAATAGTCGCCAACAACCCCTCTACGGTTATGATAAAAAGTACTTGAGGTATGCGAAGGACATGTCATACAAAAGGCAACATTTCGGATTTGTTGTACCATGAACATCTGAAATTGTACTTTCATTTTTGGACAAAGCGGGGGAAATTGTACCTACGAACACCAATTAATTAAGGACATTGCGTTGCTTGATTGACGATTTCATCTATATAAGATTTTAATAATTTTGGAGAGAATACTTCTATTCTATTTCATTCATTTAATTGCTGTTCCTTTGTTTTATTCGTACATCTTAAATGAAATTGCTTCAGCGGTATGATTTAACCTGACATGAATGATCATCCAATTATATTTAGGCATATGGTACATCACGGGTAGATAACTAGATGTGTAGCTGCCTGAAGGGCTTAGCTAGCAGGGCCCAAAACATTAACTTGCGGTTCCTGTCCTGTTAGGAAGAAAACGATCAAACATCTTTCATGGCTTTTATGGCACGTAAATCCCAGGGAACAATTGGCCTACAAATGACACTCCTCTGTTATCATGTCTCATACCAAACATGTATTATCTCACATACAGTCACACTCCTTAATCTGTGGCTTGTGAATAATTTCACATGGCAATGCATCATATCACCACAACACGCATTAAACAACATCATATGGTGCTGTCTAAATTTCATGCCTATATATACACACACATCAAAACCAGTAGTGATCACATTCATCAACACAACCTCATCAAGAACCCCTTATCCTTATCATTCCTTTGTTCACAACAAAAATTTCAACCATGATCAGTGCAAAGAGGCTAATTGAAATGGCAAGGAAGTGGCAGAAACTGGCAGCTGGACAACGCAAGAGAATATCATACGCGAGAAAAGAAGATGACATGCATTCCTTACACAAGGGACACTTTGTTGTTTACAGCGTGGATCAAAAGAGATTTGTGGTTCCTCTCAAGTACCTTAGCACCAACGTGTTCAGGGAGCTTCTCAAATGGTCAGAGGAAGAGTTCGGGTTACCGGCCAATGGTCCTATTAGGTTACCTTGCGATGGGGTGTTCTTGGAGTATGTGATACCGTTGGTTCAAGAACGCGTCCCTGAAGATGTGGAGAAAGCTTTGATCACTTCCATTGCTGCTTGTCACAACGAGGCATCGTCTTCTCATGGTCTAAGGCAAAGCCACGAAGGAACTATTATCTATGGATTTTGAAGAGTTTTTGATACCTCTCTCTCTGTACAAATATAGATGATATAGAGTGCCCTAGCTTGTTCTAGTGCTTCAGAACCTGCAGTTTTGTAATTAATTAAATATGAGAAGGAAATAAAAGCTTCCTCTCGTTTAATTTTGTGGTCATTTTCTCTCATCTTTATTTAATCTTGCTTTTATATATATATATATATATATATATAGATTGAAAAAAAATTGTCTAACAGCGTAAAATTTTTTAGTTTTAGAGTTTAGAGGTTTTTTTTTTAATATCAATGTATCAAAATAAAAAATTTTAAAAATATATTTACTTTTTAAAAAATATAATTTCATAGTATACAAGTAGTCATTAGCATGGACACTACACTTAATAATTGTATAACCATCACAACGCGTCCAATTCTGCTTCTCTAGTATTAGACTGAGAAAACTTGGTAGTCTGAAAAACAATCAAATTGAACTTGAACAAAATCCTATCCTAAATCATGTACAATGACGAAACAAGTAAAGCGGTTATGCATGTCATATTGCTACTCAGTATTTCATTGAAATAATTATTTTGGAAGATAATTATAAAATTGTCAGATTTTGTTGGAGGATATAATTATAATTAGAAATTTACTGAAATTAATTTCTTTTATTAAATATTAGTTATTAGTTTGTTATAGAATACAAACTCATATTGGAGAAGATGCGACCAACACGACTTTCAGATTTGGTGAAGCATACCAGAGCGGCGAAGGAGAAGATAGATCGCTAAGCGTGGAGATGAAGACAAATCACGCCAGCAAACTCATAGTAGTTGGAGCAAAAGCTAGAATCGATTTTTACCGGTTGAACGAACAAGAAAAATGTGTATAAAATGATGAATTGAGTTTTTGAGATAGAAAATAAATCCTTGAGAAAGCAAAAGAAAATGTTTGGAGGGAGAGAAATGACCGAGAAAGTGAAAGAAAATGTGATGAAGGTGATGAATAGTGACAAAAGAAAGCTTTAGAACAAGGTTTTGGCGAAGAGAGAAAATAGAAGAGAAATAAGAAATGAAAGACTATTTTTTGGAAGAAGCTGAAAGTGAAAGTGTTTGTGGAGTGAGAAAGTGAAAGAAATTGAGAAGGAAAATTGGAGATGAAAGAAAGAGAAAATGCTTTTTAGAGGGTCTAATGCAGCTGAATAGAGGGTTTAAGATGGGTGGAAAGACTTTGATACCATGTTGAAATTCATAATGATAAAAAAAGAAAGAACAATAATTAAAAGAATGTGGTAATGAAAATTTTACTAATGATAAAAAGATGTGAATTTAATACAAGTGTAAGCACTTATATATAAATAAGAAGCATAATAAACTAATAACTAATATCTAACTAATTAAACTAATTTCAACCAATTTCTAATTACAATTATATGCTCCGACACATTTGTTGGTTGGGAAGGTCGATATTCTAGTGCACACACACTGACTACTTCAGTCTCCACTCTCCATGGAGTGAAAGTTAAATTTTTAACAGGATTCTGAGGCAAGAAGCCTTTTTCTTTGAAGTATGAAAATACACAAGCCCGAACCATTTTATGGTAATTTTTTTTTCACAAGAATAAAGACAGCATATATTAATGTCTTGGACAAAAATTATCTTTCCTCAAATCATGTTCATTTTACTTTTACTTCCATAATTTGTTGTCATATGAAAAATAAATATTATATATTTAATAACTATTTTAAATTTTTAAATCTCTTTCGATTTTCATTGACAATAAATAATCAAGGAATAGGAAAGGTAATGAGATTTAAGCCCCGTTTGATATATAGGATAATATTTTAAGTGTATTAACTTATAATATAAAGGTTATTTTTATCACATACGATATTATAATGTGCATGGTCAAATGATTTTTATCTTATAATTATAAGATGAAGTTATTAAGTTCAAAGGTGATTACATATAATAGCATTACTTTCACTAGTCAATCTCAAATTAACTCTAGTTTATTCTTTTGCATCAATATATGGTTATGTGGCGCATAGAGCATCAAACACTTGATAGGATAAAAATTTACACAATAAATTTCCTATATTATACTATTAAATATTGCATTATTACACCTAATACTATTTAGCCTTATGTTATAGAATGCACTAAATAAGGTCTTAGGGACAAACCGATTTTTATCCTATGGAGTAGTAGTTCTTCTGTCCTCAACAGCAACCAATATATTTGTAATCGGTATGATAATAAAAAAATTATTATTTTATCAAAGAAGTTAAACTATCGCTTCAAAGTAAATTTCGAAGAAAAAAAAATTATCAGTTATTAGTACCATTACTATATCTCGTCACCTTTATAATTTTCAAATTTCTTCATATAATTTTCCAAGCAAACTATTAAAAAATGAATTATTATCAGATGGTATGTTCCTGTGACAATTCATGTTACGTTTATTGTTGTAACGTTCCCTGTGATACGTAATTGGTCTTTCAGCGCCAGCTGGGATTTGGCTCCTGCCAGACAAGTGATATTATTGAGCCTAGCTAGCATCTCCACACATTGGGGCAAGTGGTTACAGGTCTCTGTCTTTATCTGTACCATTATTTGATGGGGAAGGTAAGCCTCTTCAACCATTTTTTCTTGAGAGAGACATCAGGCTTGATGCAGCATGCACAAAGTACCTCACGGTTTATGCTTTAGCTATGAAATTCTTGTGTCTAGTACTTCCCAAACAGTCAGGCCCCAACATGCATGCCCCCGGTTTTTTATTGGGCCATCGCCAGGACGACTCTGGCCCTGTCCATCAATAGGTGAACGCGTACAAATTCCACAATTAAAGGCATACGCACATGCTTGAACATTTTGTACACACCTCTCGGTCATTCGGCTTGGGTTTAGTACATTTCTCGGGGTAGAAATGAGAAAGACACCGAGATGATAGAGACGGAAACCATACTGCAGAGAGACACAGACGAAACTGTATTTAACAGTGGTGTATATAGTACATAGTAATTGATGATGAAAAGATTAAGAAAGTTAAGTCATAATTTGACAAAAAAATAAAAAGTAGGTATTATATATAAAAATATTCATGTACCTTAATCCAATAGTTTAAGCTTTTAAGAAAGATAGTTTCGTGACATAGTATCAAAGTCTCTATGACCAAGTGGTTTAGAGTTCGATCTTTTGTTGTCCACATTGACTGATGCACTGTGCACGCTTTAAGCCAAAAAAGACATTCACGCGAAGGATATTATTAGATATAAAATTATTCATGTATCTCAACCAAACAACTTAAATTTTAGGGGAAATAGTTTCATGACATATAGTGAGAAGGGCAAAAATGAAATATGAAATATTTAAAAAAATATTCTTAAGGAAAATATTTTAAATTTGTGTTTTAGGGACATGCATTCAATGTCCCTGCATTTTGGAGGAATGAAAATTGATTTAAAAATTATTTTGTGGCTAAGATAATTTTAAGATTTTTGTCAATGTCCATTTTCTTTAAACACATTTCTATCCTAAGTATCTTAGTATTTTCTGTCTTGGTACATTTATCAAACGCCACCTCAGTGTTTGTGTTTCTTATGGTTCATGGCCACCTCGCCGTCCCATATCTTGGACCCGTTAAGCCACATGTAACAAGTGGGCAATCACAGAATTCATAGAGAGAGCACCCTTCCATGCCCAGTTTATCGGGGACAAACTCGATTAGGCCATTCCATTTCCATCAACCACATCCGCGGCCCGCCCATGTAAATTCTACTATATGCATATCACATTCACACGGTTTTCCACACTGAAATGCTGGCATAATTTCAGCAGCATTGAAGAAATTGTCTCTGCCAATTTGGGTATTAATTTGACTATATAAGGAACCAACTTTTTAGCTTCCCCTACCATCACTTAGTCTTTGATTTCAAAGTCTAATTCTTCTCAATTTCTTTACTCGTATCATCGTAAACATCCTCTACTATATAGTTCATCATCGAAGGTAATCAATACGAAAAAAATGATTAATGCCAAGAAAAACATCGAAATTGCTAGGAAGTGGCACAAACAAGCCACAAAACAAAGGAAGAGGATCCTATGGCGAAGGACTGCTCAAGAAAATGTATTAAAGCCAGAAGGGTGCAGCGTATGGTCGAAGGCAGAGAAGGGTCATTTTGTTGTGTATAGTATGGATAAAAGGCGTTTTGTGCTTCCCTTGGTGTATTTGAACAACAACATATTCCGAGAGCTATTCAAGTTGGCAGAAGAAGAGTTTGGTCTTTCAACCAATGTGGCCCTTACGTTGCCTTGTGATGGCACATTAATAGATTACGTAATTACGTTGATCCAGGGGAATGTAGCTAAGGATATGGAGGAAGCTGTGTTGATGTCCATTACTACTCGTCGATGCCAATCATATTTTGATGTTTATCATGAACAATGTAACCAGCACTTGCTGTGTTCAGAAGCATACTAATATATTTGCACCGTGTTGTATCTTTAATTTCATGTTTTGCTAACCTATACTTTCAATTGGATTTTGATACTAAACTATCAATTAAGCTACTTGTTTTGATATGTGCTATGGTACTCGTCAACTCACCAAATGAATTCTACATTTTCACTTCAAATCATTTTGTTTTCTCTTACTATGCCTAACTTGATTATATCTTGATGAGCATTCTAATTTATGTTTTAAGTGCTTCAGTTTAAATTTGAAAAGATAACTTATGTCAATGATGCTGCTTTTGAGCGAACGAATGTTTTGAGCTGAGCACATTATCATACTTATGCAAAGGGTAGTACAAAGCCAAGTGCGGAAAAGCTATTATCAAACATTGCAACTTTTGAGCTCCACGAAGCTTTTCTTATTGCTTTGAACAAGCTGCGTATGCTGCAAGTCTTATCCTAGTACGAAAAAAGTGGAGGAACAATTGGACAAGGACCTCTTTCAAGCTCTCAATGGATACTTTGATTCTTTGATCCCTTGGACAGCTCATCAACAAGACTTGAGAAAGCTGAATCAACTTTTTCCATCAAAAAGTGGTCCTCAACTCTCAAAGGTTTAACGTTAAAAAAAACACATCCTCATACAAAGCAAGATTTGGAGCGGCAATCAAAACAGAGGAATGAAAAGAGAAACAGAATCCTATGCTCACATCATTCTTGCTGAAATATCTTTCCCAACTTCTCAATTCTTTGAAAAGTACTAATCTTAGCTTGTATTATGGAGTTTATCACTATTGTATTTGGGTTATATTTTCTTCTTGAGAGAAACAACAGAATTTATTCATTTAAACCAAAAGGTTATTGTGAGTCATTGTCTTTGTGAAAGAAAAGTTGTTTGTGAGAGCATGAAGAGACTCAGGTAAAGACTGCTTGGTTTGAGATTGGAGAGGCTCATTCAAAAAGACTACTTGGATTTGAGATTGGAGAGGCTCATTGAAAATACTAGTTGAATTGAGCTTAGAGAGACTTGATAAAGAATATTTACTGATTGTACTAGTTGTACAAGGTTATACTGAACATGGTGGAGGATAATTTGATCCCGCATTGCTTTAAATGCTTTAGATAGTCATGGAAAAAAATTGCAAAATGCCCCTGGCATTCATTAAATCCAATTTGATAAATTTTCTATTTGGTCCTCTTTTTCTTTCAATATGAAATTACACCATTTTTTCGGTGACTTATCAAATCAAAATAAGCGAGATTTACAACCCATTTTGGTTGCATTTTGATTGACGAACTGGGGGTAATCTTTTGGGTAGGATTTCCTTTCAAGTCTAAGCTCTTTGATTTGCAAAGTGATGCACAACTTCCTCATATTTTCTATTCTTTAATATAACCTTTCAATGATATAGGCTCTTTTGTCCATTTCTCCCTTCCCAATCCCTCGCCATAAATAATTTCCCTGTTTTGCATTGGCTAAGTATTGGGTACCGATCTGATCGGTGTTCATTTTCTTCATCTAATTTGTGTAAACCACTTTGGTGTTTAGATGCATTGCCACCAAAATGTCTGCATAATGTGTAAGGAACCTTCCAAGACATATAGAGTATTAGTCCTGATAATTCAAGGAGGAAGTTAGGTTTTTGAGAAACCTTCCAAGGCATCTTAGAGGTTGGGTTTTTGAGGTGGAACTCGTCCAAGTACCTGGCCTAGGAGAAAAATCGCCGGTGGCACTAATAAAGATGGAGTATTGATTTGTTTCAAAGCTATGCTGTTGATTTCAAATATGTTTGCCCTCTTAGTTTTTTTTTTTTTATGGTCTACAATAGTTTCTTGTTTTGAAAATGTCATTGCTTTTGACATTCTTGTGATTCTGGATTCTAATCAAAGTACTGTTAATGTTTGTGAAAAATTTATGAATAAAAGAAGTATATTTTTGACCTAGTTTTTCTACATTTTGACAAACAGCCTTTTTCCTCCATGCAATTGATGGTAGTGTTCATTTTCTTAGTTTTGGTGGAAGCTATAGTTTGATTCGAAGGAAAAAAAATTGGGATGGAAGAACATGATGAATAGAATTGTTGATGTGTCTGAAAAGGGTTCCTTAGAAAAAATAAATATTTAAATAACTAAACAACAATTTTAAATGAAAAATAATCGAGTTTAATGTCAATCATTAGATTTCTTTTAAACTCAGTCCAATGGCTCAAATATGTAGGCCATGTGAAGGCCCAAAACAATGGGTGGATCAGGTTATCCGCAACCACTGAACATACTCACTACAAGGGTGGAACTAGATATAGGTTCTAGATTAGAGAACCAATCCAGTATAAATACTTGTCTTTAGCTTTTTTATCCGTTCTTTCTTCATAAAACATACATGCTATATTCTCATAGGACTTGTTTTAAAAAGACTAAAATTTGTTTCTGACTAAGTGTTTCTTGTAAAACCATTTACCTCAACAATTTGCATGTTATAGCTTTTGTTTTTCAACTATCCTTGGTGATAAAATACAAGTTTCATTAATCTTTCAAAGGTTTCTCTTAAAACAATTTTGTGATCTATATTGAAGTGATTCTTTGTTAAAAATGTTTCTATTCAAGCATAATATAAGTATTTATTCACATCATTCTCAGATCACTTAGTCTGAAAACTTTGTTACATTTGTTGTTAGAAAATCTCCTTAGTGGACATGAAACTTTTGGTTGAACGTTTTAATTTGTATGCTAAGTATGCAGAAATTTTTTTAAAAAATACCTAATTTACCTCTCATTCTTAAGTGTTCTGATACCATTAGTCACAAATTCTTGCCATTTTCAATATATATATATATATAGAAAGAGAGAGAGAGAGAGAGAGAGAGAGAGAGAGAGAGAGAGAGAGAGAGAGAAAGAGAATGAAAAACTTAGTTTAACCAATATAAGAGCTTGTTTGGTTTGAGTTTTCAGTTTTCATTTTCAAGTTTTCAGTTTTTCAAATTTTGTAAAGGAAATATTGAAAATTCTGAAAACTACAAATTTCAGTTTTCATTTCTAGTTTTCAATTTTTCCTTCACAAAATCCCAAAAACTAGAAAACTAAAAATGAAAATTGAAAACTGAAAGATGAAACCAAATAGGCCCTAGGATTTCTTGACTACTTTGTATAGTTTTAAGAGTAAATGGTTCAAATGATCAAAAACAAAAAAGAAAATGATTCAAAGAAACAACAATGTAAGAGTTACTACTCTACTTGTATTGGTTATGTTAATAAATTTAATATAATGTTTTTGCTAATTAAAACTATTCGTTAAT
This sequence comes from Dalbergia cultrata, assembly GCA_031216105.1. Taxonomy (NCBI): domain Eukaryota; kingdom Viridiplantae; phylum Streptophyta; class Magnoliopsida; order Fabales; family Fabaceae; genus Dalbergia; species Dalbergia cultrata. The sequence continues at coordinate 403,548 of CM062345.1, forward strand.
AGAGGAATTTAATTTCGATTTGCTACCTACATTTGTGTCACTAGCTTTCCTTGCTGATTTAGCAAGTGTGAGTTGCTAAGATTTTCCTCTTGGCCTTTTAGCTCGCAGTTAATTGAAAAAAAAATGATCATGTTAAAATTTAGTTTTATTCTTCATTTGAATAGTTTAATAATTTTTTTACACTCTAATTGAACTTTCGATTGAACCAATAAGTGTTTAATATAACACCTCGTCTAACTTAATATTCAATGCCATTTTTACAACCTTTGATTAATATATTAGGAGGCCAACAAAAGAAAAATGTTTATGCCATGCCATTGTTTTTTTTTTTTTTTTGATTAGGTACGGGGCAAAAGCGTAAGAACAGAAGGAAAATTACAACTCCACTACACAAGGAATGTTAGCACCATTCAAGTCAGCATGCACAGCTATAGACAGGAAACTAGGAAAACTAGAGAAAAAATGACCTCCTAGGTTGATGCCATGAGCATGATTGACCAGAGTATCAACACAGGAGTTAGCTTCCCTGTAAGTATAGCAAATTCAAATAGTTTGAAGGTCCCAGGCCAATGCAATAATACTACGAACCAAAGGGGCACAAAGGGTGACTAATAGGAGCACCATAATTAAGCAATGTAACAGCAACCAAAGAGTCCATTTCCAGAAGAATATAGGATTGGCCTTCCCTCTTTGCCATAAACAAAACTACATAAGAACCTTAAAGTTCAGCAAAAGTAATGGAGCATGTCCTAATGTTAGCACCGAAACCAGCAATAAATCTAGCAGAAGTATCTTGAATAATACCCATACAAGAGGCATTTCCAGTAGCAGAAATAAATGAGCCATCCATATCAAGTTTGAGCCAGCCCGTAGAGGGGAGACCAAGCCATATGAACAACATTGAAGTCACGAATACTCTTGTCTAAGTTCAACTTGAACATCTGCACAAAATCCTTTGCCAGAATTCGCGATCTCGAGATAAGGGTAGTGGCCGCGATGCTGTTGGCTTCAAAAATAAATTGATTCCTGGCCCACTAGAGAGCATTGCAGGTAATAAGGAAGCAAATCGACCATTCCAAGCCTTCTGAATAAGCAGGTCCATTATCTAAATTCCCGGAGACCCAGTTAATTAGATCAGACGTGAAGAAAGATTGATAATGGAGCACTGATTTTTCATTAGCACCACACCAAGGACAGGTAGGGGACTCCGTCAATCCGCACTTCCATCTGCTAAGGTTTGTGAGGAGGGCCCCATGCAGGATGAGCCAGATGAAAGCCTTCAGGCTAGGTGGGACAAACAAATTCCAAGCATGGCTCCGGTTCCTGTTAAAAGAGGAGCGAAAAAATTCATTAGTAGCCATATAAGCTAACTTAACTGTGCACTTACCTATTGGAGTGGGTGCCAAGCTACCACATCAGTCCCAAGGTCTTGTCTGGGAGTGCAAAAATTGAGTATAACATCCCGAAAATCCTATGGGAGATAGAAATGAATCTGCCCCCAATCCTAATCTCCATTTGGAGTAACAAAATTGCTAACGGGTAAGTCAATCTCGCATTATCAAGACTCCTAACAGCAAAATCACTGAGATTATGGATCCCCGAAACCCAGTGGTTTTTCCAAAACTTGGTCTCTTCACCATTCCCATTCGCCAAATAATATTATTGTGAACAATACTCCAATTAGCCCGGATATCCTTCCAAATATTAGAGGAATGATTAAATGAATGAATCACTGGAATAACATCATTAGAACATTTATATTTCGCATGGATCAGTTTCACCTAAAGTGCGTCCCAGCGATCAATTAAACCCCAAGACAATTTCATTAAGAAAGCATTATTCATATCTTTAGTCTTCTAGAATTCAAGGCCACCAATCTGTTTCGGAGAGCAGACCTTATCCCAATTGACAAGGGGAATTTTCCTATAATCAGCAGGCCCAACCCAAATAAAGTTTCTACAGATAGAATCAATGTGATCACAAATACTGATAGGTACCTTAACTGTTTTCATAAAATAACTCGGAATGGTGGAAAGAGCATACTGGGCAAGAGTAATACGCCCAGCTAAAGAAACGAATCTTGTTTTCCAGCCATTAAACTTGCTGGACATATGGACAAAAATAAATTGGAAATCCTCTTTTCTACACCTTTCATGAAGGAGGGGGACACCAAGATATTTCCCCAAATTACTGGTCAGCAAAAACACTAAGGTTGAACTAATTTCCCTCCTTCTAACCTGATTCACATTTTTGGAGAAGAAGGCACAGGATTTACTAGCATTGACCTTTTAATCGGAACTAGAACAAAAGATAATTCAAAATGCTTTTAATGACCATGACTTGTTCCATATTGGCTTCTGCGAACAGAAACAAATCATTCGCAAAATAGAGGTGGGACAAATTTGGCCCAAGATAAGAAATCTGAATAGGTCTCCAGATATTATGAACAACTGCTTGAGAGATCATGTGGGCAAGGTGCTCAATACACAAAACAAAAATATAGGGAGAAATAGGGTCTCATTGCCTAATCCTATAGGAAAGGGAAAAAGAAGTACTCAGGGAGCCATTCCAAATAATTTGCATACTAGGAAAGGAGAGACAATGCCAAATAATATCAATTAAATTTTCCAGGATACCCACATCAAAAAGAGTGTCCTGGATAAACTCCCAACTCAATCTATCATAGGCCTTTTCTAGGTCGATTTTGATACCCATAAACCTAGTGTCGCATTGTTTAAACCACATAGAATGAATAACCTCTTGAGTAATAATAATATTATCAGCACTGAGGCAACCAGGCACAAAGGTACACTGAGTAGGCCCAACAACCTTATTCATAATCTCCCTAAAATGAAGAGCCACAATTTTAGTAATGATCTTATAGTTCACATTACATAGGCTAATTGGATGAAACTGTGAATAGCTAACTGGCACTGCCACATTAGGGATGAGAGAAATAAAAGTTTGGTTAATTAAGCGAATCTTCAAGGGCTTATTAAAAGCCTTCTTAATCCTATTAGAATCCGATGGCCCCACCCACTCCCAATTATTTTGATAGAATAGAGCAAGAAGCCCATCTTGGCCAGGAGCTTTCCATCCTCGCATAGAGAACAGAGAAATTGAAACTTCTTCATCAGAAACCACCTTATTAAGTCTAATTTTCTCCTCTGGGGTAAGTTGAGGGAACAAAATGTAAGGCAAAAAGCTTCATTCTTAGATTCTTTTTTGTAAAGCTCAGAGAAAAAGGCCACACCTATCTCCTTGAGAGACTAATGGTCTTCGATCCAGTTCTTCCCATCATCTTAAAGTGCCACAATCCAGTTGCGATGTTTCCTATTTGAGGCCACGCCATAAAAATAGAATGTATTTCTATCTCCGTGCTACAACCATTTACAACGTGACATTTGGTGCCAATAAGTCTCCTCTAGAATGAGGACTTCATCATATTCTTTCCATAACTGTTTCTGCAGGTTCTTAAGAAACAGATTGGGTTGGAAGGAAAGTTTATGGGAGATACCATCCATGCAAAGGAGCAACCTAGCCTTTCATCTTTTAAGGGGACCAAAGGTCTCTTTATTCCACACTTTAATTTGGGAAGTAAAGATATTGATATTTTGGATAACGACTTTTTCCTTGACCCAATTTTCCCCCAAGAAAGGTTTAAAATTCTCATGGAGAAGCCACAGAGCCACGAAGAGGAAAATACTAGTGGAGTTACTTGGAGAGGTAGCTTCTAAACAAAGGCATATAGGGATATGATTCGACTTGAGGTGAGGGAGGTGGTAGACAAACCCATGAAAAAACCGATCGCACCAAGAAGAATTCGCCAGAAATCTGTCCAATCTTCTTCTCAAGGATCATCTCTGCCAAGTGAAAAGTTGTCTCGAGAAGCTAAGATCAATCATACCAATGTTGAGCATACAATCAACAAAGCTATTCGAATCACAAGACATGGCAAAAGTGCCCTCTGTATCGTTGCTAGACATAACAGAGTTAAAATCGCCCCCGATGCACTAAGGACCAATAATTTCTTCAGCTAAGATTTCTAGATTATCCCACAAAAATTTACGATAACAAGAATGTAAGCTGCCATAAATCGCAGTAAGAAGCTAGGGAACCTCATTACCAAAAGCAATCTTCATATGGATCATTTGGTTATTAGAGAAGATGGGCTCTACCTGCCAGGAGCTTTGGTTCCAGATTGCCTAAATTCCTTCCGCAAACCCTACACTATCTTAGATATAAAAACCATCAAAGCCAAATTTCTTAATGACTTTCCTAGCTTTATTGCCAGAGTTATGTGTTTCCATCAGAACTAGGAAGTAAGAGCGATACCTTATACAAAGATGCTTAAGCAAAATACTGAATCTTCTACTAGAAATTCCTTTGCAATTCCAAAATATAACATTCATCAAAAAACACCTTTAATTTTAGGTTGGGGCTTGAAACCCTCCTTGTTGAGCTTCCATCTCATGTTTTGAATCTGAGCTAATATAGTTTTCAACATGTCCTTTCTCATCCATTTGTCTCATCCCATCTCTTGGATCAAGTGGGTTTTTTATGACTCCCCTGAATAATTACCTCCTTTCATCTTACAGATGAATTCGTGAGTTTCCTCAAAAGGGCCAAAAATACTAGTACACTGTTTAAGGACAAATTCATTTGCTCGTTGATTGAGCTCACCCTTTCCACGGCTAGCTGCCCGAAAACTAAGCTAGTAATCTTGATGTTTTTCCCTCATGGTTGCCGAGTTGCCATGTAACATAGGGGCCACTACCTCTGTTACATACATAGGGGCAGCAATATCTGTAAAAGTTCTCCATTTAATTCTCAATTTGGTGGGGTGAGGGACAGGCTTAGCATAGACCATTTGCTGATTGGGACTCTTTTGTTGCTTCGGTTGGGATTTCTTTTTGGTTCTTTAGCCCAGAACAAAATTCATTTGGGCTTGTTTATTTCCCCCTGGCTCAAGTTTAGGACCAATATTATCTATACGTTGGTGGAGGATGTCTTTATCCATGGTAGGGTCCACATCGCAATCTGAAAGCATATTAAAGCGGGATTTGGACTGTTGACTATCTTGCACCTCCCTAGGTTAACGTTGCATGTCAAAACACCGACGTTGTGGCTTCTTCGCAGCATCCATGGACCGAATATATTCGCTTCATCTTTCATTTAGGAAAAATGTGTGATTTCATCATCTATGCAATCGAAGGAGGAACCTAACTATCTAATATCTGATTTTGACCTGTCTTGTCCTCATTATAGGATGTGTTTTCCAAGCTAGTATGGGTGACTCCATCATTGTGCACGAAAGACTTTGTGATCGTGGGTATTTTTGCCACCACCATTTCAACGTATTGGTCCTTCCTGTGTGTAACATCCTAATTTTTTTTCAGAAAATAACTGAGGCTTTAGTAGTAAGTATATCAAATTTTGGTGTACACAAAAATGATGAGAACAATGTAACGAACGTAAAAAAAAAAAAAAAAAAAAAACGTGAATAGTATTTTTACAGGCCCAGTAGACCCACCTAACATTGAAATCTTATATTCAAGACCTGAAGGTGCCCGAAATTTGGAAATTATAGGATTAAGGTTAGAAATAGGTAGGAATAAATATTTTATACTTAGAATTAATTTTCAAGCAATAGTGGATTAAACGGATACACTGTTTTACCCAGATTTAGTAAAATTACGGTGTGTAGTTTTATCTGGGATGAAGCTACCGATGCAAGCTTGCCACCTAGGGTGACAAGTGTAATGCGGTCTAGAGCAATACATATCCTTTCCTTTTCATGAGCCAATGAGAATACAAAATTTCAAAGAAGATAATTCATAATTGCTAAATTATATACATTATCTTAATATAAATAAAATCAAAATCCTCATAATTATCATCTTCATTCTCGGCCAACCATCATAAGTGCAGAAACTCCATTGTTGCCTCCACAAAACCCATGAGGACTTGATTTCCAACCTCAAAATCATAAGCCTAAACTTGTCCAAAACCAAAATCACCCTTCACAAAACTTGTTCCACTCCTCAATATCTACCAAACTTACCGATCAGAATTTGAATCCATCAACTTTTGATACCTTAAGAGCCCATTATCAGCTGTTCAAGGAAGGGTTTTAGGTGTGGGTTTGAAGGAAGTGAAGGGAATCAATCTTGGAGCCAAGATCTTGAAAGCTTCAAAGTGTAGGGTTTTCTTTGGCCTTTTTCTTTCCAAATTATTCTGTAAATTTTTTTTGGGTTTTATTCCGAAATTTATGGTTATATTTGATGATAATATGTTGATATTGATGTGTTAATTTTGGTGGAGTGTTTGGATGAGGTTAAATAATGATTTTTGTCAAAATAAGTTTTGGCTAGGCTGCTGAATTTTCGGATTTCAGCAGGACAGGATTTGTTCATGAATTTTCTAGTTCAATTCTATTCATTTTTATGAGCTATAAAAATTATATGTTGAAGACAACATCATAAGGAAACTCTTATAATTTTCGTGGTGCATAATAAAGAGTTTTACTGCCTGAGAAAAATCAAGAACCAAGAGTATATCTATGCTGGCTGAAATCTTGGTACTAGAGCTGTGAATTTGTATAAATTTTTATTCATAGCAAATGATGGAGTTATCCTTTGAAATTTTTACAGAGTTGTGTAGACATCTTTAAGTATAACTGTGATTTTTATTTTGAGTTGTTTCTATCATTTGCTAAAGTTAAAAATTGTGTGAATCCTATTCTGAGCTATGAAAAAGTGGCCTCTGACCACTAAAATTGTAGAATTTATTTGACATGGTTCTAGTATTCTGTTTGCTATGAACTTTTTACAGGGACTTTTAGACACATTGAGGTGTCATAGAGAATTTTTATGGCCAGTGAATTGCCTATTGGATATGTGAATTAAATGTTGTCCCCATAATGGTAAATCTGTCAAGAAGCTGGAATGGTGAAGATGTATTAAGTTAATGATAGAAATCTATTTAATCCAAGTTTATATCATATGAATGTATGTTAATTGTTTGAAAGGCTTGTTTATAAAGTATGAATGAGACTCAATGATCTTTGAATGCCTATATCTGGGATATAAACCTGACTTTGAAATAGAAGGTACATGACATAGTTGTATGACAAAAGAGAATATGAAATTTAATGGTGCATGCTTTAACATGACGGAAAATAGAAACAAGGCTTATGTGTGATAGAGAGGAAGGCAAAAATAAGAACTTCCCAAGAAATTTTATGAGTCGGTAGACTTATCGACTAGGAAATAGAACTGTGATTGAAATGGAAAAAAATGAAGTCGATGATCACGAATAGGAATGAGCTCATGTCCTAGCATCTATGGTCCTCTGAGAGTTATCCACTACATATGTTACGATGTGAATCTCGGCCTTCCCTATGTTAATAAAAGAACTACTACACTAAGTTGAATTCCATGTGATATAATAGAAACACTTATGATTAATACCATTTGCATATAATTTTCTTTGACTCATGTATGCTAATATTGATATATGTGATCTAACTTGATGTTTTTCTTTATTATTATAAATGTATTTACTTGTTTATATTCTGTACGTATGTAAGGGGTTACCCTAAAGAGAATTTTATAATATTCTCACCCTTATTTATGTATATCTGTATTGTGCTCAGGACTCTGCGGATGCCTGCAGGTGAGGAGAGGCCATCATCTGGAGATGGCCAATGGTTTCACGTAGGAGGACATGAGACTTACGTGGGCTTTTGACTTGTATGTAGTGTAGTATAGTGCAGAAACTTACCCAAACTTGTAGACTAATTGGTGTTAGATGTCTTAGGTCCATTTACGTGTGTTTAGTATTTTGTTGGACCTTGATATTTGAGCAAGCTTGGTAGATCTTTTGATAGTAGTTACTACGTTGTATTATAAGTTTAAGTGACTTAACTTCAAGTATGGTATGTATTAAAGAAAGCGGTATGTAAAGTAATAATATATGTACATTTTATAGTAGTTTTCTTTATAACTCTAGAGTTTGATTTATCTTATTACATTTCATTTGACTAGTGGATATTATAGAAAGGAAGTGATACTCTTCTAATTACAATGTTAATGCTCAGGAAGTAATACATGGTAGTTAGGAGGGTGTTACATTATGGTATCGAGCCCCACCTCTCCCGATGCGGTGTGGTTCGAGGGACGAACCGTGCGGAAGGTCAAGGGCATGTAACGCCTGGACGAGGATGAGGAGTGATCGCCGGTGCAAAGAGGGCACGGACAAGGAGGCTCCTCGCATGTCCTCCTAACCCAGGAGGGTACATGAATGAACCGACATTACACACGAATGAGAGGATCTAGGCTGTATAGGTATGGGACTATCTGAGTTGAGGAGCATATATGAATTGATTTGCACTACCTATACCAACAAGATGCATCTTCTTTTCGGTAGCCCAAAGCGAAAGAACTCCACGATTAGCGTGCTTGACACAGGGTAATTTTGGGATGGGTGACCTCTGGGAAGTTTTCCCAGAAGCGTGAGTGAGACAAAGCATCTTTGAAAAGACCCGTGTTGGTTTGTGGGGGCCGATCGTCAATCCATAAAGCGATGAGGGGATGTTACATTATGGTATCGAGGCCGGACTATCCTATAAGCTTTGAGGATTGGACCGGCTATGCTTTCTTAGAAATTGTCATGCATTATGACTTTATATATATGTGTATTTAATCAGCTTGATTGGAAATGTTGTGGGTTCTTTGTACACTTTGCTTGGTATTGAGGTGATCAACTCAATATTTTCGTTTGGTGTGATAGGAACCAATGACTTGAATCGAACTAGGAGTGGAGGTGGAAATGATGCCGACATGATGAATACTTTTAGTGAGATGGCGGTGCCGCTATGAGGGAACAAGCTATAGCTAATACCGAATGATGGAGCAAGTGAACCGCAATGAAAGGCAAAACCCGACTAATAATCCACAGTAGTGAATGAAGTCGATGTAGAATATCAGAAATTTGCCGAGTTGAAAGGCAAATCCCCTCCATTTCGAGGAGCTTTTTAATCCGCCTTAAGCGAGAAGAAGAATGGATAAAGGCTATGGAAAAGATTTTCTGTTCTTCCTTGCTGAGATCAGAAGGTGGCCTTTGTCACCTATATGCTAGAAGCGGTCTGATTTTGGTGGGTTGGCACCAAGAGATTATTTTGAAGCTTCCCATCTTTGTAGTTACGGACTATTTTTAAGGAAGCTTTTTACCATAAGTACTTCCCTATTTCGTCACGAAGGAATTGGAGTTCATGGCTCTCAAACAAGGACTGAGTGTAGAGTATACTTGCCAAATTTGAAAGAGCTCTGTAAGTTTTCTACAATTTATCAACGTGACCGGGATGAAGTTTGGAAATGCATGAAATATGAAGGAGGTCTACGAGAAGATATAGAAGCATTTGTAAGTCTCTTGGAGATTAGGGACTATCCTACCTTGGTAAATAAATGTCGGCGATGCGAGGAGTCCAGCAGAAGCTAACAAATTTCAAGTATGCCCAAAACAATGCTAGAAGGGGATTAGCACCTCAAGGTCCCCGGAATTCAAGCCTCGTTAACCAACCTCGGAGAAGGTTTCCACCCAACAATAACAACAACAACAAAGGAAGAAAACAACTTCAACCTCTAAGACCCGAGACAGGGGAGAGATTGCCTAAGTGTGGGAAAAATCATGGGAATCGACCTTCTTTGGACAACGCAAATCATTTGCTTTGGTGTGGGAAACCAGGACATAAGATATTTGAGTGCCCTAACAAGAAAGGTCATCGACCCGCCTCCAGGCCACAACAACATGGCGCGTTTTTACTATAAGTGCCAAGGAAGCTTCTCAATGCTTGCGATCCGATCCGAGGTAAGTGTGAAATAAATGGTAATGTCTAGATATATCTTTGTATGATCTGGTGCCACTCATTCTTTCATATCCCATATTGTGTGCACGAAGTTGCAATTATACATGCGAGACTACCTTATGATCTTCTTGTATCCACTCTCTTTGGTCCTATTAGGACTTGTTATACATGTAAATATTCCTCTTCAAATAGGTGCTAGAGACTTTCTTTGCCAATTTAGTTTGTCTTCCTTTATCCGGTCTAGATGTAATTTTAGGTATGGATTGGCTAGTACCCAATTATGTCCTTTTACCTTTGTCCCAAATCAGTGCCATATTTCTTTCCACTCTACTCACTATTCTGTGGTTCCTTTTTCTTTTTATTTGAACCTTGTAACATCCAACCACAGTAAGACAGATCGTCAGGGAATATGTTCTCCTTTCTACTAGTGGCCAGATGTGACTACGAGTTGAGCAAGATTCGGTGGTGAGAGAATATCGGATGTTTTTCAGGAGGATATTCGAATTTCCTCTGAAAGAGATTGAATTTTCCATCAAGTTGGTTCCAGGAACGGGTCCTATTTCAATTGCTCCTTATAGGATGTCTCCTTTGGAGTTGAAAGAATTAAAGTCCCAAATTGAAGAAGCTGTTGAGGAAGCATTTTATTAGACCAAGTGCCTCTCCATGGGAGCCCTGTTCTTACGGTGAAGAAAGGATGGGGTATGAGGCTTTGTGTAGACTATAGGCAATTGAACAAAGTGACAATAAAAATAAGTACCCTTGCCAAGAATTGTGATCTCATGGATCAATTACGCAGGTGCAACCGTATTCTCAAAGATTGATCTTAGATCGGGTACCATCAGTTCGGGTTCGAATGAGGATATACCTAAAAGCTGCTTTTAGAACTTCGATATGGGCATTACAGTATAGGGTGATGTCTTTTGGATTGACTAATGCTCATTTGTATTCATGGATTATATGAATCGAATCTTACGCCCTTACTTGGATAAATTTGTAGTTGTCTTCATAGATGACATACTTATATATTCAAAGACGAGGAAGAACATATGGAGCACCTTGGGGTTGTGTTACAAATCCTTAGAGAGAGAAAGTTGTATGCTAAGTTGTCAAAATGTGAATTCTGGATGGGAGAGGTTAGATTCCTAGGTCATGTAGTATCCCGAGAGGAATCTCTGTAGATCCTAGTAAGGTAGAATCAATACTCCATTGGAGCGACCAACAACGGTGACGGAGATCGGAGTTTCCTAGGGTTGGCTGGATATTATAGGCGTTTTATCATGAGTTTTCTCGAATAGCATTACCTTTGACTAAATTAACGAAAAAATGCTCCATTCAATTGGACACGAGTGTGAAAATAGTTTCCAGGAGTTGAAACAAAAGTTAACCACGGCTCGTCCTAGTATTACCTGATCCTTATATACCCTATGAGGTTTATTGTGATGCTTCTAGTAAGGAGTTTAGGATGTGTGTTGATGCAAAATCATAACGTGGTTGCCTATGCTTCTACGGCAGTTGAAACCTCATGAAGTAAACTATCCAACCCATGACCTTGAACTTGCAAATTTGGTGTGGTTTTTGCCTAAAGATCTGGCGACATCATTTGTATGGTGTGCAGTTTAATGTCTTCTCGATCATAAGTTTAAAGTATCTTTTTGATCAAAAAGAGTTGAATATCACGGCAAAGAAGGTGGATGGAATTCCTCAGGACTATGAGTTTAGTCTGAATTACCATCCAGTGCAAGGCAAATGTTGTTGCCGATGCTCCGAAAGTAGAAAATCCCTAAGTGTAGCATGCACGATGATTAAAGAGGCGGAGTTAGTTGAAAGTTTCAAGGAACTTAGTTTAGACATGTCCGTGAACCCTCGGTGTGGTGCTTTAGGGCAAATAAAGGTAACAAGTGAGTTCGGAGGAAAAATTTTAGCTGCACAACGTGAAAACCCAGAATTTCAAGAGATATTAAGATCAATTCATGCAAAGAAGTTGCTAGGATTCACTCAAGACCAACAAGGTATATGGAGATACAAGGATAGAAGTATGTGTACCCACAAGTGGCGATCTTAGAAAGAAGATCTTAGAGGAAGCTCATAGGGGGAACTTACTATACACCAGGCACTAGTAAAATGTATGCGGATCTCAAGAAAATGTTCTGGTGGTCAGGAATGAAAAAAGACATAGAAGAGTGTGTCAGGAAGTGTTTAACTTGCCAAAAAGTTAAAATAGAACATCAAAAACCACCTGGGACCCCTGCAACCCTTAGAAATCCCGAATGGAAGTGGGAAAGTATTTCTATGGACTTTGTATTGGGTTTGCCAAGGACATCGTCAGGTCATGATGCTATATGGGTTATAGTAGATAGATTGACAAAGTCCGCTCATTTCTTACCCATTAAGGCTAATTTTCCTTTGGATAAGTTAGCTTCCTTGTATATCCAAGAAATAGTAAGACTACGGTGTTCCTTCCTCGATAGTTTTGACGAGAGATCAAGGTTTACTTGAGATTTTGGGAAACGTTCCAAAAGCCTTTGGTACCAAACTTTGTTTGAGCACTTGCCTATCACCCCCAAGGCGACGGGCAAGCGAGCGAACCATACAAACCCTGGAAGATATGCTAAGGGCATCGTGATTGAGCTTGAAGGGGAAGTTGGGACAAGTTACTCCCATTGGTTGAGTTTGCTTATAATAATACCATCACGCTAGTATTGGCATGGCTCCTAATGAAGCTCTATATGGAAGAAAATGTCAATCCCCATTGTGTTGGTATGATTCGGAGAAGCGAGACTATTGGGACCCGATCTTGTTAATCAAACAATCTAACAAATTAGGAAGATCGAGAGCAAGATTCTCACCGCATACAGTCGTCAAAAGAGCTAGGCCGATACTCGAAGGAAACCTTTAGAATTTCAAGAGGGAGAACATGTATTCCTGAAGGTCACGCCCACTCTTTGGAGTAGGTAGGGCCCTTAGAGTTAAAAAGTTGTCACCTAGGTTTATAGGTCCTTTTCAAATTCTTCAACGAATTGGGTCATTTGCTTGCAGGATAGCCTTACCCCACATTTATCCAACCTTCATAATGTCTTCCATGTATCTCAACTTCGAATGTACCACCCGGATCAAAACCATATCATTGAGCAGAGTCTATCTGGTTAAGGGATGACTTGGCGTTTTCAAGCCCCTCCTATTCGGATCGTTGATAGAGAAGTCGTAACTTAGAAATAAATCGTGCAACTTGTAAAAGTGGCTTGGGGTGGACACTGGAAATGAAAGAGTATACATGGGAACTAGAATCAAATATGAAGGCAGATCATCAGGAATTATTTCAGTGTATGAAATTTTGAGGAGCAAAAATTTTTTTAGGTGGGGAGTAATGTAACATCCTAATTTTTTTTTCAGAAAATAACTGAGGCTTTAGTAGTAAGTATATCAAATTTTGGTGTACACAAAAATGATGAGAACAATGTAACGTAAAAAAAAAAAAAAAAAAAAAAAAAAAAAAACGTGAATAGTATTTCTGAGGCCCCAGTAGACCCAGGAGCAATTTGAAATCTTATATTCAAGACACTGAAGGTGCAGAAATTTGGAAATTATAGGATTAAGGTTAGAAATAGGTAGGAATAAATATTTTATACTTAGAATTAATTTTCAAGCAATAGTGGATTACCCGGTACCTTTGTTTTACCCGGATTTAGTAAAATTACGATTGTGTAGTTTTTATAGGATGAAGCTTCAGGTGCAAGCTTGCCACCTAGGGTGACAAGTGTAATGGGTCTAGAGCAATACATATCCTTTCCTTTTTCATGAGCCAATGAGAATGCTACAAAATTTCAAAGAAGATAATTCATAATTGCTAAATTATATACATTATCTTAATATAAATAAAATCAAAATCCTCATAATTATCATCTTCATTCTCGACCCAACCATCATAAGTGCAGAAACTCCATTGTTGCCTCCACAAAAACCTTGAGAACTTGATTTCCAACCTCAAAATCATAAGCCTAAACTTGTCAAAACCAAAATCTTCCTTCACAAAACTTGTTCCACTCCTCAATATCTACCAAACTAACCGATTAGAATTTGAATCCATCAACTTTTGATACCTTAAGAGCCCATTATCAGCTGTTCAAGGAAGGGTTTGGTGTGGGTTTGAAGCCTTGGAAGTGAAGGGAATCAATCTTGGAGCCAAGATCTTGAAAGCTTCAAAGTGTAGGGTTTTCTTTGGCCTTTTTCTTTCCAAATTATTCTGTAAATTTTTTGGGTTTTATTCCGAAATTTATGGTTATATTTGATGATAATATGTTGATATTGATGTGTTAATTTTGGTGGAGTGTTTGGATGAGGTTAAATAATGATTTTTGTCAAAATAAGTTTTTGCTAGGCTGCTGAATTTTCGGATTTCAGCAGGACAGGATTTGTTCATGAATTTTCTAGTTCAATTCTATTCATTTTTATGAGCTATAAAAATTATATGTTGAAGACAACATCATAAGGAAACTCTTATAATTTTCGTGGTGCATAATAAAGAGTTTTACTGCCTGAGAAAAATCAAGAACCAAGAGTATATCTATGCTGGCTGAAATCTTGGTACTAGAGCTGTGAATTTGTATAAATTTTTATTCATAGCAAATGATGGAGTTATCCTTTGAAATTTTAACAGAGTTTTAGACATCTTTAAGTATAACTGTGATTTTTATTTTGAGTTGTTTCTATCATTTGCTAAAGTTAAAAATTGTGTGAATCCTATTCTGAGCTGTGAAAAAGTGGCCTCTGACCACTAAAATTGTAGAATTTATTTGACATGGTTCTAGTATTCTGTTTGCTATGAACTTTTTACAGGGTACGTTAGACACACTGAGGTGTCATAGAGAATTTTATGGCCAGTGAATTGCCTATTGGATATGTGAATTAAATGTTGTCCCCATAATGGTAAATCTGTCAAGAAGCTGGAATGGTGAAGATGTATTAAGTTAATGATAGAAATCTATTTAATCCAAGTTTATATCATATGAATGTATGTTAATTGTTTGAAAGGCTTGTTTATAAAGTATGAATGAGACTCCAATGATCTTGAATGCCTATATCTAAGGGATATAAACCTGACTTTGAAATAGAAAGGTACATGACATAGTTGTATGACAAAGAGAATATGTGAAATTTAATGGTGCATGCTTTAACATACGGGAAAATAGAAACAAGGCTTATGTGTGATAGAGAGGAAGGCAAAAATAAGAACTTCCCAAGAAATTTTATGAGTCGGTAGACTTATCGACTAGGAAATAGAACTGTGTGATTGACCCGTAAATGGAAAAAAATTAAGTCTCATGATCACGAATAGGAATGAGCTCATGTCCTAGCAGTCTATGGTCCTCTGAGGAGTTATCCACTACATATGTTACCTGATGTGAATCTCAGCCTTCCCTATGTTAATAAAAGAACTACTACACTAAGTTGAATTCCATGTGATATAATAGAAACACTTATGATTAATACCATTTTGCATATAATTTTCTTTGACTCATGTATGCTAATATTGATATATGTGATCTAACTTGATGTTTTTCTTTATTATTATAAATGTATTTCTGTTTATATTCTGCACGTCTGTATGTAAGGGGTTACCCTCTTGAGAATTTTATAATATTCTCACCCTTATTTATGTATATGCTTGTATTGTGCTCAGGACTCTGCAGATGCCTGCAGGTGAGAGGCCATCATCTGATGGCCAATGGTTTCACGTGGGAGGGACATGAGACTTACGTGGGCTTTTGACTTGTATGTAGTGTAGTATAGTGCCAGGGAACTTACCAAATTTTGTAGACTAATTGGTGTTGTTAGATGTCTTAGGTCCATTTCTGTGTGTTTAGTATTTTGTTGGACCTTGATATTTGAGCAAGCTTGGTAGATCTTTTGATAGTAGTTACTACGTTGTATTATAAGCGAAGTGACTTAACTTCAAGTATGGTATGTATTAAAGAAAGCGGTATGTAAAGTAATAATATATGTACATTTTATAGTAGTTTTCTTTATAACTCTAGAGTTTGATTTATCTTATTTCATTTCATTTGACTAGTGGATATTATAGAAAGGAAGTGATACTCTTCTAATTACAATGTTAATGCTCGAGTAATACATGGTAGTTAGGAGGGTGTTACACTGTGCCCATACCTTCCACAACCAAAACAGACTAGATAAAGTCCTTTGTATTCCATTCTCATATCAAGGCCAGGAGCGGTGATGTTAGGAACCAAAGGACAACGAAGGTCAACTTTTACACATATTCAGGGGAACTTGCTACTGGACTGAATCGACACTAGAGTGTCAATTTTAAGCATTGTTCCAAGTAAAGCACCCGCTCTCCATAATAATCAGTGGTTAGACAATTCCACTGGTAAATATGGGACTTTTATCAACATTGCCATTTTCTGAACCGCTGTCCACTTGGGCTGAAATAATGGCCTCCATCTTTGCACTAACAAGTAATGGTACGCAATCATATAGGGGCCCTTGAAAAGAGCATGTTTATAGTCACATTCATCAGCAAATCGCAGTACACCAAAATTTTCATTCAGATCCATCACCCGAATTTCTCCCTTCTTCACCCATGATTTCAGTAGCCATCATTCCATAGCTCGAAATCCCAAATTCTTTCCCAAAAGTTTCACTATCAGGGTGAGTTTCCAGGGCTTGCACCATTCATTAAGCTCATATAACAAAACAGGAACCTCTGGTTTTAGATTGAAAGGAAGGGAAAGATCTAGGCTATTTCCAACCCCATCTTCATCAAAGGAATAATCCTCCAAGACGGCTTGTGAAACCTCCTCCTGCTTAAGAAAATCGGTGTCCTTGTCCTTTAGCAAGGAATCTTTGTAGAACACTTTAGTACACTCGCCATGGTCCTCAGGGCCAATAGGTTGAAGGTTCTCTACCTCCATCTCTACATCATGCTCTTGCTCATCTGGCCTCCTTTTCTTATTTACGCTACGATTCAAAAGGTTTTCCTCCTCCATTGAACGTTCATCTTCTCCAAAGCCACTAGGCTTTTCACGAACCACCAGAGCACTCATAGATAGAAAACAAAGAAAAGCAACCTTTGGAATTGGTTTCTTGTACAATCATGTCATTGTTTTTCTTAATCAAGTGTAAGTGTTCGATTTTAACACATTAGAAATAAAGTAGTTTTAAAATTTGTTATCAGCATCTATCTTTTAAATTTACCTACAGTACATGAAGGGATTAATGAAAATCACAGCCCAATTTTAATGCTTTCACATCTCTTTACTGGAAAAAAAGAAGAAGATGTAGAATAGCTAAGAGTAAATTTAACTCTCCTAATTTTTAAATAATTTTTAGTGTAATTGAAGATATTCAAGATTAATCTTAATTATATCTGTCTTTTTAAATAATCTAGTAATGATATCTATTTTTTCAATAGCATAATACAGGCATAATTCCTTTCCTTGAGGAAATTTCACAAAAGAAACCAATTAGATGCTTGATAGGGAAATCATAACTGTATTCTAACTTTGAATTGCAAGTAGAAATTTTATAAATACATATCTATTAAAAAACAATGGGTACTCATACAATCTCTATATATGTATATATCTATATTCATAATCAAGCTATTCATAAAATTATTTTAGCAACAAAATGGTCCCATGAGTTTTCATAATGTAATTCCATGCTCTCTTGAAAATCATAAGTTCATAAGCATTATCAAAGTATTCAATAGTTATACTAGTCTTGAAATGATCTTTAAAACCATGCATTTGTGTTAAAAGCTAAGAAAACAACTTTAATGACCAAAAGAAAGACCACGAGATTGAACCCACTCATCAGGAGGGGAGAAACAAATTGTGTAAATACCAACTAAGCTTCGTGCAGTAGGGATGACACTAACATCTGCCATAGCAACCACTAAATCCATGAATAATCTCTAAACAACTCTAAATTAACTTAAGAATATTAGGGGAGTATGCAAACTTGACGATAATGAGAAAACAACAATGCTCATAACATAGCGGAGGAAGAAGGGAGAGAAATCTAACATAACCATAAACAGATCCTTACCTTAAAGCTTGGAGGAGATGGGATTGAGTGTGGTTGAGAGTGGAGAGTGAGAGAAAGAGTTTGAATGTTAAAGATTTCGGATTTTCAGGGTGAAAATATGTGGACAAGGTTTTTATAGGGTGGGGGGTATCATTAAACAAAACTACATCGTTTGAATATTGTTCTAGCATCAGGGAATACCACTATAGTAGTCAAGAGGCCTGAAACACCCCCACTAGAACACACACGACCACTATAGTGATTGGCAGAGACATCAGATTTGCATCTTAAAAGTCTTTCATGTATCCGAGGCCTTCCTGGCAATGGAGGTGGGTCCTTGGATACCTTAATTAAGGCTATACTAAACTTAATTAAAGACATGTGTACCTAAGATATTACATATACACACCAAACAAAATGCCACACCAACATTAACACCCAGCCATTTCCTTAGATTTACAATAAATAAAATAGAGCCAATACTTTCTCTTGCTTTAAACATGTGGTGTTAAGCATCTTCTGCATTTTAGGGTAAAAATGACGTGATGACCAACACTAGGCACCCCTTCACGGGCATAAAGGTTAGAAGCCTTAACTTGAATCCTTTTTTTTTTTTTTGTGCAAATATTGCAACTATGATCTATGAGCCATATGCAATTTCAATTTGGTCTTACGTTCTCTCACTCTATATATATATATATCTTTCTTTTCAATAATTGGTAACCTGTGCAGTCTCCTCCACCTGTTAACCATCGTGAATCTTCCTTGCCACAAAAGTTACCCCACGCCATGCCACCAATGAGACTAGGTAATCTTGCAGGCCAAGGGCTGGGAATGGAAGCAATAGCAGCAATGGTGGTTGAAGAAGGAGCGATGAAAGAGGACGAACATGCAAAGGGTGAGGTGATGGGAGGTGCCGAAAAAAAGAAGAAGGTGAAAGGATATGTGGGGACTGCACCTACTGTTCAGAAACCTAACTACACCAGAGAATTTGCCATCTCAGAATTGGATTGATTACAATATTGTGAATAAAAAACTAGTAATAAAAAATTTTCTGTTTATAATGGGTTAACTTTTTGAGAACCATATTAGTTTTAATATATTAGAAACTACTTTTTATTTGAAAAATAAAAGTTTAGATGGGTTTAAAACTGATCATCCCACTAAGGCCAGGACACGGCCCGGGACTCTACGAATACTTACAAAGGATTTATGAAATCGCTTATCAAAAAACTCTTTGTGATATACTAGCCCGCTATTTATCTCATGTGCCAAGCTTCATTGGCACTATTTACTAGTGGTTACTAGACCAAAAATGATAATAGTTGTTTCTCTCCCCTATTTTTTTGTCTTAATCATCATAAATTCTATTATTTTTAAAGATAATTATTCTATCGTTAATAAATATTAAATAAATTATATAACATTAAGTAGTATAAAATACAAATTATCATGTACAGTCAGCCAATCGAAAAAGTTTAATAATACTTCAAAATATTTTAATTTTTAATGAGAAAAATTATTGCATCATTATGTTAAATAAACATTTTTGTTGAGAGTTTATCTTCATAATAATTATTAGATTTAGTAATGTATAGGGCTAATAGGAATTAAGAAAAGTAATAACATGTCAGAAATTATTAAGAGATAGAAATATTTATTTCTTCATTTAATGAAGTTTTTAATTAAACAATATTTTTAAGTTCAGTAACAAAAAAAAGTACATTTTTTTTATCTGAATAGAAGAGTAAAATATGTTAACCTTCATCCAACCCCATAAAAAATTGAGCGTTTAAGTTTTAAATATGTTGAATGTATATATTAAAAGATTTAAATTATTTTAAATTAAAATTTTACTAATTGTGTTGATTTATATGTTTTGAGTTGCATTAAACTAAAAGCGTGTGGAAAATAAGCACATCAGAACTCTAAAATTAGAATGTGATCAAATGCCCTCCACAAAGATATAATGCGAACTAATTCCAAAAGAAGATGATTGAACAGACATACTCATTTTTCCATCTCCAAGCACGAATGAACAATTAAATCTTTATATTGTGCTTGCCTTAATGATTTGATTATTACTTTAAGAATCGCATGCGATTCACTTTAGGACTTTATGATGAAAAAGCAGCAATAGAATAGGAAGACGTTACCAACAAAACTTAATACAGTTGATAAAGTGACTGGGTCCTTTAAGCATGTTACTTCTGTCGTTTGTATAGAAAGGGACTTTATTGGGAGAGACAAAACCCACTTTGATGATCTCCATATCCCGAAGGAGTTAATCTTTGACTGCCAGTCGAGAAATACCTTGAGCAATAATAAAAGAAAAGAATAAGAAGACGTTGCCAAGTTGTCATTAATTAGTCTATGTTAGGTTACTTTCAAATACCTATATATAGATAATACTTAATTACTTCGCAATTAGTGTGCGCTCTCCCTTTCTTCAATCCTCTTTGTTAACAAATTCTAGAAGCTTAACTTTATTTTTATTTTATATTCTAATGGGCAAATCCATAATTTCCCGTTGTAAAAAAGTGGGCTTCGACCTGACTGGAAAAAGGTTATACAAATCGTTTCTGCGCACGGGCCATCTTTGGCATCGATTTCAAAGCAAACACTATACGTTACGATATGCCATTTGCCACAATATGGATTCGCACGGTGCATACATCATGATGGTCATATTCCAAATCTCCATTCGCAAAGAATATTTTGGAATATTACAATTGGTTTCCCTGGTCGTGACCATTCGGAAAAACGGTCCACAATAGAAGTGGTCAAAATCCATTATAGAATATTTTACATTATTAATTATAATTTAATTTAGATACACTCTCACTGTAACAAACTTTGACATGCATATTTATCCATGTATATTGTAATATCGATAAAAATATATTTAACTCAATTAATCACTCATTATTTTAAAGGTGAAATTTCTTATTTTACTTTCTAAAGTAAGAATATCATTTTAAAGGATATAAACCCATAGACAATAATGCATAAAATTTAATCTCTATTAATTAACCATATAATGTTTTTAATTAGATAATTATAGGATTAAAAAATTGTACATTAAAAATATTTAAAAATTGTATATGTATTTCTGTTTTATCAAACTGCTTCTTTTATTTTCTAATAAATACTTGTCCTATATACTATTATAAAATTTCCATAAATGACTAATTATTTTATACCAATTCCATATTTATTTACTCTTTTATAATTTCTTTTATAATTGGCCTATCATAAATTTTTAATAAGTTTAAGGATAGTTTTATTTATCTCTTAACGTTAATTTTTATAAAAAAAAAATACAGTTGTTAATTTTTTCTGTAAATTATTAATTACTTTAATTTCTTAATTCCAATACCATTTCTTGAACGCCAATTATAAAAAATAAATAAATAAAGGGAATATAATAAATGTTGCGCTCCGGGGAACTTGATATTTTTTTGAATTAAAAAAATAATATCTTGAACATATAATTTAATTTTTGAAGTAAGTACATAATTCTACATAGATATTGTTAGAATGATAGTGGGAAGATGTTATATATGGTGCGTCTACTAATTAAGCAACGGTGCACTCCATTTGAAATTACTATCAATTAGAAGAAGTGATGCCGTTCAGAAAATTGACCTATTATTTGTTGTTTAACTCCAAAAAGTTTTATATTTAACGTTGAAGAGCCTCTTTCGGATTGGAGAACGGGTTAGAATTTCACAACGAGCCTCAAAACTTAAACGAGCAGAGTTATAATGCTTATGCCACAACACTGAATAATAATGAACACATAATAGCAAGATCAACAGACGATGATATGGGCAAAGGCTAAAGATGAAGATGATGACGAGATTAATGCACTCACTTCTTGATCACTTTAGAGTACGCAATGATACAACTTTATAACAGGAATGTCGCTCAAATATTGGACAAGATTACAAATGGACACAAAGGGTTCTCAGCCCTCAATCATTGTAACAGGGGAGTAGGGTCGCTCTTTCGACGATTCTAACCTCCTACACTGTTGCATTTCGTAACCAGGGATCTTTTAGGTACGTAATAACTATACAAATATTTTAGGGTAAGAATCATTTGTATTTAATTTGTTAATTCTGTGAATATTTATGGTTAATTCTTCTTTCAAGATAATTCTTGTGGTTGCATGAATTTATTGGTCCAGGCGATTGCGGTATACGGAGTCTTGAGGTATTTGGCATATGGTGTCTTATGCTGCCATGGTGTTAGCTAGTTTTTGTTTATTGATTTATTGTTAGAGGAATGATAAACATCCACCCGCAAACGTTCACTGAATACTTACACCGAGGAAAATGATAAAATTGGTGTATTTCATAAGGAGGGGCAACTTGGGAATAAAAGAAAGGTGCACATGTGACATGTGACTAGGTACAATACTTTATAGAAGGAAAAAAAGAAACGCTCATTCTCTTTATTCTTTTTCTCTCTTTTTTTCATTTTTCTTTCTCTAGAACATCCCTTCTCTTTGCTTCTCTTTCTCTTTTTCATTTTTTCTTTCTCTGATTCTTCATTTTTACAGGAAGAAGGAGAATGAACATCTAGAAATAGCGTGCATCTTTATACATGCAACCCAAAACACAAGAAACTTCCATTCTCTCTCTCTCTTTCATATTTCTCTCTTTAATTTTTCATGATTTTCTTTTTTAGTTTTCAACAATAAAATGAATTGAGAATGACTTTGTTAGAAACTGAGATTTGCTATTATTGTTAGAAACTAGAGTTAAAAAATTATAAATGTATGTTACAAAAAGTTGTAAACCTATATGTAAAATGTTGTAAACCATTACACAAAAAGTTATAAACCAATTGAGGATACATGTTGAAAACTGGAGTTGAAAAATTGTAAATACGTGTTACGAAATATTGTAAACTAACATGTAAAATGTTGTAAATCATTGCACAAAAAATTATAAACTAATAGCAAAATATTGTAAACCAATTGACGACAAGTTGAAAACTAGAGTTGAAAAATTGTAAATGCGTGTTACGAAATATTGTAAACCAGCATGTAAAATGTTGTAAACCATTGCACAAAAAGTTGTAAACCAGTAGCAAAATGTTATAAATCAATTGAGGACACATGTTAAAAACTGGAGTTAAAAAAATTGTAAATGCATGTTACAAAATGTTGTAAACCAGTATACAAAAAGCTGTAAACCATTGCACAAAAAGTTGTAAACCAGCAATAAAATGTTGTAAACCATTTCACAAAATATTGTGAATCAGTAGCAAAATGTTGTAAACTATTTCACAAAATATTGTAAACTAGTACGTAAAAAGTTGTAAACCATTTTGTAACATGTTATAAACCATTTAACAAAGTGTATGTGTGAATATATCTATATATAAATGATCTTACTTTTTCTTCACAACAAATCAAATTAAGCACAAATTAAGACTAATAAATGTATATATTATTAATGACAAAAATTTGATTTTATTAACATATTTAGGTCTATTTTATATTTATAAAATTATGAAGACATAGAGTCCTCAATTGGTTTACAATATTTTGCTACTGGTTTACAACTTTTTGTGCAATTGTTTATAGCTTTTATATACTGGTTTACACCATTTCATAACACACATTTACAATTTTTGAACTCTAGTTTTTAACATGTGTTCTCAATTGGTTTACAACATTTCGTAACACGCATTTACAATTTTTTAACTCTAGTTTCAACATGTGTCATCAATTGATTTACGACATTTTGTTACTGGTTTACAACTTTTTGTGCAATGGTTTACAATATTGTACATGCTATTTTACAATATTTCGTAACACGCATTTATAATTTTTCAACTCCAATTTTCAACATGTCCTCAATTGATTTACAACTTTTTGCTTCTGGTTTACAACATTTTACATGCTAGTTTATAACATTTCGTAACACACATTTACAATTTTTCAACTCCAGCTGTCAACATGTGTCCTTAATTGGTTTATGACTTTTTGTGTAATGGTTTACAAGATTTTATATACAAGTTTACAACTTTTCGTAATACACATTTATAATTTTTTAACTCTAGTTTCTAACAATAATAGCAAATCTCAACTTCTAACAAAGTCATTCTCAATTCATTTTATTGTTAGAAAAACTAAAAAAAATATGAAAAATTAGAGAGAGAAACATGAAAAAGAGAGAGAGAATGGAAGTTTCTTGTGCTTTGGGTTTCATGCGTAAGAATGTGCACTATTTCTAGATCTTCGTTCTCCTTCTTCTTCTTCCTTCTGTGAAATTGAAGAACCAGAGAAAGAAAAAATGAAAAAGAAAGGAGAAGCAAAGAGAAAGGACGTAATAGAGAAAGAAAAATGAAAAAGAGAGAGAGAAAAATAAAGAGAATGGACGTTTCTTTTTTTCCTTCTGTAAAGTATTGTACCTAGTCACATGTACACATTTCTTTTGTTTCCAAATTGTCTCTCTGTATGAAATACATCAATTTTATCATTTTTCTCGGTGTAAGTATTCGGTGGACATTTGCTAGTGGATGTCTATCATTCCTCTTATTGTTATAGGTGGTTGTCTTTGTGTTTAGATTGAGGTTTTGGTTCTAATGTAACTTTTTATAGAATATTGAGCCTTTTCCATACTTATCGAAAAAAAATTGTTATATGATCTATAGCTTGATTTTTATTGCTACCAAACACCTAATATCTATATAGCTACCACCTATCACTGTTGCATTTATTGCAAGAATCTCTTATTGCATTTATTGCATGTTGACTTGGTGGATGGTTTGTCTTTGACAAACTTATAGGATCATAAATGCAAAGGTATGCGCCTTGGCTATAAATCGAGGCATTACATTCATTTGGGGCACTATCATGAGTGGTCATTCCAAACTAAGATCACTCATATTATGGTAGAGAAGTTTGTTTTGATTATATAATTATTTCTCTTTGTGTTGAGTGCATACACTAGTGAAGAAAATACTATCAGATATTTTTAGTGTATTTGGAACTTGGTTTTGAGTAGGATCTTATAGCTTTTATATCCCTATTATTTGAGATTTATGTTAAGTGGAATATATTCATCTTTTGTATCTCCATCATATTTTCATAATAAAATATTTGTTTGTCACCTTACTCATGGGCATAAGCTTTAAATCAAATCATGTTAATCCTTTTATATCATCTTTATTTTATGCTTCCATGTATTTATTTTGCCCTAGTCAGTTTCTGCCTTTTGAGCCCTTCATTTCGCAACAAAAAACAAAAGAATATTATTTTTATTTAGGTAGCCAATAATTTATTTAATTTGGACCAAACATCTGTCTTTAAGAAAATTGTAGAACTGAGATTTAAGGTATATCATGTGGCATGCGCCTTAGTAGCAAGGTGCAATTGATCACTGAGCTCTGTTTAGTGACTTCATCGATCCAACACGACCTATTGCAGCGGTGCGATGTATTCTCTTCACTATTTTGTAAATTCAAAAATTAATCCTAGATTCAAAATCACTTTTGCCTTATCTAAATAGAAGTGGTCATGCTAAATTAATAAAAGAAATGACAAAAGTCAAAATAAAATTGCTTAAATAAATATTAAAAAATAATATTTTTATTTTTTAAGATTAATTAATTTTTATTAATATTTTAAAAATTTAGGAGTTAAATGATTAATAAAATAATCAAAATAAATCAATGTAATACAAAATATTTAATTTCCTGTTAAAATTTTAGAACAACAAATATAGTTTTAAAAAAAATAAAATAAAACCACTGGATCCCTAATACTTGATTAGTTGGGCTCTTTAATTAAACATCCAATCAGAGATTGGATTCCCGATGTCATAAATATAAAGAATCTTGTGGGTAAAAGTTTACCATTGAAGGGATTAGTCTGGAATATTTTCTGGAAAAATGGAAGAAGTAATCGTCCCTTGACAAACAATTGTGAAATAATTTGAACTTTAATTTGCTAAATATGATATATTTCTCTAAAATCTTTTTTGGATAATCACTTGTCATTTTTTTGGTTAGTTAGCTGTCATTTTTGGTCCCGTACATTTTGATGATCGAATGAATGTGTCATCCATGTGACCTTAGTACCACTACTTTCAATATCATACTAAAGGTTAATTAATTGAATTGATGAACAAATTTCATTTCCTTGGAAGAGGATTGGAATCTGAATCCAGGGGAGATAATTATTGTGGGAAGACTAGATATCTTGTTTCAATAGCCACAAATTAAAAAAGATTATTCATATAATAGCCTCTCTAAAATATAGGGTTTGGTAACCATTAAAAAAAAAATTTGTGTTCAAATAAAAAATAATGATTTTAATATTTTGTTATTAGTGTAATTTTTTAAAATATATATTTGATCATATTATTTAAAGTGTTTGATAATTATAATAATAATTTTTAAAATTATGTATAACTAAATTTATTATATACATATAATAATTTATAATTAATTAATAATATAGTAATCTTAACTTTCATTCCATTGGAAACTTTTTCTATCTCAAATACTATCTAGTTTACTTGTCTTCTTCCACTTAATAAGGAAAAATACATTTCTCTCGCTTATTTGGTTGGTGAGGATTTTGGGAAATGGGTGTGCTGCATGAGTTGTACTCCTCTAATAATGGCAAAGGACCACCACTAGTATATGAACAATAATTTTCAACTGTAATTATGGATGCATGCGTGGAATGTATCCAGCGCTAACTGTTACTAGTATTTAACATATCAGCAGAATAATAAAATTATATAATAAATATATATTATATATTTTATTATTATTAGATGTAATAAGTGAATAGAAATCATATATCATATCTAATAATAATAAAATATTTAATATATATTTATGGTATAATTTTATTATTTTATATTATTTTTCTCAGCAATAATACTGTTAAGAGAGTGTGATGGGTTAGACTATGATAAAGATGCATTTGTCTGTTCGGACTTTGGTGTTAACATCGAAGCAGCAGTCCCCACTCCTAGCTAGAATGTGAAAAGAGCATCCCATACCAAACAGAAAAGACTTGGCTCTGTGATAATTGATATTACAGTATTTAAGTTCATGTTAGGTGACTCAAGGCTAATTAATTATTATTATGAATCATGCTTCCCAAAAATATAAAACGTTGAATAACAGAAGTACATATATGTAACAATTATTACGATTAATTAACACTTTATCAGGGCAGCATCCAAGTTAGGGTTCATGGGCATTAAAATATTTTCATTATATTTAACAGTTGAGATTTAACTGAATTTTATCAAATAAATTTTTATAATTATGCTGTGATAACATGTTATATATATTTCATTAACTGGATATGAACACAATAATTCATCTTTTCCTCTCCGGAGTAGGACATGATGTGAACCAGTGAAATGGCCACTCACACCGTAATTCCAATTGAGGTTACTGATCGGGAGACAATACACAGATGTTGGGTATGCAAAATGGATTACAGAAGTTAGTGCGTTCCCCGTGTGGCTGTGATCTGCTCCTATAATAATTAAGAGAAAAAAAAATCTGTATTTTTAAGTGGGTATCTTTGTCTTTTTTGGGATATGATGATCGCATTTTCGGTTAGATTTGATGTGTATTTCTTGAACTTAAGACAATGATGGCCATATAAGTTGTATTAAGATATGTTTGTGAATTTGGACTTTTAAAAAGTGAATAGAGGAAGAAAAGATTTGTAGTATAAAATTTTAAAGTGAGAAAGTGATAATGAATTAATTATGAATAAAGTGATAAAAATTTAATGAGTAATATTGCCATCTTCTAAAAAATATTGCTATGACACAATTTGTTTTTCTTTTTTTAAAACACGAATTTCACACAAAAACAAGTATCATGTTTTAATTAAAATATGTATGCAAAATTACTAAGCTACGTATTCTACAAAGTATTTTATTCTTAATGCCCATATTTTATATATAATTTTTTTGTTATTTTAATTATTCACTATTTATTAATGTTAAGATTATTTCATCTTCGTAAATTATTTGAGAATTAATATGTTAATATTAATAACTATATCTATTAAGATTATTTAATTATTAAAAGTTTATTCTTTTTTATAAAATAATAATTAAAAATTGTAATATATAAATCATGGGACTCAGCACAGTTAGTTACTAACTGAATTCCTTAAGTATCTAGTAAAAAACTTGATTCCTAAATGTGTGTATAGAAAAGAGTTTTATAGTCAGAGATTTAATCTCTTAGGGAGCTTCCATCTCAAAGGAAATAGATATAAAGAGCTTCCATCTCAAAGGAAATAAATATCTTGAAAAAAAAATTGTAATATATAATGCGTGCACGAGCACACACAATAATTTCATTATATTATTAATTACATATTTGTTATGAGAATAAGCCATGAATCTTTTATTTTATAAGAAAATTTTTAAGATAATAAATATAAAGTAAATGGAGATTTAAAGTAAAACGTAAATAATGAATTAAAGTGTATTACATTTTCATTTTTAAGAAGTGGATATTTTGGTTTATCACAAAAAGAAGTGTATATTTTGAAAAAAAATGGGAGGGTTATGTAATAAAAACATCTATCCTAATTCCTAAGTGTAATTTACTCAAATTCAATCAATAATAATGAAGAATAAGATATCTTCCGCTCCAATATATAACTGCAGTATTTTGGCTCCCACATTTGCTCCCTGCCTCCCCCACTTAACCTTGCTGAATGTTTCCAATTTTACCCATTTTTATTTTTTTAAATTTAATTTATATGTATTAATAATAGTGTAAAATAATTTATATTATTAGCTAATAAAATTTTACCCCGAATAATAAATTACAGAAAATAATTATCCACTATCACAATCACCCATTATAATATTTTATTTTGGTGAAATTATGTTAGGTGACCATGGTGGTAAGAGTCCCTCCTTTTTTAATTAGTGCATCGAGAGTTTGATTATTGTCTATGAATGAAGTAGCTTTAAAATTTATTATGAAGGTTTACTTGCTTATATGAGCCTGTAGTATACAAGATTAGTCAATGTGTTTGATGGTGAATGCACTAGGAAAGACAAAAAAAACTCAAACTCCAAAATTTTGATGTTTCTAATGCATTGAAAATTTCGAATTCTTTTCTTTTTCAGCTTCGTAAATGGTGTTTTTAAGGCATTTGTTAGCGAAGCCCATGTTCTTAAGTATAATTTGTTGTCCTACATTTTTTAATTATGGAGATCACAATTCACAATATATGTTTTCTTAAGAAATTGATTTGTATAGCACCCTACTCCCCTGACTTGCTGAGTACAGGAGCGGCCGTCCCTAATTGGCATTGCAACTTACATACATGTGATTATTTTATAAATTACAGTTTAATTAATGGTTTCTCTTCGGAAAGAAATGTTGACTTGTCCGTCCCCTTGGACATGACTCATGGCCAGCACATCACAGTCATAGGCCCAGGGAAGTATTCTCTCTTCCCTTTATTTTTATTATTTTCTGTTTAACATGGCAGCCTTGTTTGAAAAAGGAATTCAACACCCCAAACTGGAAACTGTTGGGTAACTTCTCCCGGAAAACGGTCAGTCATCTCGCTCGCTCACGTTCATATCTTCTCCTCTTAATTGCATTGAGTTTCTCCCATCTTTTTGTCTGTATTGTCAAAATAACACAATATAATATCAAAAATGTTAATACCGACATTATAATGAATATAATGACTTGTAATTCAAGTGATTTAAACTGTCTAAAAATTGTGACTTTGAGCACTAATGTTTGCGTGATTTATAAAGTGGTTTAGCTTGTTCTTTGCCAAAGATTTTGAGTTCAAACCTTAATTTTTTGAAAAAAAAAACAATTTTTATTCTTATATAGTAGGTTTACTGACTTGAGCTAAAATACCTGGGATTCAATTAAATTTAAATATTGATAGTACAAATAAAAAAAATTTAATTTTGATATACTGATAGTGTAAATTTCTTTTTTATACTATCATTCAGTTAAATCCTTTCTTTTGTCTGACTTTTCAAGTAATGAGGTAAAAAATAACCATACTTAATGATATATCATTATATGATTGGATGAATATGTACAATTTACACCGTTAGGATATTTCAATTAAATAAAAAAAATGACTGACACGAGTAAATTTATAAAAGAATAAAAAGAACTGTTTGCTATTACCAAGTTACAGAACAATATATATATCGGAGGTGCTAACTTTATTTATTTTTTTTCTTTTTGTAGACAATGCTAACTTTATTCATTAAGTTTTGGATCCGAACTCTTTAACTCCCAACATATTACTCAGTTACTAGTCAATTTATTCATGCATGGGTTATCTCATATTTAGTATTTATTAACTTTTTTACAATAATTTTATTTGATTATATTTTATGAATAGTTATGCCATATTATAATTTTCACAATGCTCAAAATTATTTGGAATAAAATAATAAATATGCATATCTTAATATCATTTTGTTTCTATCTTTTCCAATTTTTTTCCAAAAATTATCATAATATTTATTCAATTACTTGACTATCGTTTGTGTCATCGGCACTAAAACCATGACATTATTATTTTTTAAAAAATTATTATTTAATTTCCTTTTTTAGAATGAACTTAATGTTTTTTATTTAAAATTTATTACTTTAATTCAAAATAATTTTACTCCTTAATGTAAATTTATTATATGGTATCATTATATCATATATTAGTATATGATTAATTCTTCTTGCCAATATTTATAATTTAATTTTCAAAAATTATGATTTTGTTTTTTCTCAATTTAGAATATGTATGTATTAAAATATTATTAAATATCTTTTCACGACATTTTATATTATTACCATTATTATATAATTAACATTTTTCTTGTCAATTTGTATACTTTTAAATTTTAATTTATTATTTTTGACGCATGATGATTGATCGAATCTTGAGATATTATCTTACCTACCAAATAAAAAGATATTATAAAAAATATTATATTTTTATTAAAAAAGAAATATGTGTTAAATAATATTATTAAACCTCTTGGGACAATTTTATTACATAAGAATATAATATAAATAGAATGAAAAACATATGATACATTCTTAGTATAAGATAATTTTATATTGTCGTCTAATCATATGTTTTTATTTATAATATTTTTATGATAGTGGGTGATTGAATTAAAAAATTTTAATATTATAATATTGTATAATTAGGTATCTGTTCAATTTTTTAATGTTGATAATATATTTAAATTAAATATTACATATATTAATATTACGAAAGAGTAAAAAAACAAAGATATCTACGCATCTTGAAAAAAAAAAAAGAAAAAAAGAAAGACGCATGTGATGACGTGAAATAGTGAATCCCATCAAATCAGGAAAGTGGGAGGATAGTATTCGTAACAACTATCATGATCACAACCACTGTGCGTAAACAACAAAAGTACTACGAGCATATACATATATGTAGATCTATGCGTCTGGCATATCGGTCAAATTACACCTTAGTCCAGTTTGTCCTGTTTCATTGTGTTTTGAGGGGTGCGGAGAGTGAGATCAGCAGCATGATGTCACTTTCTTTACATTGCAATCCACGCGTTACGACTTTAATGAACCCTTTTATTTTTTCTTCTTCTTTAATCTCCTGACGCTCATGCTATGTATAAAGCGAAGAGTCCGCAGGTTCATTTCGTGAGAAATCTTCATCCTCAAACTTCGAAGCAGCTTCAATATATATTGTTATTTCTTCTCTAAGCTAAGGGGTATATTGATATTGGTGTTGTTATCAATAATTCGTTGCATATACGCCAAAATAAACTCATTTGCAGCCAAATTAAAATTTCCTTAGCTTCCTCTTTTCCCTCTGCTCATAATTACCATTCTCTGGAGTTTGGTCTCACCAAACATCAAATCGAATAATAATAATTTGACAATATGGGAGAAGCGGCACAAGTTCAGTATAATTCCGGATCAGACAGTGCTCTTCTGAGCTACTCAGATGCCAATCCCAAACCCCCACTTTCTCCTTTGTGCATACACATTGATCAACCCACTTCCCAAGTTTACCCTTCTCCTTCTGAATTTGATTCCTCTGCGATTCCTCATCAACAGCACCCCAAAGATGCGTGGCTTCCTATCACAGAGTCCAGAAATGGGAATTTGTTCTATGCAGCCTTCCATATTCTCAATTCCAACATTGGATTTCAAGCTCTCATGCTTCCGGTTGCATTTGCCACTCTTGGTTGGTACGTACCTTAGTTATATACTTATGATTAATACATTACATTATAAAATCAGTTAGTTAACGCCTCCCTCCAATTCCATCGCTGTCCACACACACACACACACCTACACATATATATATATATATCATGTCAACTTATATTATTATGTGCCAGTCCACATACATTACACAAATCGATCTAATAAGAGCGTTTCACCGACCTCACCTAACTTTTTCCCTTGGTTTTGGATCGAAATATAAATAATTTACTGTATTCCTATGGAATCATATTATAGGAAGGTACGTGGAAATAGAGATGAAAACCAACCACGCGATACGCATGTGAGTGTGGAAAGTGAAAAAAGAAAAAAGAAAGCAACTCTGGTTAAAGCAGTATAAATGGGTTGAAACTTGAAAATTCAGAGCGAAGTCGGTCTATTCACAAGTTCTAACAAACTTAGCTTTTGGATTCTGATCTTTCAACCTCTTTCTTGAGTATACATTGGAGGACATGGGAAATTAACCTGCATTAAATGAGATGAAAGTCAAGTCCTCTGGAAAGGTCTAACTAACTATATACGTTCACGCTATTTAGTTAGGGACTAGTGATTAAGAAATTAACGAGGATAACGACTGTGTCTTTGACTGTTTGACATGATGCAAAGCCGCCCCTACCAAAGAAAAATAGCTAGTGAAGCCAGCCGCTCTACCAAAAACAATGGAATAGTAGCCAAATGCAGAATATGCGAAAGGCCGCATTTCGGTCTACATCTCTCAATATTTTCTATGTGGAACACGTCTCATGAATCCGAATAGAAATCTTATTTGCATATATAAAAAGTGGATATTTTATTAAGAGTGGTGATAATAAAGAATACTGATGGCAAGTCTTAGCACCACTTATCACTAAAGTCTTGATCTTCATTTTTTATGCTCAAACAACTTACTCTAAATATATTGAAAAAAAAACTTTAACAGACATTTTCAGTACAATATTACACAAATACCAAAAGGGTACATTGATTTAATTTGAGATTTTGGCCGACTAGAAAAAAAAAAAAGAATTTTTACTCAACTCATTTTGTAATGCTGAATTATAATTGTAATATGAATGAATTGCAGGGCATGGGGTAGTGCATGTTTGTCCTTAGTGTTTGTTTGGCAGCTGTACACCATATTTCTCCTTGTGCGACTTCATGAATCTGTCCCCGGAATTCGTCACAGCAGATACCTCTTCCTCGCCATGGCCGCCTTCGGTAAAACGACAAACTTTCCCTTTTAATTAATTTATTGTTTACCAAAACCGATTGTTTGTTTATTTGTAATCCTCTTAATTCTGCAAACACTGAAGAATGTACACTGGTATCCACCAAGTTCACATTCAATTGTAGTCTTGTACTTGTTAGGGTGGAGGAGATACAATTAATGAGCTAAGTGAAAACACCACAACATCTGGTTGGACTCACATCTTGACCCAAAATCTTAAGGCTATGAGTCATGACTCATTTCATGTTATATACTGTTTACTTAGTATATTCTTAACCAACGTGGGACTTCACCTCAAACACTTAACCCCGACAAACTCTCCCTCGATTGTGAAACCCATCATACTTCCCTATTAACCAATCACTCTTCCGCACTTGCCACCCACAGTCTGTGCCTTTCCAGGAATACCACTGTTAGGGTGGGGGAGCCCAATAGAGAGAGATTGAACCAATAGACTAAATGAGAGCAGTAGAACACCGGATCATACCCACATCTTGACCCACATATACATGTTTGTTCTATCTCAACGAAGGTTTAAAATCAAATTATGAAGGGACAATATGGTGCTATTATTATTATTTTTTTTTTGGGTGCTGCACGGTGGTGGTGCGGTGGTGGTGCTATTATACGATAGTACGGTAGCTAATCTCAAATATTTGTCACTTTCTGCTATGCTATTCCCACCGTTCATTTTGTTTCTGTACTGTGCTCATTGGCTATAAAGGAGGGCTCACACCTTTTATATATATATATATATATATATACTCCTACTTTTGTACATAATACTTTTTAGTCTCATGCCCATCCAAGAGAGAACAATATCCTATAAATATTACATATAAATACGGTTATTTTCATTTTTCAACACTTATCATCACCTAAAAGTCATGTCTTTCTCACTTTATAATGTTTATTTTATGATTTGCTTATATTTTTATTTTCAAATAAAAAAAATAACGTGTACTGATTTCAAATGGACAATGGACCATATTAGATAATAATAGATAAAAAATAAGGTGAAATGATATTTTATATTAAATAAATATAAATAATATAACTATTTTCTGCTTTGAAATAATATAATTTTTCAAATAACATGGCTCTCTTTTGTTCATATATAAATTTTCAATAGACGTGCTTTATTTTATTTTATTCTTTTCTAATGGTCAGAGAATTGACTTGTTTCGAATGTGCTGTCTCATCAAAATTGTTACCGAATACTGCTACATATGCGCATTATTCTATTTCATTTTTTCAAGGCCCACTTTGTTTTGTTGTGTTTTTTGTGGTTTGGTTGTTGGGGGGGAGGGGCGTTGGAAACACTTTTTACCTCTAGAGACATTAATTTTCAACTTTGGTTTGATACCAAATTAGAAGATAACAAAAATTTAATCAAAATTCAAAAGGGTGTAGGCTTACACTCACTATGTATAGTAATTATTATTTACTATTGATGCATGCACTTTAGGTGGAAGAGTAGGAAAGGTGGCAGCGTTGTTCCCGGTAATGTACCTTTCGGGGGGAACTTGCGTCATGCTTATCATCACAGGGGGTGGGACCCTGAAGCTGCTATTCAGGACACTTTGTGAAAACGATCATGGTGGCGTTAAGACGTGTAGCGCACATTCACTTAGCGGCGTTGAGTGGTTCTTGGTGTTTACGTGCGTGGCCATTCTCATGGCCCAGTTGCCAAACCTCAACTCAGTGGCTCCTGTCTCTCTCATTGGTGCTGTCACAGCTATTGGCTATTGCACACTCTTTTGGGTCCTCTCTGTTAAGAAGGGCAGGCCCAATGCAGTGTCCTACGGCCCAACCCAGCTGCATGAAGACAAGTCCACGGTGGTTAAGATCAGTGACATTTTGAATGCCATTGGAATCATTTTGCTAGCCTTCAGAGGTCACAATGTTTTGCTCGAGATACAGGCAAGTGCTTGACAATTAATCAATTATATATATATATATGTATCTGTGTGTGTGTGTGTGTGTGTTATTTGTTAATTTTTCTGTTTTACTTGTTCTGCTAATTAAACTCTGACTGATTCGACTCGAGTCATATGAAGTTAATTATATTATTGTAGTTCTTTTTCTTTTTCATTAACAAAATTTGAACAACCAAGTGTTATTTTAGTTTGATGAATAGTCACATATATTCTTTTCACATAATGATAATATTAATCATCTCATAAAATCATGATAATTATATTACTAGTCACTACCATTGCATGGATTATGTGCACCTAAAGAATCGATATTAATGTGATGTTTTTGATGAGCAAGAACATTACATCATTTTCGATTTTTTTTTCTTGTTCTATTTTAAAAAGTAGAGTTTATTGTGTAAAAAAAGTAACAATTACCCTTTCTTTTCCACTCGTATCATTGTCTCCATTAGGTTAATTAGGTAGGTGCATGGCATGGCATATATATATAAGCCACAACTGAAGGATTGTGTTTTGGATTTTGATTTCTGCAGGGGACGCTGCCTTCAAATTTCAAAGAAACATCCGAAGTACCAATGCGCAGAGGAGTGACCATTTCATATGTACTCATTTCCATGTGCGTGTTTCCTGTTGCAATTGCCGGATTCTGGGCTTACGGAAACAAGGCAAGAAATTAAACACTCCTATAGCACAATCATTTCACCACTATTCCTTTAATTCACTAGTACAATATATTAAGAGTTAATATTACCATAATTTGGGATTCACGTTAAACATGATAACGGGAAACATATGAATAATTTAAAAAATAATTTAAAGTTATAATAATATAGGTATTATAAAATTACTTGTTGATATAGTAACATGTATAGGATTCACCGTAAATCAAATTCTATATTAATATTTTCCTAGAATGTATTTGCTAATAACATAAAATCTTTCTTGAATAATTCAATAAAATTATTGATTAACTTGTATACATGCATATCCCAGATACCTCAAGAAGGGCTGTTAGATGCGTTTCCAAGATTCCACGGGCACCAAGTAACGAAATTCTCAATGGGTGTAATGTACTTGCTTGTAACAATACACTGCTTGTGTAGCTACCAAGTGTATGCCATGCCTGTTTTTGACAACCTCGAATTAAGGTACACGAGCATGATGAACAGGAAATGCCCAAGATGGTTGAGAACATGTTTCCGTCTATTCTTCGGTGGATTAACATTCTTTATAGCGGTCACGTTCCCCTTCTTACCAAGGCTAGCGGCGCTGCTTGGTGGAATGACCCTGGTGCCCCTCACGTACGCATACCCTTGTTTCATGTGGTTAGCCATTAAGAAACCACGTGCAAGGAGTGTAGTGTGGTGTTTCAATCTTGCACTTGGTTGCTTAGGAATGGTTCTTGGTGGTCTTTTGGTGGCTGCCTCTGTAAGGACTTTAGCTGTCAAGGGCCTAAAGGCCAACTTCTACAAGCCATAACAATAATTAGGACGAGTAAACTAATTGGCAATTGCTAAATAGCAATGGCTTTTGTTCCTCCCTATTAATCCATCACTGCTTCTCATATTATTTATTGTTCCAAGATGAATCCCGTTCAAATGCTTCTTTTAGACCCAAAGCGTGAATAATATACATGCACACCTTACTTGGAGCTAAAATCTAATTATCATATTTAGAAGAATGAGACAACAAGGATCAAACTATAAATTATTTAGTGATGATACATTGTCATGTCAT
Organism: Dalbergia cultrata; assembly: GCA_031216105.1. Lineage (NCBI taxonomy): Eukaryota > Viridiplantae > Streptophyta > Magnoliopsida > Fabales > Fabaceae > Dalbergia > Dalbergia cultrata. The sequence continues at coordinate 440,635 of CM062345.1, forward strand.
AACCCATCTCTTCTAAAATTTACACTATTAAATAGAAGTACATAAGTGATTTATATCTAATACCAAGTTTTAGTCAATTTGGTTAGTTATATACCCTAGAGCTAATAAATATACGTATAAATAATTCCTATCAATGGCAATTTATCATTCTTTTATCTAATGTCATAATTTATGTTTATATCTAATGTCATAATTTATATCTAATGTCATAATTTATGTTTATTAGAATAAGTCCATAAGATACTTGTTAAATATTTCATTCTCAACTGTTGAGAATATGAGTGACGGAGTAGTCTAGTACAATATCTTTAAAATAATTCACGATTATAGGAATTCAAATTGGATGTTATTATTCAGGAAAATTGGCACCTCTGTCTGTTTCCATGATTGGTATGGGATACTAATGAAGTTGGAGTAGTGGGTTTCATACTATACAATATTAGATGTCAAAACAGATATGTGGATACTTATAGGATAAGTAGGTTGAACATGACAAATAGATAAAGTTCAAATGGTAATTTATTAATGTCAATGAAACACTATCTGGTTCATATATCAGTGCATATAATCTTTAGACTTGTGATGACACGGTTATCTTGCACATAGGTCACTGTAGTTTGCAACTCTCCATATACTCATGCAATGCATTAGTATTAAGTAGTCTGTGGCTACAATTAGTTATGTATGGAGATATGTGACTAGTCAAGATGAGATTCATTATCTCATGTAAATAGGATAGGTCCTATGGATGAGGAGTTGTTCTTGATCATGAAATCCTTAGCCGAGGCACTTGGACTTAAATAGAAAAAGAGTTTCTAGTTCAAGTTATATTGATCAAAGAATGAAAAACTCATAATCCATATGATCTAAGTTATATGGTTTGACATTATCCACGACCTTGGTTGGATTGGGATACTGTAATGAATGGATTTGAGTGCATGGGAAATATGATTATCGATTCAATAGAATATTCTAATTGATACATTTGTTACTATTTGGGTGATTATGACATGCTGTACTAGGTGTTACCCATGACTTAGGAGAACCAAGATGGTTTTAGGAATTGTACTTTAGGTTTGGAAATGAGTTTATGATAAGATTAAAGGTTTGATCTTTTGATCTCATTACCAATTAGTGATTAACCTAGTTAGTCACACACACTAGAATATGTATATGCCAAAAACAAATTAATTCTAATTGATGTAGCTAATTAGAAATTAATTATCGAATTGGACTTGTAACTGGATTGCAGGGTTGCTAGCACATCCCGAAGTCAAATTCAACATAATGGTAAATCCTCAAAAAAGAAAAAGGTTTTATATGGAAAGTCCATATTTTAGAAACCCGTATGAGGGACATTTTGGTCTTTTTGAGTTTGGGTTAATATAAGAGACATAATTGTCATCTCAATATTTGCACATGCCTAATAATAAAATAAAATAAAATGAAATCTTTAACCCCGAAAAGAATAGAATCTGACACATTAAAGAGAGAGAGAGAGAGAGAGTATGGCTTGGTTTTAAAAGAGAGAGAAACCATTTTAGTAGATAGATCTCGCTATTTTGAAAAAATCCACTCCACCACCCACTCCATAATAGTCTAAGTTCCCAACAGCAACAAAAATGAGACTTGGACTAAACAGAGTTTCTTGGCATACTGTGTTTGTGTGGACAAGCTAGAGGTCGTACCGTTGTGCGGCTACGTGCTTGTGAGTCAGACACTTACTCTTTACGGGACGTCGCTACAAGAGGTACATGTCCTGTTCATTCATCTTGATTTAAGTGTTTATGTTATCTAAGCGACATAAAGTGATACCAATCTCATGAAATATGATTTCATTGAAAGTGTTTTATGTCCTATATGAACAGTTAATGTAATGGAAATAATTTTGTTCACTACTATCTCACATTCCGCTGCATTAATCTAATGTTTTCCAACAAATTTTTTATATATACATAAATCCAATTTTGAATCATAAATATAATAATACGATAATATTATGATTAATATGAGTTTAATTTCTATGCAATAAAACTTTTGATAATGCAATCAAATCAGGTTTGCTTCATTAATAAACGTAGTTGAGTCTCACATTCACTACTTGAAAAGTTATCTAAGTGGAATAATTTAATTGAATAATAGTCTAAGGTGTTATTAACAATTTTGATACATCAAAATTAAACTTATAATGTGATAGGTTAATTATTTAATTTGCTGGCTCAATTACTGCTGTTGATGTGTAATGACACAATCAATTTGACAGTGGGGCTGCGCTGTAAGTTGGAGTGGGTAAAATGGTAACTAAAATATTTGGGCCCTCTGACCCAACAAAAGGATATTTCGGCCCGTAATATATTGGAAGGCGTTCGCTTACTGATTAAAGGTTTGCACTTCTTTGACCAAAAATGGAAAAAAGAAAGGTTTGCACCTCTGACAAAAAAAAATAAGGATTTTATAGTGTAAAATTTTTTTACACAATCATTCAATCATATATTACCATATAAGTCATTATAGTTAACTTTTATATCTATTATTTGAAAAGTCATAAAAACTAAACATTTTAATTTGATGAAAGTGTAAAACTATTTTACACTATCTATACATTAAAATTAAACTAAATAAATAAAAAAAGTGTTAACTTTGTAGCAAATGGAAATTCCTCATTGGGAATGTACATTTATTTTTATTTTTACAAGATACAGATCCAAAAACATTATTTTTAGAAGACGATACTTCTTGTTCAATAATTTAATTTAATGTAAAATATTATCTCAGAATGATTGGAAAATATTGCCAGACGAATCAAATGAAAACTTCATAGATGGAAGTCGATTTCATTCAACCAGATGACCTAAACTCTGAATTCTAAACAATCGATTATATAGATAATGTCTTTTCACAAAAGACTGATTACAATTTACAAACATTTGGTTGGATGTACTGAAAAACGTTACACATTACTTTAAAAATAAATGAGATTTCAGGTTGGCCTGCACAAGCATATAGTTTAGACTGACATGACTGTTATGTTCTCTTATTCTTGTGGTTAATTTCCAGCAACAAACTTTGCACCAAGAATAGTCCCATTAATTTTGTGAATTGCGTTGTTGCGACAAAAAAAATTAAATAGAAAGGTGTACAGGGCATTAATTCGTCATATGCGTAGTTGCATACAGTTAGATGAGAATCACACTTCCAATTTCACCACTGTTCTAGTTAGCACAGATTTATCAGTATCAATTTCCATTTCTGTCAAGAATTCATGAACATTATACGGATTATTAAAGCCTCCAGAACTGCACAGAACTTATCAGGAAGAGGGATAAGCGACATCAAATTGAACACAATTTACATTAAAATTGGCACTCATATATTTACGGAGGAGACATACCCAGAAGACCATATATAAAGAAAGTTTCGTTCTACGAAATGATGGGTAACAATAAAATAACGAGCCAAAAAAAAATGTATCAGTTATCTAACTTTACATGTGAGACAGACACCCAAAGCATACATATGTGTAACCGAAACAAAGGGCAGACAATTAATAATTAGATTACTTGTACACACATGATGAATCCGTCAAATTAAGGGCTTTTCCAAGTTTGTTGCCATGCAGGGTGACAGAACATCTAATTCTTCTATAGAATTTAGACTTGACCAATCTTCCCAAGATGTAAGCCCTTGATCTCACCACAAATGTAAGGTTCAATGGCAATGCAACATTGTCCATGTGCTGTTTAGTGTCACCAAGCACTGACACTCCACCGTAGAGTGGAACTTGATGTCCTAACACAACTACCACTACCTTCCGCTGACTCTTCCTCGGCTGATAGAATTGTTGCATCTATTATTATTCCATTTACACGAATCATTAGATTACTAAAATCAATCCATATCCTTTAACGCCCCACCAAAAAAAAAAAAAAATAGAAAAGGAAAGAATCGAACGCTAACCGAGAGAAAAAATTAGACAAATTAGTTACATCATGAAGTTGATGATGCAAATGTCAATCCCGGAAAGATTATGTGATTATTGGTAGATTTTTTCAAAACATAATTTGTGTAGAGAATTAATCCTATCCTATAGTAACACAAATGTGATATATCATGTAAAGTTAAAGATAAAATTAACACCATAATAGTGTAAAAGAAAAAAGAAATACACGTAAATTGCAGCTCAAGCTAGGCAACGGGAATGTGAATGAGTTGAGTTGTGTGAATCTTATGGTGAATAGACAATGGCATGTGGACATGGAAGAGAAGAGCACTGACGTGGATTGCGTGTCCGGTGCAATTGAGACTAACTAGGATTGCCTGTGGGCAATGGGGTCTTTTCGTGATATCGGGAAATCTAATCTAATTCTAGTAATTCTCAATAAAAATTTGTGTGACTGAAACCCACGTGAAAGGTTAGGGTGAGTGCTTACCAGTTACCATGACCTATACAATAAAAGCCTATACATGTGGAAAATTCGCCGAAATAATCATTTTTAAAAGGAAATAAAAACAAAAATGGGTAAAAGTAAAACTTTGGAGTAGGTCCCCACAAGTAGCTAGCTAGGTTGAAGGAAGGCAGAAGGGCAGGCAGGAAGATAGCAGCCTTTCAGACAAAAGCCTAATAGAGAGAGAACCAATCAAATTCAACTTGTTCAGTATGTTCGTGCTCCCCAATAACACCTCTCTGGTCTCGATGCACTACACTTTGACCCCACATACTCACATCACAGGCACCCCTTGAGCGCTGCTAAAACCCACAATCTTGCATATTTGATCATTTGCCGCACCCTTTTTCAAATCCACAATTAACCTTTCTAAGCATTATATTAAGATCATTTTCAAGTCTTCCCAAACACAACTTCCTAAGCATTATATTAAGATCATATTTATCACTCACTGAAACTGACCAAGCCTATCAATTCTCAAACTAAGCACGGTTAATTGAACACAATAATGTATTTAGTTTAATAGTTCATAATGTAGTTTAAAAGCATGCCATGAAGGAGAAATAGAAAACAGGGAAAGGGGGTTGGGTTTTATTTTTGCATTGTACCTGGCCGGAGGCTAGTGTGAGCTGGTTATAGCTAAGCTGAAGAGGGGTGGAAGTGACGTGAACGCCGAAGAAAGTGGCAGGATTTCTGTATAAGATCCTGACCGTTGAGTTCAAAGACAGCATATCTGTTGGCACCCCGCTTCCATCATTACCAGATTGCACATTCAGATTCTCGAACACTATCTTCTGCACTTCCCCCACATTTTGTGTTTGTTTGTTGTTCAACACACCAAATTCCATGTTATTGTATTGTATTGTCCAAATAAAAAAGCAGACAGCACAAGATGAACATGAAGAAAAAAGAATCAGAGTTAAGAAAGAAAGGGTTTAGGCCCCACAAATATTAATTTCGGAAATTGGTGATTTGCATCATCGTCCAGACCAAAAAAACAGCAAACGGAATTCATTCATTCCTTTCCATTGCCTCTTATCAGCAAACGAAACAGAGACAGGAACAGCATTAAAAATCAAATTAAATGCAAAAGCAGAGTCAGAGAGAAAGGGGGGCAATTCTGTAATTCCATCCCCCCAACACCACCAAAACACAACACAACCCAAAACCAAAAAGAACCATCTTTCCTCTCTCTAAGATGTCTCTGACCAGTTAAAGCTTTAAAACTGGAAAAGCCTCCCTCAAAGAATCCGATGGCAATGTATGAGGCACGCACGCACGCACGCACAATAATTAAAATAAAATAAAATAAACCAATCCATTAATTAACCAAAATATATTAAAAAAAAATAGAAAATCGAGTCCGGGAACACGAGAAAATGCACGATGAAATGAATAATGATGAATGAGAATGAGTTCAATGGGGTTCGTTCGAACCTTGACAATGACACGTGGCTTGTAGCTCTTGCTGGCACCCCAGAGGATCAAAGAGAAGACGGTGAAGAGAACGACGAAGACCAAGAAGAAGCAGAGGTAGTGCCGTACGTTGCGGCCAGAACCGCGACCGCCTACGTCTTCATCGTCGTCGTCCTCGTCATCGGCGCCGGATTCCTGGTGGTGGAGCTTCTTCCAAGGGGCGGCAGAGGAGGAGAAGTGGTGGTGGTGGCGGGGGTTCTTGAGGGAATTGGCGGAGAAGCGAGAGGTGGAGGACTCGCGGGAGTGGTGGATGGGTGAGCACACGGTGTAGTAATGGTGGTGCTGCGGTGAAGCGGCGGGGCTGGAACCGTAGGACATCTTCTCGACGTCGTGGTTGGAGGGGCTCTGGACGTAGTAAAGGGGCCGCCGTGGGGATCGCGGCGGCGAAGACGATTGGTCCATGCTCACATCCGAGTCCGATTTCGTGTGCATTCTTCCTCCTCCCATTTTCATTTTTTTTTTTCTCTTTTTCCTCTTCTTTGTTTCTCTGTTCTCTGTGTTGTTATTACTCGCACTCGCAGCACAGAAGAGTACTCTGTCACGGTAGCAGAGATATGCAGAAGTGAAGAAGAGAGAAGGGAGAAGCTTTTAATACTCGTTGGATGTTTCTTTTGTTAACAAATCATAAATTCATTTTAAGAAGGTAAGAATATCAATTTCTTCCTTCACCCATATTAATTATTTAATTAGTAAATGGGATTTTTTTGTTGTTGTAAAATTAATAAATGGATATTGAATAAATAATGGTTTGAAAAGTGGAGCCTTTGTGAAAAGGTATATCTTTCCGCCTTTGGGTTGAAAACTTGGTATGAACGTGGTGCCAATGCCGAACATGTCAGTATTTATTTGTATCAAGTTTATCATGCTTTTTTTGGAATGACTTTAATGTTTATGAATTTATATTTCGGATTTCATTATTTATAACTCAGCACTGAATATTAAATACCATATCCTTTAAAAAAATATTTAATCATTTTTAAATAGATATAAATATTTAGATTAATTTTAATATACTGATAATATAAAATATTTTATATGATCATTCATTTAAATGACTTTTCAAACAGTGAAAAGAGTAAACAATTATAGCTAATTTGATAGCATATTATTGGATAATGAAGTAAATTCTTTTTGGATTTTGCTAAGCAGGGCACTAGTTAAGGTTATTACAATGATTTAATTGATATGTACTGACAATATAAACAAGTTTTATACAGTTATCCAATAATATATTGCCACATAAGTTATGATAGTTAACTTTTACACCCATTAAAAAGTCATCTAAACAAAATATTTTGATTAGATGATGATGTAAAATATTTTTGCATTATTAGTATATCAAAATTAAACTCTACTAAAAATGTTAAGTTTCAAAACTGTATCATGAATGCAATGCTTTAAAAACATAAAGTCTCACTTTTCTAAAGCAAAAATTTCCTTTTTTTACTTCTTAACCAATGCTTTAAGGGAGATTTACTTGCATGCTCCCAAAGCGCTCTTAAAATAACCATAATCATTCAATATTATTTTAAAATACTTGAAACTTACATAAAAATTAAAAAAGTGTGACTATGGATATTTTTTAAGCATATATTAATAAATATTCTTTGTCATAAGGATATTCATCAGCAAACCCATTTTTTTCACAATATCCATGCATAAAAATTAATTCTTCAAATATTTAGTTGCAAAGATTTTTTTATTTTTCATATGAATTTAATTTGTATATGGTGTGAGTATGAAAAGACTTTTATTTATATTCAATCATATATTATCTTATTAATCAATAAAAATATATGACTCAACCATTCATTATCTTAAAAAATTATACAAATAAAAATATATTTTTAGATTAAAATATAAAATAATGAATCAAAACTAACTTCTCTCTAATACTCTACATGCTTTGGGAAAGCGTGAACAGCATTAACAATGACACGCACCTCCAAGATCCGAACTCCCAAACTCTGGTGATTTGTGAAGGGTACACTAAGTTGACGGGGTTACCCTCTTCGTGTGTCTGAATTGTTAAACTAAAAGTTGACAGTTTGCCTTCTCCATGTATATCTGACTTGTTTTGTTTTTGTGTAAATGGCTTATTGCTTATGCTAAATTATTCCGTTGAGCTCGCTCACCGATTGAAAAGGTGGATTGAACTAATGAAATAAAATGTCTTCTTCACCCTTTATTTTCAACTCCTCAAGCTAGTGAGGCGTAGCTAATAGGGGCATGGGTGGATTGGATTACGCAATCACGCCGGTTTTGGAAAAGACTTTTAATACGTTTGAAGTGTCGAAGAATGCATGATCATTACAAATGACTGTGGGGTCACCGTTACCAATTATTCATTCATGCATTAAAAACCGGAAGCCTTCGTCGTGTTTTACGGATTTGCGCCGGCAATATATAGATAAACGTTATAACAGAGAGTACGACGCGGTTGATGACAACGCATATATGGAAAGTGGGGCCCATTGGGATCCATTCGGCCGTGGTTTTGAAGCCTCTCTCCACCCAAGACTCTGACCCGGACCTAATGTTAATGTCGCTTTTTAATGCTTGGGCGGGTAGATACTGATCATTAAGCCCATAGTCTATAACTTTAAGGCTCCTTTTTCAAGCCCTCTAGTATTTGTGGAACATGGTAACCAAAATCCAATGGCCCACGACAACGAAGGAATAAGTAAAATCATGCAATTCTCACAGGTTACCAGTTTTTAAATTATTAAACGTCTATTTTCAAAGTACGTGGTTTACTAAATATTCATATTGTCAAACGACAGATAACATCTACATCCGAAATACATAAATATCATAGATAGATTTGTTCTTGGGAGCAAAAATTTCTTAAATTAACCAATATAAAATTATTCACAAAACTCACTCATAAAGTGTTTACCTTACTTTTATCACCAGACTAATCAAACATCAGGTAATCAAACTTTCATCCCAATAAACTATCATCCAATTATATATTAACCCTAACACTCATAACTTGAAAAATCATCAAAATAAAATTATTTAATTAGATAATACTGTCAGTTATTTATCGTCAAATTAACTCTATCTTAATTCATAAAAAAATAAAGTAACTCTATCCGACAGTTTGAATCTTCTTCACTATAGGATAATAGAAACCTAATATTAACAAGTATGAAGCAAAGAATCGAGGAAAATTTGCATTTGAAAGAAAACAATTTACGCAGTCCCCTAAATTTACAAGAGAAAGCGAGCAAGCAATACAATCACGGGCTTTCCAGATTCGAAAGCACCACAGCAGGCCCATTACTTTGCTGAGCCTGACCATTACCACTACTACCCAACTCAAAGTCCTTAACGAGCTCAGGATCCACATTCTCCTCGGGTTCCCAAGTGGGCTCATTCATATCGGCCCACTTAACCAAAAACTCGAGCTTCCCCTCATCCCCAACCCGCTTCCCAACCACCGCCTCCGCCACCGCGTACTCCAGACCCGCCTCATAGTCCCTCACCAGATCTTCCGCCACGAACCTCGCCTTCACCCACTCGTTCGCGCCACCGTCCTTCCACCGCACAAGATACTCCAAATTCTCACCCTTCCCCCTCCGCTCCAGAATCTCCTCCACCTCCGCGTACTCGTAAACCGCACCTTCCAACACCCTAACCACACCTTCCAAACCGATCCTCCTCCCGAACTGCATCGGATTCCCCTTCGGCGTCGCTTTCAGAATCTCCCTTGCCAGATCCAGCGCCGTTCTACCACGATCGTCCTCCACCTCCGGATCCGCACCGAGATCGAGCAGCAGCTTCGCGACGCCGGGTTTCACGTACCCCGCCGCCATGTGCAGCGCCGTAAGGCCTCCGGCGTTGTCGCGGTGGTCGAGGTCGGCACCGGATTCGGCCAGGGTTTTGACGCAGTGCTCGGATCCGAGCCCGGCGACGAAGAGGAGGGCGGTGCGGCCGTCGGAATCGACGGCGTTGACGTCGCGGCCGTCGTCGGAGTCGAGTATGCGGCGGAGGGCGGCGTCGTCGGCTTTCTTGGCGGCGGTCCACCAGGGGGACTCGTACTCGGAGAGGACGTCCTTGGCGATGAAGTCGGCGGAGAGCCAGGAAGGAGCGTGGCCGTCTTTCCACTCGATGAGGTATTCCATTGCGGCGGTGCCGGGGAGGGCGCGGCTGCCGATGATTTTGTTGACCTCGCCGTAGAATTCATCTTCGGCGGCGGCGTTGTCTTTTGGTGGTGGTGGTTGTTGTTGTTGGTGGTTTTGGAGGGCGCAGAGAGTTGGGAAGTTGTTGGGTTTGTGGCGAATGGGGAGGTTGTCGTGGTGAGGGAAGGAAGAAGGGAAGGTGTGTTTGGGAGGGAGTTTAAGGTGGGAAGCTGGTTTGGTGACGAATAATACAGCTTCCATTATTATTATTATTATTATTAATCTGGTTTTTTATGGTGGTGATGGTGGTGCTACTGCTACTGCTAGAGTGTGATGTGTGTGTGGGTGTGGTGGTTTTGGTTCGAGTTGGTTTGTTGAACTTGTGGCAGTGGCATGGTGGGTGTGAGGGGGAAGTGGGGGACGGGGTTTGGAGTGTGTGAGGTTGAGGATAAGGAATCACATCCAATCCAATTCATGGTTACAATTGGATGGCACGACGACAAGGGGAACTGCTGTGTCTCTTGTTTTCCTTTGCACCATTTTTTCTTTTTTTTTGGCTCTTGGCGCCATATAAAACATTAGCCACACGTTGTGAATAATTTGTGGTGTTTGACTCTCTCTTGTTTCTCGAACATGACTAATGCTGTATCGAATGAGTGATCTCGAAATCTCCAGGCGGTATAAAATGAATTTTTTTAAGCAAATATTGATGGATATGCAATGCAGTAACCATGTCGGTGTAGTCATCCTAGCAAAAAAGATTATCTCATACGCAGCAAATTAGCTTTTTGTTTTTGTCCAAGTATGTTCTTAATTGACAAAGAAGTGTAAACAATTTTCAAGCCACTTAATAGTCTTGTATTTTTATTTTAAAATTGAGAGAAAAATAGCAATCAATTATTGATCCAACAAATTTGGTTTGAGTGGCATTTTATATGAAAACTACCGTTGTTTTATGAAGAAATATACTCATACTAGCTTGATCAGGAAGAAGGTAGCGTATTACTAGACTGGGTAATGCCAAACTTGAACAAAATTCATAACATCTTTTACTTTTGGGGGGCCCTTGAGGAAAAAGTTTAGCTGGTTTGGGCACTGATCATTCCAGTAAGCCTATGCCCGTTTTTGTTGGCCAACATCTGTTATTTTCCAGAGAAAACATGTTAAGCGTCACTTTTATGGGGCTTCACAAATGACTTCCCCTGACAAAAGCCTTTCATTTTAGCTGATCGTTGCCCAGTCTCTTTTCTTTGTGCAGCTAAACGGTCCGGTCAGACCAAAAAAGGGTCCGGTCTGGTTTTAATTCATAACTAATTCCTGACCAAAAACAAAAAATCTGAAGCTGAGAGTGAAGCCAAGTCGCGAAGCCCAAAGTAATTTGCAACTCCATTCTCGTAGACCTGTAGACACAGGTATCTGTGATCTATTACTAATTAATTACTATTATGATAAAATAAAGACTAAATATCCAAACTAATTTCTCAGAGTTGTGTTGAGAGACAAGTTAGTTCTCAAATTTTGAAAATTTTAAATTTGTCCCTCAGGTTTTAAAAAAGAACAGATTGGTCATTCCGTACAATTAAAAAGGGGACAAATTAGTCCCTCTGTACACTTTACGAAACTGTACAAAAACTGTATGGAGGATTAATTTGTCCCCTTTTTATAAACCTAAAGAATTAATTTGGGATTTTCAAAACCTGAGGGATGAGTTTGGGTATTTAGTCTAAAATAAAAGTTTCAATTTAACACTTAATTTTTCAATTAACATTATTGTATTTTAGAATTTTTAAACTTAATGTTCTTAATCAATAATTAAAAATTTCATTTAAACAAAGTAATAGAATAAATATAATATATAAATACTTTTTACAATTATAATAATATTTATAAATGCCTCAATATTTATACACAATTGTAACATTATATATATAATTCATTTTATGTATTCTTATTTTTAATAAAATAAATAAAATATCAATTAATAGACAATTAATGACATTTCATTTTCTGGTTAATATATGCTGAATGTCTAATTTTTCTTCAATTTTGTTTTCCAATATTATCATCATTAATTATTTATTTAGATGTTTAAATAAAACTTCAAAGAAACGAAATTAATAAAAAAAAATTATTAATCATTTGAAAATTCAAATATAAATATGATAAAATATTGAAGTTGTTGTCAAATATTTAATTAAACACCTAAGATAAATATAATTATTGAAATATTTATTATTTTCCAATTTTAATTATATTTAAATAATTCTTGAAGTTACAATTTTAATAATAATTAATTTAAATTTATAAGTTTATTTATTTTATTTCAATAAAATGAAAATATAACTTCCTTTTTTTTAACGTGAAAATGGAAATATAACTTGATACACGCGTAACCATTATCAGTACATAGGTGACCATAAAGTCCAGGCATGTGTGTACATATAAATACACGCAAATCAATATTTGCTTTTCGTCTTGAAAAGTTTTTGCTTTGCTCCACCTCATACGCTTCAATTAAGGAGCAAAATAGTACAGCTTCGTTTATCATTTGAATGTCTTAACTCTTGACAATTGAAATAAGAAAAATAAGAAATTTTGCCTAATTAACTAAATTGTCATTTGTCAATGTTGAAGCACATGAAACGGATCATGCTCCCACGTGACTAGCTTATTGAAAATTAACCAACGACTTTACTAAAACAAATCACAAAAATAAGTCATAAATTGAATAGTTTTGCTATGTCCTCCAACAAATCCTCCTAATACTAAAGTTTTTAGAAAATGTATAAGCAATCAGTGCCTTGAAAACTTAAAAAGAGTGAGTAATAGCAATAAAGATTTAATATGTAGGAACATTTATGAGCATATTTAATAGGAGAATTTATAATTATTTTAAATTAAAATAACGAAGAGTGGGAAATTCTTTATTATTTTTCGATGCAAATCTCTTAGTAGTGGACAATATTAGTCAAATCCACCAAATTTGGTGTATACAGTGAAGAAAGATCGAACTTTCCAAACAAAACCCCCATTCATATTAGAAGGTGCGTGAATTGTTGTGATTTCCATGGCCCCATGAAGCTTCCAATTGATATTCCTCCCGCAGAAGTTCCAAACTTCAATCACAAGAGGCTACACCCAACAGCAGCCAAACAGCTAGCATACAGAGAATGTCCGAGAAGCGACAATCTCACTATTGTTTCCGCGTACAATTATTTTCGGTTTCATCAGCTTAATAAAAGAAATAATAAATCAATCATGGAAAGTGAGGCTTATGACTTGTTTGGGGAAGGAAATTAGATACACGAAAGATACCGTGTGTCGCGTCAGAGATCGCGGCCAAAAACACTGTCATCCAGCTTGCACAATGCACATAGCAAACTGGATCATAATACGTATTACCACATACACGCAGTCACCGCCCCTATTCCATTCCCATTTCAACCAACAGTTAATTTCATAAATACCCTTTATGTCTTTTCTTTATTATATTCTCGTTCACACCTCCTAGTATTATATAAATAATTCACAGCTACTCATTGGCTATGTCATCATATTCATATATTGCATCATTTATAGTACTATAATATTCGGTTGCCTCCAAGGCTCGCAACCTTAATTTACTCGTTTCATCTTTCTTACATATGTATTTAAGAGGGTGTATCTTGTTACTCTAGCCAACTTCCAACACTAACTTTTCTCCACCCTCCTTGTTGGATTTTCCATTGCCTATCCTTTCAATCTATTTGCTCTTTAATTTCTTTGTCAAACTCTGAAGTCCAAATCAAACCATTTTGTTGCTTTGGCTATATATGATCAACATGAATCTGGTCAGTGAAGCATCATCACTGCTGAGTTTCTGCTCAATATTGTTGCTTTTGAACAACACCCTTCACGTTGCTGCCGAGGACCCTTATAGATTCTTCGATTGGAACATTACCTATGGGGACATTTATCCCCTGGGAGTTAAACAACAGGTTTGTATTTGATCGTAAACTTGTTAACAGAGTGTTTTATCTTTCCTTATTTAATTTCTTTGCTTTAATTTTCTTTTAATTTATTTGTCTTTTGATGTTGACTTAAGTGTTCAATGGTTTGGTATTTTGCATTTGCAGGGAATTCTTATCAATGGCCAATTTCCAGGCCCCGAAATCTACTCAGTTACCAACGACAATTTGATCATAAATGTACACAATAACTTGCCGGAGCCGTTTCTTCTATCATGGTGACAATTCTCTCTCTTTATCTGCTTCATGTTTTTATTCCAAATTCTGTGACGTCTTACATCTCCTTCCACTAGGAATCAAAATTGCATCTCTTAATGTTCCTTTGGAAACTATAACTTTACTCGTTGCGTACTATGTGAATTTATCAGCCACACCTAGATGAAATCATGTATAAGCTGTATATCATTTTAAAGCTGTATTTAAATTAACTGTGAAAATAAAATAATGTTAATAATTAACTATAAGCATAATTTATTATGATAAAGTAAAATTTATATTTGAATGCATTATGTGAAAAGTAAGTTAAAGTTCTTTAATTGTTTGAATTCCATTAACAGAGCTGTTTCTATAGTAAGCTATTAAAAGTGACATAAAATAATTGTCTGCATATCATAGAATATATTAATACATAGAGATTCTTTGCATGGTTTTAATAAAATGTCATAATTCAAAATGATCAATTTGTGTTTGTATTTACAAAATCTTAAACAATACTTTCAAAAAGTTACTAGTATATATATGAATAAATTAAATATTATAATTAATTTTATTTATAGTTTTTAAACAAAGTTTAAGTGTACTGAAAATAGTTTCTAAGGAAAAGGGATTATCTTTTTTTTTTTTAATGGCTAAGATTTCAACCACGCACTTATTACATTTATTAAATCATATTAAATAGGGAACAAGTGTACATAAAAAGTTTGGGGAACACAAGTTTCTTCACACGGCAAGTCATGAATCACACGGTCACTTCTTGATATGCTTAGTGTAATCCGTAAACCAACTAGCAAATCGGTGCACTTTTAACTAAAGCGCGGTTCCGAACTGGAAAAAAAAAAATCACTAAAGCATGGTTGCTTGATCTCCAAAGTGTCTTGTTTTATTGCCTTTCTTGTCTCGATAGAACTAAATAATGTGGCAAAG
The DNA here is from genome assembly GCA_031216105.1 of Dalbergia cultrata. Taxonomy (NCBI): domain Eukaryota; kingdom Viridiplantae; phylum Streptophyta; class Magnoliopsida; order Fabales; family Fabaceae; genus Dalbergia; species Dalbergia cultrata. The sequence continues at coordinate 455,833 of CM062345.1, forward strand.
TTCCAAATTGTGGCTTTATTTTAGCTCCTTCTACTTATCTATCTTTTTGCTGTCGGGACATGTGTTTTGGTAAACTCGTGCATTAGAAGACTCTCCCAACCCCCATATTGCACTCGAGAAATATTTAATTACACTAAGAGGAAGAAAAAATATTTATTTTAATTATTTATTAATAAATAGAGAAATTTTATGGATTATTAATATTCTTTTTATATTTTTAATATAATATTTAATTTATTAATAATAAATAAAATAAAATAAATATTTTGTATTACTCCAAAATCACTTAAGAATTTTTCATTTCACTTACTTCACATTAAATGGTGGGCCACGACATAAAAGCAACCCCATATTTTACTTTCTTGCTGTCACCCATGGGGATTGAGTAAACGCCACCTACACCGATTTTTATTCAATTCACACACAATGACAGATGGACAAAAAAGAATCATGGGTTTAATAAATGTTGCTTCCACCCATCACTTTGGCCCTTTTACGTCTTGTCACGGACTAAACCCACTCAACTCCAAGCCCACTCCCAAAGTCCCACCGAATCCAAACATATACTCTTAATTGCTTCTATAGTGGAGTAAAATTCTTCACGAGTCAGGCCCATATTTCCTTTTGGGACCGGTTATAACAAATTAAAAAAAATACAAAATGCTAGTTGGATTTAATTTGTACCTACTTATGGTGTAAATTTTTTTTTATACAATTGATACATCAATCATGGTTATTGACTTTAATACCCACTACTTAAAAACGTTATCTGAATAAAATATTTTAGTTAGATGACTATGTAAAACAGTTTCATACCTTAAAAGTATCAAAATTAAACTAAAAGTATTCGATGCTTATTTGTTAGGTAATCAGAATTCTTGTATTCTTTAACATGTGAGTCTCAAGAAATAATTGCATGAAGAAGTTCTAACCCTTATCTTTCTTGATTTGTTTTGAATGGTTCAACAGGAGTGGCGTTCAACAAAGGAGAAATTCTTACCAAGATGGAGTTTATGGAACCACATGCCCCATCCCTCCTGGAAAGAACTTCACATACACACTTCAAGTCAAAGATCAAATTGGAAGCTTCTTTTATTTCCCATCTCTTGCTTTCCACAAGGCAGCTGGTGGCTTTGGGTCCATCAAGATCCTAAGCAGGCCATTGATTCCAGTCCCATTCCCACAGCCAGCTGATGATTTCACTCTCCTTATTGGAGATTGGTACCAAATTGATAACAAAGTAATCGAAACACAAACTCAACACACAATTGTGCTACATTAGTCTCAAAGATCTGTTTGTTGTGGCCCCTATTTCAATTTTTTTAACTACTTTTACTAATATATGATTGTATGAATTGCAGAAGCTGAAGGGTATTCTAGATTTTGGACACAAACTTCCATTCCCTCAAGCTGTTCTAATCAATGGTCGTGCAAACGGTACAACATTCACTGTTGAACAAGGTATGCATGCCTCTTATTCTCATCTCTCTATATTTTTTCATATCACCAACATGTTGGGGCGATAACACTATTCTACCATATGTTATATGAACAACAGGGAAAACATATAGGCTTAGAATAATAAATGTTGGACTTCAAAACACACTCAACTTCAGGATTCAAGGCCACAGAATGAAATTGGTGGAAGTTGAGGGAACTCACACTTTGCAAACCACATATTCCTCAATAGATGTTCACGTGGGACAATCTTATTCTGTGCTCATCACAGCTGATCAAGCACCAAAGGACTACTACGTTGCTGTTTCAACTCGCTTCACTGATAAGGTCCTCACTAGTACTGCCATATTTCACTATAGTAACTCCCAGCAAGCTGTTTCTGGCCAAGTCCCTGGTGGACCAACTACTGAGATCGATTGGTCTATTCAACAAGCTCGGTCAATCAGGTAATTCTCCTATACCAACATCTCCATCATTCTTTGTTCCCATTTCCAAGTTTAGCTTATCAACCCTTTTTCAGCAAATAGAAATTTTTTATTTTGGACAATGAAAAATAGACATCATGTGGGCATAATAAAAGAGGGACACATTCTTGACTTTTCTCTTCTCAACAATGACACTCACCAAATTATTAAATACTTATAAACATAAATAGGATTGTCTACTCAACAATAATAAAATATCTTTCTTCTAAAATAAATATCTTTTTCATTTTTTAGATTCATTCATAAAGTGATTTGTGTGCAGATACATTATTTTATAAATGAACTTAAAAAGTAAAAAAAAAGTATTTATTTTGAAATAGAGAGAACAATTTAGAAAAAAATTATAAGTTAATTATGAGTCTTATCACCAATTAAAGCCATAATATCACTATGTTATTAAGTATAATCTGGATGCTTTATGAACCACAATAATTTCTTGGACATTACTTAGAATTTTGTTTGTTTGTTTCTTTATAGTAAAATCCAACTTTTTGATGTACCAATAACATTTCTCTAAGTTGCAGTTAATGACCTGCTAAACAACCTTCACATTAATTATTCATCAACTAACATATTACAATTTTTAGGACAAACCTGACTGCAAGTGGACCAAGGCCCAATCCACAAGGCTCTTATCACTATGGTCTCATAAACATAAGCAGGACAATAATTTTGGAGAGCTCAGCAGCACAAGTTAATGGCAAGCAGAGATATGCAGTAAACAGCGTGTCCTTCATTCCTGCTGACACTCCATTGAAGCTAGCAGATTACTTCAAGATTGGTGGTGTCTTCCAAGTTGGAAGCATCCCAGATAACCCTTCACGCAAACCCATGCATCTTGACACATCTGTCATGGGTGCTGATTTTCGAGCTTTTGTTGAGATTGTGTTTCAGAACCATGAAAACATTGTCCAGAGCTGGCACATTGATGGATACTCATTTTGGGTTGTTGGGTAAGAATTTGAACATATTTTCCATTAGTTTTCCTGCAAGGATACTGGTTAATGATTCCAAAATGATAGTAAGTTTTACATAGAAAAATGTGCTTTTAAAGATTTCAACAACAGGGTTCACTAAAAAGTTTATAAACTTCACTTTTTGGAATCCTTAACCATGCTTTTAAACTTTTTTTTCTTAATATCTTCACTTCAAATCATTGAAATTTCAACATGGTTTGTTTCTCATGCAGTATGGATGGTGGTGTTTGGACACCTAATAGTCGTAACCAATACAACCTTAGAGATGCAGTTTCAAGGTGCACAACACAGGTTGGTTGTTTTTCAGTTGGCAAATTCTCTTTAATCATTCATCAATATATATATATATATCTCCAAATGCAACATTAGCTTATTGCTAAATTTTGTTTCTCAGGTATATCCTAAGTCATGGACCGCAATTTATATGGCACTAGACAATGTGGGTATGTGGAATGTGAGAAGTGAATTTTGGGCACGCCAGTACCTTGGACAACAATTCTATCTGCGAGTGTATTCTCCAGTTGAGTCCACCAGAGATGAATATTCACTTCCAAAGAATGCTCTTCTTTGTGGCAGAGCTGCAGGCAAAACAACCAACTAGCCATGTAGCTGGGAGCTGACTTCCTTGGGTCTCATTCTTTTGCAAATTCATCCACAATTCATTTGTACTATTACATAATTACCACCACATTTGTTATAATAAATTGCCCCTGCTAATTTATTTTTTCAAATTTATGTTTTCCCGGATGTAATAGCATATTTGCTTCTTTACCACAGTGAAATGGTACGAACATGCATAGAGGCAACAAGCCAACAACAATAAAATTTTGTTTTAATATTTGGATTTCAAATGTGGTGCAGTATTTCATACAATAGTTCGGTATGTCATTAAGTCAAACACAGCCCTTATTTCAAAATTTTAAAAACATATTTAATCCAAATATTTTCAAGAACTGAAAGGCATAGGGTATGTCTAATTGAGGGATAAAAATGAGGAATTTTTTTTTATTGATGAGCACTTATGAAAATTTTTTACATGTTTTCATCCCTAACTAAACACACTGTTAATCTAGATGAATATAAAATTTTGCGATTGATTTGTTTTTTGTTGAATTTTGTGATGGTTTAGAATTAAGTAAAATAACATGTGATCTGAGAAAAGTGACAGGCCAACTTTTCTTTGGGTTGAAGCTGGCCCAACTTATTTGTCACAATAACTTGACAGCCTATTCAAGTTGCCAAGCACTGCACTAGATATTTTATTTTATTTTATGGACACAAGATTTAATTCTTAAACTATATCTTGTTGAGAACTCACATCTTAAAACCTGACTTCAATTTAACTTTAATTCTTAAGACTTCAATTTTTTATACACCTTTCATTTAACTTTAAGTTTATTTGACTGCCAAACTTAAAATCCAAACTTAGATTTTTCCACTTTCTTCTCATTTTTCACCTTAATTAAGGTGACCGTTACTGTCTTCACGTTCTAATTCCCTTCTGTCCAATGAAATTTCCAATCATAGTTTGCACTTTTTCAAGGGCAGTCTATTTTTGGGTCGCGACCAGCCTAGGAATTGAAAGAGAAACCGAAAATTAAAGAGAGAATGACATGCAATGGTAACAGTGCATAACCCGGTGAACTTAAGCACGCTTGATGTGCCTGCCCATGATAACATCACAACTCTAAAGTACTAGTAATATCAAAAGTTGCCCGTGACGTAAACCCACCCATTCCATTAGATTCAGAAATTAATTGGGCATCTTGTGGGTACGTTCATAAAATTGGCACAAATATCCAATGGTATGGTTTGCTCATGTGCTAAAATTGAAATACGCTTGATTTTTCATATCATTTACTGTTATCCCTGGAATTCCTTCATTGTTCCGTGGTAGTAGATAAATAGATAATAAAAACCTGTCCATCGGTTGGTAACTTTTGGAGATCCACGATCATAATCATTCACTTACAGAAGTGGGCCCCACCGTGGATAGAAGGCTGAGATATTCGTTGATCAACAAGTTCTAATTAATTTGGTATAATAAAGAAGTGCAACAGAGCATCCGTGATGGCGAGAGTATATGCAAGCGAAAAAAAGGGAAATGCCACTCACTCACTCACAACCCTCAGATGAGAAGTTATCTTTATGACGCAAAAGATCCTTGTATCGACCCAGTGACACGTTTCCAGATATTCCTGTTCTGTACCAAACACGTTCGTGTACTGTACTCTGTAGCTTCTCTAGTGAAAAAAGCCTATACAATGCAATACAATAAAATAAAATTCTACTCTCTCTCTCTCTCTACTTTTAAATATATTTTGAGAATCAGTAAAAATTTAATATATTGTAAAATTAACATATTTGAATATAATATTTGTGTCAAACAATACTTATATCTAAATACATTAATTTTATAATATATTAAATTTTTACTTATTCTTTAAAAGATATTATTTATGATTATTTTAATAAATAATTATTTTTTACTCAAAAATTTTTTTTATATATTTAAATAATTTTTTAAAATAATTAAATTTTTTTAAAAAATAATTTTTATTTTTTATAAAAATTAACTTGTATAATTATTTTTTCCAAATATAAAACAAACGATGGATGGAGTATTATACATCTCGTCTCATAGCTAACGTGATGGAAATTGGAATACTTCCGCCACACACAATGTCAGAATTGTCTGCGTCTTTTGTTCCACTACATGACGGTTCACGAGAACACCAACAAGGGAAAACCTCTCTAATTGAACACGGGTCCCACATTCGATGAGATTTTACCCTGGGAGACAAACTGACCTAAGTAGTCAAACAAAACACCCACCCTTGAACATGGTTTTCCACCAATGTGATGCTTGGATAACCGAGCACACGGTTTTTTAAGATGAGATTGGGCACAGGTTAATTTTCCCCACCACTAGACACACACCCCAATAAACAGTTAACCGCCGTTTGGTAATGTTCCCGCAGGTCCATTTCCCTCCATCTCGATCCAACCAAATTGCGCCACGACATCAACACTTAACACGCTGGAACTAAAAAACAACGTTAATAAGGTGATGGACCCTACGGAAAAGGAACGTGTCGGGTGCTTGACCCTGCTGTCACGGAAAGACAGTGTCTGCAAACGGCGTCTTCTTTTTTTTTTTTTAGCTTTTTGGCCCTTCACTTACCTATCAAATCATCATCACAGCCACACTCCTCTCTTATTCAGACAAAAAAAGAAACAAAGAAAGAAAGAGAAAGGGAAGAAGAAGAATGTGTATGTGAGTAAGAAACAGAACAAAAGAACAAGCGAAAGAGAACGTTGAGGGTGTTTAACGACAACGGTGTCTTGTCTTCTTCACTTTCCCCCTTTTTTTTTTCCCTTTCTTCCTCACTTCTGTTACTGTTTGGTGCTGCATTATGTGAAATGCGGGTTACTGAGTGAGTGAGTGAGTGAGATCTGAGTGAGCAAGCGAGTTAAGTGGCCGTTACGACAATGGGGAGTGTTTCCTCGGAGGATGGTTCCGACCAACAGAGTGACCGTTGCGGCAGTTACAGCCTCAGTGCTGACGTCAGCGAGTCCGAGAGCTGCAGCAGCTTCTGCGGCGGAGGACGCCGTTTTGAAGCGGACGCCGGAGCTTCCAGCTCCGCCAACTTGTCTCCGCGTCCCGGAGGTGTCGCCGATGGACACTTCAACTTTCCGGCGCAGGTCATGCTTCCGGTCATCGGCGGCAAGGATGTGGTTGTCTGGGATCACAAGCCCGACAAAAGACACCTCGACTTGTCAGGTTCACAAATCGTTTAGTAATCAATTATTGTGTTTTTATTTATTTATTATTATTTTGAGCTATTGTTCAATTGGGTCAAGTGAATTTTACTTAAACAAGTTAGTTGCCTCAGATTTACATGGGGTCTTCCCAAATTTTTTTTTTAACAGTGCTAATTTTAACAGCATTTGCATTCTTTTGCAGAAGTGGAAATGATGAAGGAGAGGTTTGCTAAGCTTCTTCTTGGGGAAGACATGTCGGGTGGAGGGAAAGGTGTCTGCACAGCCCTTGCAATCTCTAATGCAATAACCAATCTCTCTGGTTAGTCATTTTGTATTTGGATTTTTAATTTTTTTAATTTGCATATACTTTTTGTTTTCTGGGACTGTAATTGACTTGGGGGATTATTGGTGCAAACTAAAAATGGCAGCAACTGTGTTTGGTGAGTTATGGAGGTTAGAGCCTCTAGCACCACAGAAGAAGGCCATGTGGCGCAGGGAAATGGAGTGGCTCCTCTGTGTGAGTGATTCCATTGTGGAGCTTGTACCTTCTGTGCAGCAGTTTCCTGGTGGTGGAACATATGAGGTCATGGCGACGCGTCCTCGCTCGGATTTGTACATCAATCTTCCTGCTCTGAAGAAGCTGGATGGGATGCTGCTCAGTATGCTTGATGGATTTCAAGATACACAGTTTTGGTATGTTGATAGGGGGATAATCTTGGGTGATTCTAAGGATTGTGATGATGATGCATATTCCCCTGGAGAAAGGGGTAGGCCTTCGGTTAGGCAAGAGGAGAAGTGGTGGCTTCCTTCTCCTAAGGTTCCACCAAATGGCTTGTCTGAGGATGATAGGAAAAGGTTGCAGCAGTGCAGGGATTGCACCAACCAGATATTAAAGGCTGCCATGGCAATTAATAGTTCTGTTCTTGCTGAAATGGAAATTCCTGGTGCCTACATAGAATCTTTACCAAAGGTAAAATGTTGTCCTTTCATTTGTAGTGCAAATAGGAAATAACCCATGTGTATATCATATATGTGATGAATATCCATTACATTGCTATCTTGATTATGTTTTGACTATAATATGTCATATTTGTGAATTGACAGAACGGAAAAGCTTGCCTAGGGGATATTATCTATCGATACATAACTGCTGAACAGTTCTCGCCTGAATGTCTCCTTGATTGCCTAGATCTCTCTTCGGAGCACCACACTCTGGATATAGCTAATAGGATTGAGGCTGCTGTTCATGTGTGGAGGTTGAAGGACCATAAGAAACATGTAAACTCAGTGAAATCCAGACGCTCTTGGGGTGGAAAGGTGAAGGGCCTAGTTGGCACTGATGGGGAAAAGAACCATTTTCTTGCCCAACGAGCAGAGACCCTTCTACAAAGCTTGAAACACAGATTTCCGGGGCTCCCTCAAACAGCACTAGATATGACCAAGATACAATATAATAAGGTGCATTATCTTAAATCTTAATCTTCAGTTTTGATTGAACTCAATATTCCATGTTGATATACAAAGCATGGCCACTGCTTAGACAGAACGTAATTACCTATGTTAAAGTAAATTAGCTAAGTTTTTCGTGGTACATTATGTTAATCTTTTTCTTTCTTTTTTTTATTGAACTCCTAATCTATTATGTAATGCAACTGTGGACATGTCTGAGAAGTTCTTTTTGTCATTCCTGTTAGATCTCACAATTTTGAGGAATCATTTCAAAATTAAATCGTGCAATTTTATGAAGAGCTACTAGAGCAAAGTTATACAAGTAATTAGTGAGAGATATGAAGAGTTTTCTGAGATCAAATGCATTATAGTTTCGCTGCCTTTTCACAATTTTATGGTTCATATTGATGATTGGTGCTTTTTTCCCCCAATTTTATGGTTCATATTGATGATTGGTCATATCTTCACAATGATTTTCGTCAATTATTAAATCATGGGTACAAGTAAACATTGTTTCCAATTCAAGCCTTGTAAGTGATTTGTTATTGGTGGACGGGGGCTCAGAAGTCAGAATCAACAAATAAAGTTGTGTGTTATTTTCTTTTCCTTGCAGGATGTAGGACAGTCTATTCTTGAGAGTTATTCAAGGGTGATGGAGAGCTTGGCCTTTAACATAATGGCAAGGATTGATGATGTCCTTTATGTGGATGATTCTATAAAGCGATGTGCAGCTGCAGAATCTATCTCTCTTTTCAATAGGGGAGGTTTTGGTGGTCTACCCATCCAGAAGAGAATGTCTCCAAGCCCCTTCTCAATTCAACACAGCCCATATGCCTCTCCATTTGCAACCCCAACTTTCTGCTCCTCCCCTCCTGTTACTGGGAGCCCTTGCAGTCCAAGAAGAACACATGCTGTGAAGAGGAATGATCCAAAGGACACGACAGATTCAAAGTCAGAAAAGTTTGCCTCAGCTGAATTTGAGAGGGTGTGGTCATACACAGGAAACCTCAGTTCAAGAAGAGTGTCTGGTGATGCTCCAGAAAGAGACTAGATCTACAGCTACAATATTATTGACTTTGCATCTGTAGCTGGTCAACAATCATCCATGTCTTCTAAAAGTGGATCTGGCTAAAGGCCTTTGGTCCAACCCCACCCCACCCCCTGTATGAGGGTCTAATTTTTGTATATTCTTACTTCCTAGGTAGTATTTGTAGGATTATGTTGAGAAGATTATGCCAATGAATCATCAGCTTAAAAGGTCCCCCACCTAGATGCTGTTATAAATGCCTAATGCGAAATAGTGTTCTGGATTATATTAACCAATTCAAGATTCAAAACTTGTATTTCACCCCTGCCCTCCTCACCACCATAGCAGTCGGTGGAATTTAACCAGGCCAAACCAGTTATGCAAATGAATCTTTAACTCACAAAATATTGAAAACCCATCAAGTGTATATTATTACTATTGAGTAGTAACTCAGTATGTGTCAAGCAAAATGATTTGTTGAGACGCTGTCAAGCTGACTATCAATGTAAATAGCCTCATAACTAGGGCGATTAATTTGACCGCCGGTTCATTAGGCAAGCTAGCGTATGTGCCAAGAAACCAAAGCATGAGCGATTACTTGTCGAATGGCATCTTTGTTGACTGAAAAAACAAAAAAGAGAAAGACTGGCATCCTTTTTCTTTAGTGTCTGTAGTGACATCAATGTTAGCTTTCCCTTACAGGTAACATCATAAGGGAAAAATTTGGGATTGGAGACCGGGAAGATCTAGTTTGTATCGGCAACAGTAATTGAAGTTCCACAGCACTACTTTGAGCAGAGAAGCTCTTTTAACCTATGTCCTCTAATTTTAGGCTTGCCCCGTAAGAGAAGTAATCCATCTATCTATCTGCTTTCATCCTCATAAAGGGGAAGGCATTAAGTACAATAACAGCAACGCATGTGGGGTGTGGCTACTGGCTATGTGGATCTGGACCACTTTGGGCCAGTGATACAAACCATGTTTGCATATAGGATGTACCAAATAAATAAAAACGTTAACAATCTATAATATATAGCTTTCTATGTAAGAAGCAGTATAGCGTGCGCGCGCGCACATACACCCACATTATTGGTAATATATATAGTGCTTGCTTTGACTAGCCTTTAATTTGCCGTCCAAATAATGCACTGAGAGCTGCCATATGGGGCGTCTCCTCAGTCCTCCCCAACCAGCCAATACAACCCTCCACCCTCCCCATTTTGGCTTTTATTTTATGCCGTCTACATTTAACTTTGTAATAATAATAATGTTTCCATAGACAATTCATTAAACATAAAAATTTCACCAAACTCTGCAGGTTCTATTTAGACTGTGTATAGCACAGAGCGCTTGCTAGTGTAAAATTTAATTTTAGCACGCTTGTCAACCATATGTCATCCCTGGTGCAAATTGCTCCATTGATTAGACCCCTTCCCTAAAATGCAGTTGGCTCTGTTGTCTCTATATTGAAAGACCTTCCAAATAGCTAAACTAGAGAGATAGGTTAGAGTGGGACAAGAGTATTTATCACATTTAAATAAACAATACTATAGAGCCAAAAGTTTCGCTAAAATTTTTTCGTTTGATTATTAACTCTTGAACAAAAGGTTAATTCTTTCATTTCATTCAACAAAAACCATAATTTTGTTAATATTTTTTAATTGGATAACATTACTCTTTCTATATTGATATAGGGTGTACACGTACAAACACGTAGACCTTTAATAATTTAACTATAGAATAGCGGTGATAAATAATTAAGAGGTGGAAACCAAATCTAATGTTTTCTATTTTAATTATCGACATTATTGTTTTAAAAGAAAAGTCAGAAACCAAATCTATTGACAGTAACACAATTCAATCCAACGCCATCCACGCCCGCCCAATAACTGTGGAGTTAGATTGGTTTTGGTCGAAATAAATAATGAATTGTTATTTATACTTATTATGTATAAACACCATATCCACTCATATCTTATTTATTATTAGATAAGATATGAACTCCATTCAAGTGAGATCTACATCCAATCTAATGGTAGATGAAATTTGGTTTTGGTTGAAATAAATAATGAGTTATGTCATTTATACTCAATATACATAAAACACTATATCGATTCACATCTCATCCACTATTAGATAAGATATGGACCTCATTCAAGTGGGATCTATACCCAATTTAATGGTGGATGAGATGTGAGTCAATACGGTATCACATAGTTAATAATTACAAATAACATTTATGATAAATAATACTAAGAATGAAGATGAATTTACTTGGAGCCAACAATCCCTAGACACGTAATTACCATGGCCCCAAGACCCGTAGCCGAAGCAGATTAAGCCAACCCAGGTAAAATAAAGAGCAATTTGGACTTTAGTGGTATGTTTGGCACATGGAGAAAGAGAGAAACACATACCCATTAGAGATTGGAGTAGACGGTCTGCAACCGCCCCACGTGTCCCGGCCACAAATTGATTAGAGGCCACCAGTGATTCTTTTCACCTTATAGGACTTCTTTGTTTTATGTAAGTGGAGCAGGTAGTGTGAGTCTTGTTCTAGAATAAATTTTCTGGAAGAGTATTAGAATAATGAAGTTGTAACTACAGTACATATAATAATAAACTTCGTAAACGTGCACCTTATGAGTTTTTTACTCAAAATAAAATGAAAAGGGAGAGATTATAGAGTTGTCTGGTTTTACAGTTTACTACACCTTTTTTTTTTAATAGAAGTAGATTTAAATTAACTTCCCTTAAATTACAATTTTGTTTGTCAAAATTACATTGAAATCGACTAGAATTGACTTCTTCTATGCCATTATGCCAGACTCAGGTCGTATCAAATCAAATCATGTCGGGTGCACAAAAAAATGAACTAAAATCAACTATAATCGACTTCTAAAGTTGATTTCAACTTATTTTGAGCTACTCCATTTTTATAAATATAGCTCCAAAGTCTACTTGTATAATGAAAAAAATTATTGAGTTGCTATACAGATTTTGGTGAGAATATGACAAAGAGCTACGTTCATATTCTTGTCCATTATAATAGTGAGATTATAAACACAATCAAGGACGAGACATTCATTAGTGATAATCAAGCACGGTTAGTTGTCTGTCCACCTATTAGTTTGTTGGAGTTGCAGAGAAAAATATTAGAAGAGTATGAGGGTAGCAACATACCGTGAGAGAAATGGGCTCACTTTGCTAATTAGGGCCATCGATTTGGGCATATGACAACCCATTTTTCAGAGTGTATGAATGCTGTCATGAAAGGCACCGACAATCTCCTCATTACTGCCATAGTAAAGTCAACATATTATCGACTTATTGAGTTGTTCATTAGAAAGAAGAATGAGGCAAAGACTCAACTTGTAAGTGGCTAAAAATTTTTAGAGACATTGTTGAATGCGATTGAGGAGCACAGATGACACTTTGGCAGCCTGAGTGCCACTCAAGTAACCCAAGAGACTTTTGAATACTTGGTGTTTGAGCGAGATGACATCGGCAATCGTGGTTGGCGGGAATTCAGGGTGGATTTAACAAAGCGATGGTGTAATTGTGGCAAATTCCAAAAATTGCATTATCCATGCCGTCATGCGCTTGCCGCCATATCTAATGCCAGACAAGAGTGGACTTCTTTTGTTCATAAAGTTTACACCATGGAGTCGGTGTTCAATTTGTACAAAATGGAGTCCTCGGCAGTTGCTAATGAAGACATGTGACTACACCATATACTGGGCGTCTTATACAACCAAATCCTGTGCTTAAGCGAACTACTGAAGGCCATCCAGTTTCCATTAGGATTCATAACGAAATGAACGAGGTTGATCTAAGACAGCAAAAGTGACGCTGACTGTGTAGGGGAGTGGGTTACACCAGACGATCATGCCCCCATGCTCCATCCTCTAGCCAACGCCACTAATTCCCAAAGTGTTTTTGTTGCTCTCTACGTGTTATGTTTTATTATCACGCAATCAGGTTATTATTGTTTCTTTTTATGTGTTCAGTGCTTAGTGTAATATTGTTATTTTTCTTTGCAATTGTGAAGTACTTGATGTAACTTCATTGTGGTCTCTTAATTAATGTAATGCTTAATGCTTGTTGCTACCCTCATACTCGTCTAATATTTTTCTTTGCAACTCCAACAAACTAATAGGTGGATAGACAATCAACCATGCTTGATTATCACTAATGAATGTCTCGCCTTCAATTGTATTTATAATCTCACCATCATAATGGACAAGAATATGAACATAACCCTCTACCATATTCTCACCAAAATCTGTATAGCAACTCACTAAATTTTTTCGTTATGCAAGCAGGCTCTGGAACTGTATTTATAAACGTGAAGCAACTCAAAATCGGTTGAAATCAGCTTTAGAAGTCAATTAAAATTAACTTTTAACACATGTCAGTTACTGACACGTTTTGACATGTGTTCAAAATCGATTTTAATCAACTTTAGTTTATTTTTGGCATATATAAGATGATTTGACTTGACACAACCTGAGTCTAGCATGATGGCATAGAAGAAGTCGAGTTGACTTCAGTGTACTTTTGACAAAAAAAATTGCAATTTAAGGAAAGTCGATTCAAATTGACTTTTATTAGGATAAAAAAGAAGAGGACATATATGTAATAAACTATAAAATGAGACAACTATGTAATCTCTTTCCTTTTTCATTTTATTTGTGTTAAAAACTCGGCACCCCTTATAGTCTTTTGAAAGGGACAATTGACCCGTTCTGTATTATAATTACTTCAAATATATAAACTTAATTGGGCTCTATCGTCAAATGAAAAAAATAATAAAATCAATTGACCCTCCCTCGTCATTTGCTTTCAGAATTTATGATTTTCTATAATGTGTTGGTTTTTCTAATTTTATTTAGGCATTTCTTGGATTTACGCATTGCCATTTTCTTCAACTTCAAGCAACACTTACTAAGAATTGCTCTTTCTCTAGCAACACTTTAAAAACGTTGCCTATTTTTGGGATCAAAGGCCACACCAATGGTGAAAATAAAACATGTGTTGCCTTCTTTTTCTCTGACTAAGGCAACACTTTAAAAGAGTTGCCTTTTCTAATCATAGGCAACAATATTTTGTCTCACGCCCTCGAACCCACTCAACCCCTCAATGAAACACACACAAATTAGAGTTAGAGAGAACAGTATATAGCAGGCGGGGTGAAGGAGGAAGGAGTGAGGAGCAAGCTAAGCAGTCTGAACAGACATAATACTAGTTGCAATTGGAATTCACATCCAATCCAATCATGTAATGCAAGATGCCGTTAAAATCATTAACAAATAAATAAAATAATGCTTACTGCCAATTTTACTCCTCCACCTTAAAACACCATACTTAATTGTGCCCAGCCCAATTACTGATGCCTGCCTGAACAAAACTGCCAGAATTAACATCAATGTTGATCATACATTCATACCAGCCCTTTTTAATTTGCATTTCTGGAAAAATAAAATAAAAATAACAGCTTCCTCTGACTGACCACTAGATAGATACATTATTATTCATATCATACGTACAACCTTAAGCAGTATGCTTAATTATTCTACATGGCAAACTGTTGACCCTTTAATTTGGCCAAATAAGATTTCTAATCAATCAAATATCAATAAGAAGTTGTTGTTAAATATTTTGAAGTTTGGTAAAGAGAAAGGAGTTAAAATTTAAATCCAGTGAATAACTTAACAAGAGTAAATGTTTTTACACAGCTACGATATGTATAGCAGATATAGGTCATAACATTAAATAGTACAAGAATTTAACATATACTTAGTCATTATAACAATTGAAAACATTCCTGGACATCATACGAATTTTATGCAAAGTAATATGTTGATTGAAGTCAGAAAAAATTGAGATTTTTGAAAAAGTATAAAAGAAAATGTTTTATTACCTGTAACATCTCGACCTCCCTTGTTTTTTAGCACATGTTATGTTTGCCCTATTTTTTTCTCATATATTTTTTCTTGCTGGGACCCCGCATGCGGATTCTCTGTTCACACCACTGAATGACATGCTTGGTGATCCACGCATTATTTCTCCATTCTCCATCTACGAGCAATCATATTCATACTTAGCTTGATTTGCACGAAATTTTGCGAATAATTAGTAAAGAAAAAGTGTCGACAAATACCGTCTTCCTAATATTTACACTACTATAAAGTCATTATAAATTAATATTTCACTTTTTTTTTCTTAGTTGTAAATTTTAATAGTATTAGACTGTTACTGAGACCGTTGTCCAATTGACATATATGTTCAAGTCTTTACACTTAAATATGATGTTAACATACATTAGATATTTCTACTAATAAAATTCAAGACTACATTTATAGAGCACGAGTTAACCGACTTCGCCCGAGTCGTCGTCCTATGATAATTACTTTTGCAATTTATGGCTATTCTTTATCAAATTATTATTTAAATAAATCTAATTTGTTATAAATAAAGGCCTATGATGAGCCTTCGAGAAGAGAATCAGTACTCGACAACCGAAGAAAGAGTTGATGGTTGATAGCCGCTAGCTAGCTAGGCACAACAAATACAAAGCAAATTAAAACACACACACACATACACATGCACTGATCCCATCTCTAAGTTCTCAACTACAACAAAGCGTACACACACAAACACACGCTTTAGCTGGTGTGGAACTCACGAGAGGTGCAAGGAAAAGCGGGACAAAGGTCGTCACAGGAGTCACAAGAAAAAGCAGGAGAGTTTTGAAGAGGAGGGAATAATGGAGACAAGAGTGACTAGTACTGGCTCAGGTTCAGGCATCACAATAAAGAAGAAAAGTGATGGACATGGACAGGTTCTAGACGGTTCCAATATTATGGAGTTGGTTGGGAACGAGCAAGTTTTCAGCAACTTCGTGGACCATAAGTTCCAGGAGTTGGATAAGGACAGAGACGGTACGCTGTCTGTGAAGGAGCTTCAGCCTGCTGTTGCTGATATTGGTGCTGCCCTTGGTTTGCCTGCTCAAGGCACTAATCCTGATTCTGATCACATCTATTCTGAGGTTCCTTCCTTGGTTCCTTTCATTTCTACTCTTTTAATTTTCTCAACTCACCCTCTTCTCTCTCTCTCTCTCTGTCTCTCTCTCTCTCTCTCTATATATATATATATATATATATATATCTTTGTTTTTAATTCTAGGACAATGTTATTTATACGTTAAAAGTAGACATAGGATACCGGATACCATATAAGATAGATACCCTTAACTACATACATGTTTCTTTTCTGTTTATGATATCAAGCTACCAAGTACCAACCTTGATGTCTGCCTTTGATCTTTATACAATTGTACTCTTCTTAGTGTAGTGTTATCTTTCTTGGTTGAACTTTTAAGTATTATTAGCTTCTCTCTTCATTTGATGCTTTTGCTATAATGGATTGGGAGTTTCAACAATGCTACGAGGCGGGTGAGATGAGCCTGAGTCTCGGTGTAAATGGTAAGCTGTTGCCTTATAACGTGGAGTACACGAGTTCAAGTTCTGCTAACAGTGCCCTCCCCAAAGCTAAGTCGGAGTAGGATTGCGTTGATTGATTTCCTTGCTTTCTGCCACATTTGGTAGAAAAAGAAAGAGTATCAATATAAATCGTTTTTACTTTCCATGTATAGCAAACTCAATCTTCTATTTTGAAAATTCCCTTCCCTTCACAAATACCTGAGTTGTGCAACAGAGAAAAATAAATTACTAACTATGATGACTAAGGGGTAAGAAGGTCCTTTGCAGTGAAGTTTATCATTTATCATTCTCACTGAAAAAGACTGAAGGAAAAATGTGTTGTTACAGGTGTCAAACCGACTTGGTAAGAAGATAAGGGTGTTGTGTATGCTTTTGACTTTTTCTCTGGTTTAAGTTTTTGGTGTTATTTTCTGAATTCTAATGTTTACATACGTTCAATAAATTATTGTCGTGTCCAAGGAAAAACAATTAGTTCTTCATCATTGTGATGTCATTATCTTCATCAGATTTGTTTCGGTTCCAATGTCCGTTGTTTTTTTTCTGATTAAAATATTATTTGGAAAGTGATTTAAGCTTTGTTTCGGTTTGGAAAAGAACTACCTCGTCTTTCTGTATCTTCTGCCAATTTGCAAAATCTCTATGTGATTAATGCTTTACTAGTTGATGGAGATGCAGACCAAAAAAATTTTTTATAAGGTTTTTTTATTGATAATATGATTTTGTTGTTTTTTAAAAACAATATTAATGTATTATTGCTTGTAATACTTTTTTGCGACATTACACAAGGAAGTTTTTTTCCACAAGAAATTGGCTTCTAGCTGGTCCCAGAAGAGCATCATCATATCTACGAATATGATAACTTGGTCGGTCATGTGGGGCTCTCCTTTTTGGTTGCAAACTTGCAATTGGTTTCTATGTTACTTCACTGTTTGTGGCCATTCTCTTATCTACACATAAGGAGGAAGAATCTGGTAAGGAATGTGCTGGAAACTACTTAAACCTGGACTTTTGACCTCTAAATATATAGTTAAACTATTGATTATTTGTGCTGTTTAAACCTCAAACCACACTTTAAAAACTAATTAACTAATTAATTAATTAGTTAATATTCAGAAAAATGTTAGGAAGTTGAGTTAGACTTTAGAGAAACAAAAAGTCAGTATGCTATTATATATAGTCAATGACAAATGACATGGCCCTGGCCGCTAGCTGCATTCTGAAGGCAGTGTTGTTGTGGGGACAAGGGAAAAGGTTCTCTTTTCGTGGCATACTTTGGGATACAGCAAATCTTTTTCCTGACTATGTGCTAAAGACCGGCAAACAATAAATTTATAAAGCATAAGATACCTTAGTCACAAGAAAAATAATTAAAAAAAAAAAGTAGCTGTATATATGATTCCAAAACAACGTGACATGTAAAATCTATGAAGACAAATCAGGACTAAACGTAGTATTTTATTTTTTCCTCTTTATAATTTTTCCTAGTGTACATTTTTTTTTCCTCTTATAAGATTTATTTGCCATAGATTTGAACCAATCATGGAACAAGATCAATTGAGAATTAACTCCATGGACTTGTTGCATAGGTGTTGAATGAATTCACACATGGCAAGCAAGAAAAAGTGAGCAAGACTGAGTTCAAAGAGGTTCTCTCAGACATTCTACTAGGAATGGCTGCTGGACTAAAGCGAGACCCAATTGTGATACTTCGAATTGATGGGGAAGATCTCCTTGAGTTTGTTAATGGTCAAAGTTATGAAGCAGAAATGGCATCCATATTCTCTCAGATTGAATCCCCTGACAATCCACTTCGTGGCCACATAATTGATGCTCTTGCCAAACTCACTGTTGATCAAGGAATTCCTCCTACATCAGATTCTTGGGTAACCAATATTTGTTACAAAAATATTGTTGACCATGTTGAAATATGTTACACACTATGATTAGCCACAAATGAGAATTTATAAAGAAGATTTATTAAACTTGTTTCATTTTCTTCCTTCCTTTGGTTTTTTTGTCTAGGTGCTTGACAACATTGTGGAACCAACACTATCTCAAGCTGGCTGTGATTTGGATAAGCCTGTTTCTGATCAACAGACATTTTTGGAGGAATTCAAGAAAGTGGCATTGTGTGTAGCTGATCGCCTTAAGGAGCAACCTGTCATTGTTGCCCATAGTGAAAACACCTTTGATGGAACTGGCATTAGGAGACTATTTTCCAACAAGTTTGAATTTGACAAGGTTTATTTTATTATATGATATGATATGATTAGTATTCGAAATTTATATATATATATATCTTGTTCTTAACTTACTTTTTCTTTTCAATCCTTCTTGTATATATTGGATTCACCAATCTATCAATTGATGCAGACTTTGAACTCAGCTGTAGAGGCTTTGCCTAAAGATCGAAATGGAAAGATTTCAAAGGAGTATCTACGGCTGGCACTAGACAGCGTGTCTCCATCTGCAGGTTTACCACCACTTGGTGCAATTGAAGAGGTATGTTGCCAATTTGATCTTTAGTTTATTAATTATGAAAAGTAATAAAGAGATTGTAATTTTATTAGAATTTAATTGGCAGAATAATGTGTAGCATGTGCTTATTGACTCCTAGATGAATAAGTGGGTCAAACCATATCATTTTGTACAACAACTATTATGATCTTTAACCAAGATTATGATAATGTTTTTTTGACTGCATAGCATTGCTTGTTACTTATTTCGAATTCATCTATCCGTTCATGCTTTAACTCTATTAAAGTTGATTGATAGCATTTTGAAGTAAAGTACTAAAATATGCTGAACATGTATTTAAGAAGTTGGTTCCCACATTATCTCTTGAAGTGCTCAGAGCTCTTAAGGTAGTTTATAATTGATCCGGGAGTAATTTGATTTATGATAGTCAATGAAAACCCAAAATTCACTCTTGGCATGAGAAAGTGTTAGTGTTTATTTTGGTCCTTTTGATCATCCCAACCTGGCGTATGATTCAATTATAGAATTACAATTTATGGATCTTGTGTTCTCCTGAGCCAGTAAATTGAAAATTTACATGTTTGATTTCACAGATGGATAAGGTTATTGGGGAAGTCGTCAACATGATAAATGCAGATGATGCAAAGACTGTTAAAGAAGATGAATTCAAGAAACTTTTGACTGAAATACTGGGGAGCATTATGTTGCAGTTGGAGGGCAATCCCATATTAATTTCATCAAATTCGGTGGTGCATGAGCCTATGGGATCATCTTCTACACTTCTGCAGCCACCTTCTAATGAAACAGCTTAACCTTCTCAAGTATATATGACCGGTTACAAGGACAAAGAAGTATAATATCTATAAGTAAACTATTAGTAGCATAGTTTGTGGTTTGAATAGCAAAATTTGTATGCTGTGGAGCTATTTATGAATATGAAAACCAGAGAATGCCATGGAAATGGAAAAGTCAATAGTTGATTACCCCTACTTGGGTTCGTTGATCATTTCCAGTTGTACTTGTGTAGACATATTGTAGGCTGTTTGATCGTAACATAAAAAGGAAAGATATATTTTATTCTATTATATCTTATGCCAAGACATACTAGTGTCATTATAGCCAAAGCATGGTAACACAAGGACAATGTCATTACTTGTTACCAGACTCAAGTATTATAATATTTATGTGTTCCATTCACCCTGGAGTCTTATAAGTAGCCTTGGGACATTAACTGTCCTGTCTTGTCTTCAAAAATGTTACCAACTTTGTCTCTTGTACATGCTCCCTAGTGGCAGTAGCTTTGAAACAAGCCCTTGCCATCTTTGAGATGTCATACTCTCCTTCAACCCGTGAGAACCCCTCTTTTGGTGAACTTGTGGAGAAGATATAGTACAGAATGCAAGCAAAGAAGGGGCCAAACCAGAAAACCCAATGACCCTTCCATAGTTGAGGACTTTCTTGTAGTAAAGCTGGCCCAACGCACCTTGCAGGGTTCAAACCAGCCCCACCATAACCATTGCTTCCAGTGATAGTCATTGATGTAAACATCGGCAGCGCAATTGACCCTCCCAACATAATGTAAACCATTCTTAGCCCTACTTCTTTGGTCCTTTTCATGTCAAATGCAACTGTTAGACCAACCAAAGACATAAAAAATGTGCATGCAAATTCTAATATAAAAGCAGTTGTGGGGGTTACCCCAGATTTCCCCCCATAGGGGTTAATAGTGCACCCGGCTAAGAAGTACTTTGCTGTCATATCATGTCCCATCACACTCTTGAGCAAAAGAAAACCAATTATTGTGCCAATGAATTGGCCTACAATGTATACCATTGCACGAGTTATGGTTACTACACCGTTAAGGGCACCGATGAATGTGAAAGTCGGGGTCAAGAAGCCCCCAAACAGAGGAGCCACTGCCATGAGAAAGAAGAAGACTACACAGAAGGCAACTATGGGAACCAAAAGCTCTGGTGCAGCCACATTTGAGTTTGTTACATATCGGAATCGGAGCTGTGAGGGTGTGGCGTGTTTGGACTTCTCTCTTCACTCTCAGGTGGGGGGGAGACGGCGGCGGGGTACCCGCAAAAGGCACTCCGACACCCAAGTCAGATGGGAGGAATTACTGTATGGTCAAGGGAAGGAAAAAAAAAACATACCTCTCGAGAACTTTTTTCTCTTTACTTATACGCAGAATCCTGTCTGAAGAAAGGACCCCTATGGCTGAGGTGTGCAGTACGGATACGATGAGCTGGAAGGTACAGAAGGGATACCAAGCAACGATATCAAAAACCTTCTAGAAGGTTTCCGATCCGAGATCCTTCCATGTTCCCTCAGTTATTATTGTATTTGTATGCAAGCTCAGCAACGTCTCGGTGTGTAATCATGTCATTATCAGGATATCCGAACTCAGAGCTCGGTCATTAAGATCCTTGGTAGCTTATTTCCTTCTCCGTCTGATATCCATCCGACTTCTGGAATCGATTCCAAACGTCCACTAGTAACAGGTTTCAAGCAAGTAATGATTGAAGCAAATAGTGCAAAATATAGGAAGGCACATGCTACTGTTTCTGTAAGAGCTGCTTTCCACATCTGAAAGGGAAATTCAAAGCACACTTTAATGAGGTTAAAATAAGTTTAAATTTATAATCTAATAATGTATTGGTGATTGTGAAGACAAACACATTTATCCTCCTATTTGAAGCAATTCTGCTCGAGCCGAATAGGACCACTAAGACAACTCCCCCTCCCAAGTTTTAATACAGTTGCATGCTAGGGTTCAAACCCGAAAACACTTGTTAAGCTAGAACAGCCCCTTGCCAGCTAATCTATGCACTCATAAGTACTAGAGTAGCTTATATAAGGTGCATGTTTTATATGAGAGCCAAATTCCTATGTTTATATGCTAAATAAAATTAAATTTACCTCAACAGAGTGAAATTCATGGGCGCCAATGAAAGCAAGGAATTTCGACCGTAAAGGTTTCATGTTATTTGTGTGATGAGACAATGCTAGATCTTGATCAATTCCATTATTGACAACCACATCCATGTCCTCTTATCCTAGGAAACAAGGAAGACAAATTAAGATAATCTTCAAGGCTGATTTGAAGAGTTATGAAAACTAGAGAGATAAATGCCATCTCAATGATGGCCCAATCAATGACATTCTAAAATTTCTTTAGCTCTTAAACAAATTATATGTACGCAAAGATGCGTTTATATATTTTCATTAAAAACAAAACATTATATTGGGTTTCAAATATCAACAAAAATAGACAAGAAGGAGTTTGAGGGGTTCATATTTTCAGTACAGCCAAATGCAATACACTTTTTTTTTCCAAATCTAAGATAGCAGCAACATACTATATCAAGAGATAAATCAGATGCAACAAAGAGAAGAAGCAAGATGTCATACGAGATTCAAACCAAACTACTTTTTGAAGTTTTGCTTTCAAGCATTTAGTAAGATATGTGGCTTATTTATGGACATAACATTGAATCGATGGAAAGATTTAATAAAGTAAAAAGCGGCAAAAGAACCTTCACAAATAATGAGTATCATTCGTTGCCACCAATTATTAAACTGTGTTTTGTTCATTAATTTGCATTATTTTCGTTACATTACATTTGCTTGTTAAGGCGGTTGGACGCATCTATTGATTGGACCATTACTTTTCTTCTTCTTCTTAGAGCTAGTACACACCTTGATGAGGTATTGTACTGTTATAATGCATTGAAGAGGTGCGTCATTTAAGGTGCATATATTATATCTTACGCCATGCCCAGAGCTTATATTTTGGATCTTACGCTCTTCAATGCTTGATAAGAGTTGAAAAACTTCTACTGGAATTTGGAACAGTAGTGCAATGAATATTATATCTTACGCCTTGCCCAGAGCTTATATTTATAATTAACATTTTCTAATCCCACTAAAACTCTACGTGGATAAATAGCTGATTTAAACTCTTATAAAAAATGACTTTTGAAAAGTAACTTATGAATAAGTTATTTTATATTTAAATATATAATAAAAAAAGTGTTTATTTTTAGTGTTTTAGAAAGTGTTTTTTAAGAAACTACATATTTTAACTTCTAAAAATAACTTTTAGATAAGTAATAAAATGTTTAGTCAAACAAGGCAAAAAATAAAAATATAACTTTTAACTTTCAAAAAGTTCAAAAAAATCAAAAGTTATAGTATCCAAACGGACTCTAATTCATAGGGGATAGCCTTTTGTAGTGTTTTTATTTGGGAACACATACCGATGGTTTGTTTGGTTACAGAGTAAAAATGGGATAAATTTTTTTATAAATAAACTTTATATATAATTTTATAATTAAAATTCATCC
Source organism: Dalbergia cultrata (assembly GCA_031216105.1). Classification (NCBI taxonomy): domain Eukaryota; kingdom Viridiplantae; phylum Streptophyta; class Magnoliopsida; order Fabales; family Fabaceae; genus Dalbergia; species Dalbergia cultrata. Next base: position 479,329 of record CM062345.1, read on the forward strand.
ATGAAAGCTTGCATCCAATTTCTATCCTCTAACCAAAAACATCCTTGTAAGCAAATGAAGATATCATTAGCGATACTTTAGGTTATAATAGAAACCAATCACGTATCCGATCCAATTATAGTTTTAAAAAAAATTAATTTTTTGAAAATCAATGGAAAATGTGCAATACTCATTAAAACACGTTTTTTAAATGCTTTTAGAAAAAAAAAATCATTGAAATGAAAGAATTTGATCGGTCAATGATTTCCCACCAAAAAAAATTCAATGATTTCCCACTTAATATATGTATATTAATCTTAATTGATTACTTGTTCAGTTAGTTAAATTTCTTATTTTTGTTCAAAGTCAATGCACCGTTGAAGGTAAGCAAAAGTTGTACCCTTGTGTCTTACCCCACCTCCAAAAAATAAAATTCTTCATTAATTGAATGAATACCACTTATTAAGTTATTCACATATTCTCTACCTATTCTCAACTATTTAAACTCACTTTTTTTTATTACAGACATTTCTGTACTGTAAGGTAATTAAAAATGCGTGAAAAAAAAAATAAGGAAACTTCTTGAGTTGTTTATCTATTTTTGCCTTTACCTCAGTTACTTCCGTAATAAGTTAAAAGCAAAATCAAGAATATAATGAACAATGAGTACAGCAAAGCATATAATAAGCCAGAGAAGCCCTATAATATAGAAAAGAAAATATACAAAGTTATATACTAAAAGAAAATTGGATCTTCAAAAATAATATTTAAAAATAACATGTGTTATTTTTCTTTTTCTACACCAGGCCAACTTTTATTTGCTTGTAGCAGGTGAATAATACAGTGGCAAATTGGCGATTAAGGCATGCGTGAAGCTGCTTATTACTTTTCAATTTCATACTTGGCCTTGGACCCTTTGTATTTAGGGTGTCTCTAAAACTATTAGTATCAGATTAATCTTTCAGGCACTGTTGCTGCTACTTGAATCCCTGCACTTCCTTGTACTTAAGATCATTTGATACAGCACTGCTAGAGAAACTCCCACATGAACCAACAGCTAACTTTAGGACATCATATTCTCCATCTACCCAATCCAAGCCCTCCTTTGGTAGGTTGATAGACACACCATAATAGGTTATGCAGGCCAAGAAAGGCCCAACCCAGAAAACCCAATGCCCATTCCACAATGCTCCTCCTCTAAGCAAAGCTGGGCCCAAGCACCTTGCTGGATTCAAGCCCACACCAGCATAGCCCGGTTGCCCGGTTACAGTTATGGACACAAAAACTGCCAGTGCCATGGCCCCAGCCACCACCAAGCACACCATAGGTAACCCCAAATCCTTGGACCTTTTCCTGTCAAATGCCAATGTGACCCCCACAAATAGCACCAAAAATGTGCATGAAAATTCCACTAACAAAGCATTTTGTGGCTTTAAACCCGAGTTTCCTGCACCAATGGCACATCCTCCGAGGGAATATGTATCTGCCAATTTTGGTTGCATCACATTCTTGAGTATAAAGAAACCAATAATTGAGCCAATGCATTGTGCTATGACATAAATGAGAGCACGACAAAGAGTGACAACGCCCTTTAATGCGGCTATGAATGTGAAAACTGGGCTCATGTGGCCCCCAGATAGAGGAACTGTCACTATTAGGAACAAAAAGGCTATGATGAAGACTGCAATGGGAACAAGGAGCTTAGGATCAACCTCATGTGAGTCCAAGCATGCAATGATGGATGCTGTCAGTGTGAACATTAGAGAAGCAGTTGCCACTAACTCTGTCAAAGCTGCCTTCCATGTCTGAAAGAACAAAATAAAAAAAAATAAAAACAAAAGTCTTTCTTATAGTACTCTTTGTTAATTAGTGACAAGGAATTGAAAAGCTTTTGATTGCATATATGTGAACTTCTGTATAAACTATAAAGACTTTGTATTAGATTACCTCAACTGACCAAATTTCATGGGCACCAATGGAGGCAAGAAGTTTGGAGCATATAGACTTCTTATGAACCAAGCACCTTGCCTTGTGGCTTTGACCAGGCCTTGAAAATTGGTCATCATTATCAACTACTTGGGAACTAGCAGAATCCATGTGACCACAGTTCCAGGAAAACAAATGGGTTGGGGCTTCTTTTTATCAACAAGCAGGATGGGAGGATAGTAATCTTTTGTTATGAGAGTTTGAGAAACACTGTTAGATTATGTATCTATATTTATCTACAGATTATTTATTGTATCATTATCTTACATTGTAATTTTATTTTTGATGCTATATTTGATTATTTGTTATAATATAAAATGAAACATATTGAATGACACAGAGAACCTAAAAAGTTTCTGTTCTATTATATAACAAAGAACCTACCCAATTGTAAAAAAGAAAAACACAACAAAATTACAAAAGAGACAGGCATGTATGAACAGCTCATGATATGGATCATTCATTAAATGGAGAAATTCTTTAAGGAGCGTTTGTTTCAAGGTTTGAAATTAGGTTTTCAGGAATATAATTCCTGGATTCTTGAGAATATTATTCTTAGGTACCTTTAAAAAATTGTTTGTTTAGCATTTAACATTCCTGAAATTATTTGTTAAGATTTTCGGGAATAAATTTAAAATTTGTTTATTTTATAATCTATATTTCCAATAATATATATCATAATTTTCAAAATACCCTTAACACAATCATAAAAAGAGAAAAAGTCAAATAATTGATTATTTAGTAATTGTACTTAATAACTATGATTCCTATGTTATAGGAATTTTTTTTTCCCACCCTTGAATTTACGAATAAGATTTCACTAAATCATAGGAAAATCTTTTTTGTTTGGAATAATTATTACCTGGGAAAAATTTTGTAAAACTTGTAACAAACATAGGAACACATCATTCCCAACTATCTATTTCCGGGAATAATTAAATACACCCCGAAACAAATGCTCCGTAATAGATTGAGAGTTCAACGTAACACAGTCAAAGATGGAGAACAAAAAAAACAAAGAGAACTAGTACCTTTTTTCTGGTTAAGGAGAGAACTAGTACTCTAGAAGGATAAGGACAATAGAAGGAAGTATTTATGCAGTATGTGTGTGGAGGAAATTATGAAGGAATACGTCACTTTAGTGTTCCTTTATAAATGATAAGTCTAAGAGATGTTACAATTACTATGTTGCCGAAGATAAACGGCACATATGTATTGTGCCATGAAGAGTGTAGAGACATGCCAATTTTGCTAATTATTCTAAGTAACAACATGCCAATTTTGCAGTTAGAGAGTTTTCTAATTCTTAGATTCTGAGTAATGGCCGGTAAGAGCCGTGTGGCATCTCCTTCTGTTTAATTGTAATTGCTGAATAATTGGTTTGTCTTTGTGCAAGTGTTGAAATTTGAATGAGTAATAAACATAATGTAGAAAACAAAGAGATGACTATGTGGTGAAAAGTGATACAAAAACAAAATTTAGTTTTATGAATTTTGGTATACAAATAATGCTATTGTTAAATCATTCATTGCTGTTTCTTAATAGCTAATTAGATGTTTGAGACTTTGACAAAAAGGATAGTAATATACTTCACCTGCAAGAATATTCACTGTAAAAAGCAAGCAATATGGCTTTTAATTCTAAACAAATTTCCCTGTGAACAAAACTAATTCTTGGACTGATGTATCTCTGCAATTAAATAATGAAAAATAAATCGTACCAGATAATTGCTTCTTTTATTGATAATAACATTCAGACACGTGTATCTTAACAATGATATTTGCATTGCATAACAAAATAAACATGTCATTATATATTTCGTATTTGGTCCCTCTATATAATCGTTTACTTTTGCTATTATATACTTAAAGTCTTGTTAGTCATAGACGACACAAGGCACATTAAAGGCATATGCTATTGTGTGCTTAGCACTTAACTAAGAAGAAATGATAGGATAATCCTTTACAATCCAGAAGCAAGAACCTTTTTTTTTTCTTTTTTTTTTGTCATTTACATCTTTAAGATTGGGATTGTTCGAAGTTTTTATAATTAATCATCGCAGTTGATGGCTCCTATTGAGCTCTTCATGCTTGTATTGTATGCATAATTTAGATACCAGCCGTTTAATTGGAGACACAAAGATATGATCAAATCAAAGTTTCAAAACCACTCTGCTTAATTTGCTAACCAATAATCTTTTTGTGGCGTTTTGAACAACATATTAGTCTCTTATGGGACCGGCAAATAATTTGTTATAAAGTTATCAAAACTCCACCATACAGCAAAATTGGACTAGAAATATTGATTTTTGGTCTCAAAATTCTCTTAAGCAATTTATTTTCTCGATGTGGAGATTTACACAATTTCAAATTCAGCAGTTGATACTTGACAGAATAAGAGACACATCATAGACGCTTTTTCTTTGGCAAGTTGATGCATCCCTCAAATTGCTCTTTTCAAATTCGCAAGTTCTCTTAACTATTTAGCATCAATGTTCACAAATCACAAGAAGGCACAAATCGAAGGTGACGTGTTATCAGTAACAGATAACAACTGCAAATTAATGAGGACTTAATTTAGAGTAATGTTACACAGTCCAGAAAATTACGGACAGAAATCATGACGAAAGTATAAATGTATTGAGTTACCTCTGGTATGAAAATCTCGTGTGCTCCAGTGGAAGCAAGAAGCTTAGATCTTAAAGACTTCTTGCTCACCAAACAGCCTTCCTTGTAATTCTGAACAGAACTAGGAAGTTTTTCTACCACTGCCAGGGAGTTAGTTGAGTCCATTTGTCATGAATTTAGAGGAAAGAGAATTAGGAATATGGGTGGATTCTATCACTTTCTAGAACTACTATACTTTGAACTCAGAAGCATATAAGGATATTAGCCACCCTTGCGAATGTAGGTTGTTTACTAAGCTCTCATGATAAAATGCCATTTACATTGCTTAGTTTCTCTCCAACCTTTTCGCGGAGAACAAAGCTAACTCTTGGACCTATGTAAATTCTTATGTGCACGGCATGGACTAACGGCAAGATGGACAGTGCAGCTACGTGAAATTCTAAGACTCCATCGATAGATATCAGCTAACTAATTCAATCATACCACCTTTGAGAGCAAGCAAGTAGGATGTCATTCTATCACCATTATATCATTCAATGTGACACATTAGCAAAAGCATGAAGGCGAATAAATAAAAATAAAGTCAGAAACTTCCTTGATTTACATTTTATAATATTAGAAATTAAATAATTATTTTTAAATATTAGGACTCAAAATGAACCACACATCTAATTTTAGAGACTAAACGGATTATTGACTCAAAAGCCCTTTCTTCTTTACGCTAAGAATAACTAAAAATCTCTTGCGTTACACCATGCTCTGATTGCAGCTGTGGATGCAGAAAAGCAGATAAAAACAAAACCACTTGCATGCGTAGCATAAGGTGAGAAAAATTTCGCATACTGTGTGTATTGTTCTGGTCTCAACCAATCTGCAACACATTATAGCTTTTAACTACACATTTCCTAATGTTTCATCTTCAGGGTAGTTACTGCACCATGCTCCCCTCATTAATAGAACACCTCTTTTCAACAATACCTACGACAAAGTGTCAAAAAGAGTAGGTCTATTCTACGTCTTCTATCAGCTGCATACACTATCTTAATTGATTAGAGCCAAACCAGTACCAACATGCAATATTCGGGAGAAACCTAGACTTCTCACAGGCCAAAAAAAATTCAAAGGTAATGTTTTGTTAATCAAAAGTTGACGTCTACACCATAGAGAGACACAAAACTTGAACCTCATCCACACCACCAACTATATATTGTGAGTCTCTCTCTATTGTGTCACAAATAATGTTACTCAAAATCAAAGCTTCACCAAATTTGACTACTTCATAGAACACCAATCACCATTCTTCCAACAACAAAACATTCATCAGAAAACAACAAGCGCCAACATCATCCATGTCGTGAGCTTCCTTGCAACTTCGTCTCCTGAATCTTCCTCCCAAGAAACGGCACCCTCTTAAACTCATTCAACAACGCCTTGTGCAAAATCTTGTCACCTTTGGTCAACCCAGTGGCGCCAACCCCATCAGGGTCCTGCAAAATTGGATTACGCAACGGATTCAACCCTTCCAAATTGGACCTCAACATCTTATCCTTCCTCAAAAAATCACTTTTTTTATCAAACCAATCACCCCAACCTTCCCTCAAAGGAGAAACCTTCCTCCCCAACTTCAACAAAAGCGCGTCCTCAACACCCTTCACCTCAACAACCTTCCCCCTAACGCTCTCATCAACGGGAACATCGTCAGAGCCAATCGCCGCCTTGCCCCTCAGATCCTCGTCACTACCCACCAAAGCAGATCCCAAAAAGATACCAACTTGGTGAGCCCCACCGTCCCATTCCTCCAAGGATCGCTTATTCAAGGCCCTCCTGATGACGCCGCCGACGTGGTAGAAGAAGAAACCCGAAACCCTAATTGGGTCGAATTGGGGATCGCCGCCGCCGTCCTCATCGTCGACGGCGTCGTCCGGCGGGGGCTGGTCGTCGAGAACGTCGAGGGCGTCGATAGTGTCGTCGCCGCCGCCGGCGGAGGCGTCGTCGATAAAGGAATCGGAGAGGAGGGAGTCGTAGTTGACGTCGTGATGCAAAAGTCGAGGGTTTCGGAGAAAAAGGGGATGTTGGTCGGAAGAGGATAGGGTGTGGAGGATAAAGAAGAGGAAGAGGAGGAGGAACGAAACGACGGCGCATACGAACGCGCCCTGGCTGGGGCGGCGCCGCGATCGGAGGTTTCGGAGCATTTTTCGGTCGCCGGAAATAAAAAAACAATGAGATTGCGTGCGAGTTTTTAACATATTTTTTCTCGACGAATTCAAACGCCGTTGAAAAAATCGGCCTGGGTTAATGAAAAAATATTGGCCCATTTATGAAGCCCATTAATAGCGCAACACACCCAAGTATGGTTTGGGCCCTCACGACCCGAAGATGTAAAAATTACTGAGAGCAAAAGCATTAAAAAACATTGGACTTCGGCCCGTTTGAGCGCCAAAAAAAATTAAAAAAATCGTAATTGGGAGTAAAGAACTAGTTTGGATGACCAAAAGGAAAAAATATTTATTTAAGCAATATAATTAACATTAACTTAAGAAAAATATGGCTATGTTTAGGGGGTAAAAATGAGGTAAAAACGTTCGTGAATGAATTCTAAGTACAAAATTATATATGGGATTTATTCATGAAAATTTCTACTCCATTTTAACCCTCCAATCTATCACACTCTAGAAGCACAAAAGTTTGTACTAATACTTATGGAATATATTTATTTGAAGATGATCATCACTTTTCTCTTCCCTTCTATTTTCACCTACGTATGATTGATTATTTATCATTTTCGTAGTATTTGTACAGAATAATCTCATGCTTAACAATAATACTCTTAATTTAATTTGTAAAATATGTTTGGTCTCTATCGAATTATTAATTATAAGAGTGACATTGATTTGTTTAGAAAAAATACAAAATGATAAATGCTGTGAATAATTGTTCGAACCATAGTTTTGCGAATAAGATTAATGATGTCAAACAAAGTTTAATCTGTGGGTTTGTAAACTTGTGAGAAAATATGAGTAAATTGAGATGAGGAATTGCCTCTTATGTGGCCTAGATCAAAGAACAAGTGTCACCAACACAAGAATCAATAGGATGATGATTAAAGTCTTTTCTTGTTCTAAATGGGTCTCTCTCCCAAATGGTTTTTTTAGTTTTGGTCGAGGAATTTCTTTGGTTTCTCTTTGGTTGTTTAGTGTGGGATGTAAATATGGGTATTCTTGACATGTTGGTTTGGTTTTCAGGTTATGGATAATGGTTTTTAGAGAATAGGACATGAAAATGGTGGAACTCAGCCAAGAACCATGAACTAGGGGATTGGTTCTTGAAGGTTATGCCATGAATGTGTTCATGGACTGTTTGGGCTCTAACTCCTCTCCATTTTCTTGTTGTTCCATCCTCCTTTTCATAAGGAAAATCTCTCACTGTTTTACAGCTATCACTAGCTCTCTTTTTATGTATGGTTTTTAAGGCTTTATGTTAAGGTGATGGGTTGTCATGTGACTTTCACTTTTCTTGTTGGAAAAATTTATTTGGGCTATCTATTAAGATTGCTTGAACAACGCCTCTAAATCTAATTTCAAATAGGAATAGTGCTACAGGTTCAGGTCATAGTGGAGTTTATTTCTTAATATGGGTTTTTGTTAAATGTATGGTTCTTGTGAGATTGACTCTTTTCTCAAAATGAGGGAAGGCCTTTCAATGGTTACTTGGATCATCTCTCATAAAAAATCTTCATAATTTGGGTGGTATAACCCCTCAAAGCCTATCAAGTCACATCATTTGATAGTTCCTATGGACTTAAGGTCAACTCTTTCAAGATTTTGGACTAGTAGATTGTCTTCCTTGCACCCCTTTAATTGAGAGTCCGCCATAGTCCCCTCTCTTCAACAATATATTTTCTCAATGACTCCTTAATTATTGATTAATTCATGATTGGGAAATTGTTATATACTCTTAGAGCAAGAGAAAATATCTATTTATTGATTGACATATCAAGTATTGTATTAAAAATGTAGAGAAAGTAGGAGATAATAATGGTCTGTAAAACTTATGTATCAATTAATAAATTGATCAAAACAAATATTTTTTTTTACTCTTCGTGTATCTGAATATTTCTCTATGTGATTAATACTTTGGTTATCAACAATAATGATTCATAAAACAGTCACATAAAAGAATGTTCCGATGGATAACTCTTCTATGAGTTCAATAATATCCAAGCCCATTAAATTGAATTTAACTAAGATCATAAGATAGAATGATATATGTTTATTGAAAGATGATTTACAATGCAAGAACAAACCATTGATTTGGAGCGCGATTATTCAAATCCCAACCTCTTCCCAACGACTAAAAACTAGTAGGTAATGCGATCTCCATGAACGACTTGCCTCGCAACTAACCCACATTTTATATGCCTATAGTAAAGGTTGCAGAGTACATGCCTCACCCATTATAAACTTGTCATAGATATCATTGCCTAGGAGATTAATATATATACGACTAGTCTAGGTTTCTCTGTAGGATTGCCCCTGCATAAGTGCATAACATCATTCATTGCAAGGAAAATTTGTGAAAGAAGGAACATGGGAGACGAAGGTATTTTGAGAGGTGTCACAAAGGAGGCCAACCCAGGGAAGGCAACAATATTGGCTCTTGGCAAGGCATTCCCACACCAACTGGTCATGCAAGAATATTTAGTTGATGGATATTTCAGGGATACTAATTGTGACAATCTTGAGCTCAAGCAAAAGCTCAGTAGACTTTGTAAGTATATAATGAAACTCTTCTCTTGTCCCCTTTCCTATAATTATATGTATAAAGGGAGAATTGTGATTCAATGCATTTTAAAAGAGAGAAAAAAAAAACTAAACAACTGGAGTTTTGTTAACAGAATCTTAGTCAGAATTTTGTGACATTACTTCTAAGCGGGTGGATATTGCCACTCTCATTATCATTGATATTTATATATGTTCACTAAAATACCCTTATTCTATCATGAATTTAATTATTTGACAATAAAACATATCATACATTACATATAAGTTAACTCACCAATCCTCTCTACTCACATATATTATAATCATAAGTTCATTTTCCTTTTCTTTTTTAATAAATGGGTATGTTAATCATATATAGATATCTATAAAATCACTTGATCAACTTGTCTTAATTATAGAACTAGAGAAATTTTTTAAAAAGATACGTTGAGTATAGAATTTTTTAATAAGATACGCTAGCTAACATTATAGAAATATTTGAAAAACAAAAACATGCATGTCTTGATAATAAAATTAGGAAATTTTTCAAAAATATACGTCAGTTATAGAGTTTTTTAATAAGATACGTTACATTTATTATTTTTATTCATATATATATTGCAAAACTTTCTTAAAATTATAGTTACCAGAACAACATACCAATAAATGTTTTAGAAAAAAAAATAAGTAAGAATAAATAATGCTAAGAGTTTAGTATCTACATATTGATAGTGAAAATTATTAAAGTATCAAATTATCTTAATTTTGTGTATCAAATTACCTTTTTTTTATTTAACAACATGAACAAAGAAAAAAATATAATGAAATAAATGGTCAATAGTAGTGTACCATGGCACCATTTATAATTTATTTATTTACTAGTATTTTTTTAACTAAAATATTAGGTGATAAGGGATGGGAATGAAAGTCGAATTCGCAACCTCTCATAGTTCATTGAGACATGCAAGAGTCTATTGTTAAATTGTAGGCTCACTTACTTACTTATTTACTAGTTTTAAAATTATATAAATGTTATGTGTTATAAAATAATATATGTAATTGTATGCCATAATTTATTATTTCATCTTTGTTGTTATTCATTTTATTTATTGTTTTATAAAAAATACTCAATATTATATATTATTTAGAAAACTTTTATATATTTGATAAATTAATTCAATACATATAATAACTAGTAACTAATTTTTTTTTTAATGCAATATGGATCTAAACACCTAAACCTCTAATATCTGAGAAAATATGGCACATAGAATTTGTATGCTTTTATTTTTTTTTATTAACAAAATTTAGTTGGAGAGAAAATTAGTTGTATTTCACAATTAGGGTATATTTTTAGTTTCATTGAATACTTACAAAAGTATCTATAATTAACACATCATTTTAACAAATTTCTCTAATTTTATAACTAAGACATGTTGTTGTTTTTAAGTTGTTCAAATGATTTTATAGATATCTATGTGATTAACATATACATTTATAAAAAAAAAATAAGAAATTGAACTTATGATAATACTATATGAATAGAAGAGAGGATTGGTAATTCAAACTTATATATAATATAAGATATATTTTTCAAATAGTTAAATTAATAATAGAATAAGGACATTTTAGTGAATTTAAATAAATATTAATAATAATAGGAGTGTCAATAGTTAAAAACTTCGAATTATTTGATAAATGGGCAATTTTTACTTTATTTTTCGAACCAAACTTTTTTAATCTCGATAACTCTTGACAATATTCTAACAAATTATTTTGGCAGCTATCTAGCATTACTCTTTCAGAAAATGAGCAATTGCGCAAATGTGTATAACTTGTTTCACTTATTAAATGTGTTAGATCGAGTGCTTACCACTAGGTTAAAAGTTGTAGTTATTAATCAAGACGCATCTCATTTTACATAAGCCTATTACCAAGTGTTATGGTCTGACCCCAGGATGCTAGCCAACCAACAAACTGCAATTCTTCAACTGTCATGATATTGCCACACCCAGCTTCATAGAAATCGGCTTGCAGTAGCATTTTGTTTGTACTTTTTAAGAGAACTAGAATTGCAGTGATGGAAAAGGCACTGTGCTAGCCACCAATAGTTAGTAGTTAATACGCTAACTTTTTGTCTTAACAATAGCAAATTGATTGCATTGCATTGTGATTGGGTTTATATGGTACAAACAGGCAAGACAACCACAGTGAAAACAAGGTACGTGGTAATGTCTGAGGAGATACTTAAAAAGTACCCAGAACTTGCTGTTGAAGGCCTCCCAACTGTACAGCAAAGGCTAGAGATATGTAACAAGGCAGTGACACAAATGGCCATTGAAGCCTCCCAGGTTTGCATCAAGAACTGGGGCAGATCTTTGTCAGACATAACACACTTGGTTTATGTCTCATCCAGTGAAGCTAGGCTACCGGGTGGTGACCTTTACCTAGCAAAAGGACTAGGACTCAGCCCTTCCACTCAACGAGTCATGCTCTATTTTGTAGGGTGCTCTGGGGGTGTGGCTGGCCTACGCGTTGCAAAAGACATAGCTGAGAACAACCCTGGCAGTAGAGTGCTTCTTGCTACTTCTGAGACTACAATTATTGGGTTCAAGCCACCGAGTGCAGACAGACCATATGATCTTGTTGGGGTAGCACTTTTTGGGGATGGTGCTGGTGCCATGATAGTAGGCTCAGACCCTATAGTGGGAACTGAGAGGCCTCTGTTTGAGCTTCACACTGCAGTTCAGGAGTTTTTGCCAGACACTGAGAAGAAGATTGATGGGAGGTTGACTGAGGAGGGGATAAGCTTCAACTTGTCAAGGGAACTTCCTCAGATAATCGAGGATAATGTTGAAGGATTTTGTGACAAGTTAATGGGTGCTGTTGGGTTCCAGAACAAGGATTACAACAAGCTGTTTTGGGCTGTGCATCCTGGTGGCCCTGCAATCTTGAACCGTATGGAGAAGAGGCTTGATTTGTTGCCAGAGAAATTGAATGCAAGTAGAAGGGCTTTGATGGATTATGGGAATGCTAGCAGTAATACCATTGTCTATGTTCTGGAGTACATGATAGAAGAGGTCAAGAAGATTAGAAAGGATGGCAGAGATGACCCTGAATGGGGCTTGATGCTTGCTTTTGGACCTGGGATTACTTTTGAGGGTATTCTAGCCAGGAACCTGTGTGATTGATCTTTGAAACTCATATGACGCATAGTTGTTATTGTTATTATCACAAGATAGGTTGTGTTTTGAGATACATCACTGTTAAATGCAGATTCAGCGGTTTAATGATAAAAGGGAACTTTTAATAAAAGCTATGATGAATCACAAATTTATCATTATGCTTCCGGGCATCATTCACATTGTTATGTATGAATGTTAAGATAACATTAGTGGAGTTCTTCAGATCTGTTCTGGTGCAGTGCACGTTTCTGAGGTATGTAGAGGGTTCTACGCAAGACTTTCCCTAGAGCTTGAACATTTGAAACGGTTATAACAAGAATCAGCAAAAGCAAAATAGAGAGTTCATGTATAAAGGATTTCCAACTATAAATACTGGTACATTTAAGCATAAATAATTAGTTTTCCTTCATCCCCAACTTGTATACAGACCAGCTTTCAGTCCACCAAAGAACCAAACAAGTGCGTCAACACAAAATGTACTCTAACAAGGGTAACTGACCATATCGCCTGATTAAGTTAATTTTAAATACGAGTATCCATTGAAACAGAACCTTCCATCACACCACTCCAGAGGGAAGACGGAGAACAAGCTGACCTCCAAAAACACTGCAATAACATAGATATCATAACAAAAAAATTCATTCTGGAAAGATCTTGAGATACTCTAGGCTAAAACTGCAAAATAAATGCAGACTGGAGCAATAAAAACTATACAATGTGATTTACTAAACCAACCTTTTGACGTAATAGTAACAGAAGTCTGCCAAGATGAAGGTCTGGACAATTTCTGAGATAAGAACCATTGATGGCCATAAACCATACCCCAAGGCAACCAACAAATGTCCTCGAGTATCTAAGACCTGTTGCAAGCAAACAGAGAGTTAGTGGGAGAGCAGCAGACAGGAAACCCGTGAGCTACGCCAATAAAGAGATGCACTAAGGACAACTGCTATGTTGTAACCCACTGGCTATCAAACATGTGTAACTTAAATTTATAAACTCAGCACAAAACAAACGTTTGACATGGAAATCACATGCAGGCAAAGTACACTCTCTAAAACAGTTCCCCGTCCAAAGGAACGATGACTAAGTTGTCCCATTGAAAATAAAAGATAAACTCAAATTCATTAAATGATGCTTGTTTTCACTCCTTGATCAACAACATAGCTATCCCCAGGGAGGAAAAAAGAAGAGTAAACTCAGGGATAGTGATCATCATCACATGCCAGAAGTCATAACCAAATTCGCAAAGAAATCAAAGAGCTAACTAATACAATTACATTTTTTTTTTTTTAATGAACAGACCATACCTGAAGAACCCAATGAGCACAGCTCAAGAATCTTGCAACACCAAGTGCAAATACATAATGAGCTGTAAATGGCTCAACAATCTGAAAGTATAAAATGTAACAAGTTATAAAGGGACGTAGTAGAACCAGATCCAACATACAAAATTTGGAACAAGGTGTTTCTTGAGTTAAGAAATTATACTTTGGTGTTCTGCATGACCCGCAACTGGGGTAGTACTGAAACAGCTTCCAGATAAACACAGAATGCCCAGGAAATCCTGTTCAATAAATGATGAGAAGTTGATGGATGAATAAGCAAGGCCAACACAGCACAGGGTATCACCTGCATTCAATTTAAAAATTAGAGTACATCAAGCTGACTCTGATATAAGGTAAATGCAAAAGTGGAAAAATCACAAATTCATGAAGGGGAACCGGTTAAATCCTTCAAAGTAAACAGACATGCAGAGGAAACATATAAGGAGGGAAGTAAAACTGTAAAAGAAAAGCTGTATTCAAATATGATATATGCAGTGTCACCCTCCTTTGAAAATATAGCTATATAGACGGTGCTAGGCTTCTAATGTTAGGAAAGAAAATGGCAGGAAAAGGTTACCACATAGTATATTGCAAAGTTATCCTTCTCTTCCATGTAACTAGCCTTCAATTTGAATCGAATCATGTATATAACCCACAGCGTTGTTGTGAAAGTAGCTAAATCAAGTATGGTGTGTATATCATACTCCATCACAAAACTGCAGTACAGCCTAACAGCTAAAAAGATAGCTGTCAGTTCCTGGGATTTGAGTGACAGTCCTGCACATCGTTTCAAAACCATTAGCTGAAAAAAAAAGAACAAGCAGTAAACTCATATTTCACTTTTCTTATTTCTTATCCAACAACTAAAGTCAAGACACCGATTAAGCCAAAACAAAATAAAATAACCACAAGGGGGAGTAAAAAAGAAAATGGCAATTTTCTTAAGTATAAAAGAAAATGGCAATTATTTCGCAAAATTCAACATTTTTTGCAGGGAAAATTAAAATCGGAAGCAACTAATCCCCAAAAATTGATCTTTTCCCTTACCCATATTTTATTTCCTAGAATTCCAACTAAGCATTAATCAAAATTCACAGTTCAAATAGCTCAAAAGGAAAACAACCAAAAAATAAATAAATAAATCTACCAAATTAAAAACAAAAACCATGAAGGTAAAATGAAATCAATCAATCGATCAATTGAATAATCTGGAAGAGTTTCCGACGGAATCAATAAAAGGGGTGGGTTCATTAATTATAAATTACCGGCACAGGTCTTCTCCTTGATGAGCTTGTAGATGAGGACAGCGATGCCGAGGGAGTGGACAGCCTCGGCGGCGACGAAGAGGTTGTCGTGGTCGTGGACGATGAAGCGGAGGAGGACGAGGGCAGCCATGCCGGAAACCACGGCGAGGAAAGCCTTCACCTTTGGCGGCTGCCTCCTCACCCACGCCGTCATCGCGTGGATCGACATTCTCTGACCCCTCATCCCTTCCCTTCTCAATCAAAACGCAGATTGGTGATGTCGTTTTGGGAGCCGCCAATACAAAGTCTTCCTTCTCGTTTCCTTATTTATGACTCTGAATGAATGAATGAATGGTGAAACCAAACAGTGAAAGAGTAATCTGCACTGCAATTGAATTTTGCTGCAAGTTGTTGGGTTGAGGCGCTGGATTGCTACTACTCGCCGAAACTGCAAGGTAAACCCCCTCAACGCCAATGAATATCTTTGCAACTGGGGTTGTTTTTTCCTTTTTATTTTGTTTTAATAAACCCCAAAATTGTTCTTAAAATATATGGTATAAGTGGTGTCTTTATTTTAGATTTTCAAAAACAAATATTATCAAAATTAAATTTTGGATACCTTTGTTTCGTATTTAAAAAATTTAATTATAAAACTTATATTATATATAATTAAAAATTTAAAAACTATTTTTTAAAGTCACTTTTTTATCTTAAAAAAATTGAAAACTAGTTTTTTTATATTCAAATTATTTTAAAAAATTATCTAATTATACAAAAAAAATTTGCAGAAAAAATTATTTTGAGCTCTCAAAACCACAAACGTACCTTTTATATATAATTGAAAAATCTGAAAATTTATTTTTCTTCAAATTACTTTTTTGGCTTTCACAGAAAAAATTTAAAATAGATTCTTATTTAGATTCTAGTAATTTTTTAATGAAAAAAATGATTTTCAGCTCTACATATCCATCCAAATAGCCCCTTATATTAATCGCTGAAATATTAAAATCATATTAGAGTGTGTTTAAATTGACATTTTAAAAAAGTACTTTTTTTATTTAATTTTTTTTAGTAGATTATAATTTTTAGAAAAAACTATTTTATGTTTGGATAGACAATCTGACAAATGCTTTTAATTATTAAAAGTACTTATAAATATATTTGAATAAACAAAAATAAAAGCATTTTTTTTAACAAATTGCATAAAAGGATAAAAACAAAAGTTTAGAATGTAAAAACACCCATTATACATTTTGTTGGTAATTAATCATTTATACTATTCCTCAATTATTTCATCACAAATAGCCAATATATTAGTGCTTATATATCATTTTCTATAGATGAAAAATGATTTTTATTTTCAACAAATACATGGATATTTATATGAATGTCATATATGACCCCTAATACAGTAATTAAAATGAGGCTAATATCATGCTTCCTGTCTAATATAGTTAGGGACATTCTAAATAAAATAAATGAAAATAATGTATCTTAAAAGAAAACAACGAAGCTGATAATAAAGTTAGAGTGTAAACTTGTTATAAATGTGTGAGTGAGTGGCTTTGAGGAGATGAGGTGTGTGTGTGTGTATGATTGTGAAAAATGAAAAGGAGTAAGTCTTTTTATGAATTCACCAATAAACAGGGTTGCAATTATAAATAATATTGAGGGATAATTTTAAAATGTAATTTTATTGAAAATTATTTTTGCTTCTATTTTTTTTAGAAATCGAGTATCATTAGCTTTTAAAAAAAAAGGGGGGTTGTATCAATTTTTTAATTTGAAGTGATTTTTTCAAAATTCAATGCAAACACTATAAATAAAATCATGTTGAAACACTTTTTTTAAAAAAGATAAGTGCTTTATTTAGAAAAAAATAATCCGAACACACTCTTAATTCATTAATTAATAAAACAAAAGCCTCATTTTCACGGATAACCAAAATTGCAAGAACAAATTAGGCTCTAGAATCATATGGTCCCCACACCATTTATAAAGGAAGATACATTAATCCATACACAAACTCGTTACTCAAATATTTTATAGTGAGGAACATATTGGGGTTTGTTCGCAATTGATTTTTTTGTTTAGTTTTTCAAAATAGTTTTAAAAAGTAATTTTGAATTCATTTTTCAAAAATACAAGAACAAAATAATATGCTTGACAACCATATTTATAAAACAATTTTTAAACGATAAAACATAAATTTGTTTGGACAATTGTATTTGGGCTAAAATTCACAAAACCATCCTTCCATTGCATTCTTTTTGCAATTTACCCTTTAGATCTTATTACAATGCAAAATAACTCCTATATTTTGTACACTGAGGTAAATTATCCATCAAGTTTTGACCATCGAAAATACAACTTCCTTTATCCATGGTGACCCTAAAGTATGACGCTCATCACAAGGGAAGAACGGTTATGATTCTTCGGTGAATTAGATGTATTTATTGGTAGAAAAATTACTGTAAAATATTTTACCAAATATACATCAATTCACTTAAAAAAAAATCATTTTCCTTTAAAGTCAATTTTAACCAAAATCAATCGCGAAAAAATCAATTCTATCTGAAATTAATTCTACAAATTATAATCAATCACACACTAAATTGAAAGTGTTCTGTCTAACGTAAAACTAATAGCAAAAGAACAACCATATAATTAAAGTTAAATTAACTTCCACTTACATATTCATAATTCATAATTTTCTCAACCAAAAAAAAATTTAAGAGATGACCCCATGGAACTTAAGATTTAGTGATATCTCCAATATAATAATGCAAAAAATGCCATGATGTCATAAAAGTTATCTTCACATTTATTTAATACAATTTAAAATTGATGACTATATATATATACAAAAAAGGTTTAGGTTGGATTAAATGACGATGAGTTATAGTTATACTCCTAATTAGCAACTAAGGAATTAATATCTATCATGAAAGATAGTTTGGTCCTTCACATGATTTGAATCTTGCAATAGTCCCTGTTTATTCTTATTAAAATAACTAAATTGGCCTCATTTTAATTTTTAATTCCCCCTTGTAATTAATGTCTTCTCCTTCACCTGTTCTCTTCCATCAATCATCGCCAACACTGACATCCACCAGTGTCATTGTTTGATGCCAGCCTCTCCTAGAACCACCACAATTTCTCATTCCTCGCCTTTCCTCTTCCCTTTTTATGCTAGAGTGACTTACTCGCTCTGTAAATTAACAAACCACATTTAAAAAAAGTTGTTATCAATTGTTATCCAAAAAAGGCCTTTGCTGCACCTAAATGCAGAGAGAATGCAAAGACCCCATTTTTGTACAGTGGATCGAATGCAACTTCGAAATTCAAAGACCCCGAGTCTCAAACCATGTTTTTCTCTGTTCAATTTATTCGTGACAATGTGTGCACTGATATTATTTCTCAATTCTCATAAATAAATGTAATGTAAATATGGGGCTTGCTATTTTGTTTACTTGGCAGCTTTTTATTGTCTCAGTCAGTGTATTAAAAACCGGACCGGACCGGCCGGTTCAACCGGAAAACCGGTGAACCGGCCACCTGGCCGGTCCGGTTCTTCGAATGGATCGGATCAGCACCTGAACCGGTCAACTTTGGTCAAACTCGGGGCGAACCGGGCGGGTCAACGTCGAACTGGGCGAGCCAACCGTGCGCGCGAACCGGACTTGTGCGTTGGATGAAATTTAATCAAAAACTTCATATATTGGAATCGAACCCGTGCGGCGCAGTGTAGTAAGCGGACTGCATGGGCTGCCACTAGGCCACATGTTTCTTTGTTAATATATGTGCCACTAAATATATATATTACAAGTGCAATGTTAGATGGAATTTAATCAAAAACTCCATCAACAGGATTCGAACCTGTGCATTGCAAGGTGAAAAACATGGGGCTGCCACTAGGCCACAATGGTTTTTTGTTTATGTTGTCTCACTAAATATATATACTACATATTAAATTGTAATTTTGTATATTATTTTAATTGGATCCAATTCAACCGGTTCAACCAGTGACCCACCGGTTGGACCAATGATCCAGTGACCCAGTGCCTTGACCGAGTCGATCACCGGTCCGATTTTTAAAACTATGGTCTCAGTTGTTGATGACTTCAAATTGGATTTGTCGGTCCAAATCCAAATGCAAGAGAGGTATGCTGTCGTGTATGGCGAGCTGGGGAAGTTGAGGATGGGATATTGAAGAGAATGATAATATTGTAGTTTTAAAATTATTTATTATTTCATAAATTTATTATTAATTATATTTTTAAATTAAAATTATAGTATCATTTTAATCATAACCATTCAAAGAAAATTCAATGGTAGAAATCAATGGACCATTCTATAATCCAAAAATGGTAGCAGACCAAATTATCACCTATCAATTTCTATAATATTGATCAAGTACTGTATTTTGTTTGCACCTATTAGTAGCATGATTACATAACATGATTGATTAACACAACAGGTTTGAAGAACAATAAAGTTTATACATGAGAATACAAACTAGCTTACTATTATTTGTTTATATAGAGTAATAACGGATACTATCTTTTATAGATATGTTAGTAGAATAATAACGCATCTTTATTAAAAAAAATAATGATAACATATCAATTTATATACGTTAAAAGTATCATCATATTTTTTTAGCTGCTGTAATGATATTATTTGTATAAGTATCATCATATCTATAATAATATTAATTATTAGTATACAATATTAGGGGATTTTTATTTTTCCTCATATATAGATTTATTTTTTTAACTAAAATATTGATGATAGAGACGGAGATAAGATTTGAACTCACATCTCCCTTAGTTTATTAAGACATGCGAAAATTTACTACTAAATTATAAACTCACTTGCTATATATAAATTTATTTGCACTTTATGTTTTATGATATAATATGAGCCAATATTTGTTTCAATTTTCAAAACCAAACACTCAATTAGTCCTTTGCCAAAAAAAGAAATTAATATTACAATCACAACATCATGTGACAACTAAAATCACATTTAAATATATTTTTACTCCTTACATGTATAAAGCATCTTGATTTTTGTCATTATGAGGGGAAAAAAAGATTTTAGAAGATTTTTCTTTTGAAAAAACCATTTGGTTTTAGTTCTTATTGTGTTAAAAAAATTACTAAGTGTTACCAAAAAAAAAAAATTACTACATGGCAATATTTATAAGGATACAAAATTTTAAATCATGTATAAATGCATATTTTTTTAGAGTTTAATTTTTATACATGGACAGTATAAATTATTCAATTTATATAATTTTAATTACTAATTATGACACTTAATTAAATTTATTAAGATGAGAATATATAAATAGATTAAGTGTGCACTCCTTTGCTTTTACACCGGCATCAAAATTAAACTTTATTCTTAAATATTTGTAGACAATTGAAACAACATGGACCTTGAAAAGCTTAAACCCTTGCCAGTTTCAGCGTTTTCAGGCTGTAAGAAGGAAAACATAGGGTTTATATTATATCCAGTAGCTGAAGCAGAAGCAGAAAGCTTTCTCCGAGAATGGGTGATTCTCAAACAAATGCAAAGATGCAAAATCGAAAGCGAAAGCACAACACCACCACCACCACCAACAACAACAACAACAACAACGACAGCGACGAACTAACCCAAAACCAAAGCCAAAGCCAAAAGCCTCCAAAAGTGCGCCGAGCTGATCCAGCTCCGAAACCCGAAGGGTTGGCGCCTCCATGGAACAACCTCCAATTCATAAACTCCATCCATGACAAACACCTTCACCTTCACAGGTTATTTTTTTTCTTTGTTTTATTTACTCATTTATTTTTCTACTGAACTATGGCACAAGTTTTCAAATGGATACTGAGACCCCCCCCCCTTTTGTACAATGAGTGTGTGTTAGTGCAGTAAGGTCGAATCAGCGTTCAATTTTGTGAATTCGAGAGTTGATGGTGGTGATGACGACGACGTTGAAACCATAAAACTACCAAGACTGCTATGTTTCCTCAACGATTGGATCCAATCACTGTTGTTTCCTTCAGATAAGAAACCCCATCATGTTGATGAATTTGAGCCTTATATGGATATTCGTTGCTGGGTTATACTCAAGTTCTGCTTGAGCGAGTCTTTGAAGTTCCATGTTACTTTAAACATGTCCAAGAATCTGCTAAGGCCTGTTGAGCTTATTGCTAGAAATGCCCTGTCACTATTGGAGGAGGAATCATCTATATGCTCGGAGGAAGCTCTTGCATCTGATGAAAGGTTTAAGCTTTATGATACCGTGCTTGACTGTGTTTCTCTGGTCTTCTCGTCCCATGGTGGATTGTCGAATGAGAATTTGGGATTGTGGAATTTGACGGCTAAGGTAGGGCTTGAGCTTGTGTTGAAGGTGTACGGGAAGAATCTTGATGGAAGCAATGTGGGTGATTTTGCGTTGCGCTTTCTGTGGTTGGTCCTTCAGCCGTTCTCCAAGTTTTTGAGGGTGCATCCAGTTAGGCAAAGCAGGTTTCATGAATTTGTGGATGAACTCCTCGAGCTGCTGCTGCATGTGTCGGGTGAGCTGCATCTTCGGGTTAGTGGAAGTAGTCCCATTTGGACGGGGAGAGTAATGAAGGTGGTGGAGGAAGTTCTTTCTCATGGACTGTTTCATCCGGTGCTTATTGATGAATTTTTGAGCTTACATGGTTCAGAAAAGTATGCTGGTTCATGTGATGACATATCAAAAGATTCAAAAGCAGCTATACAGAGTTATCCTCGACATTTGTTTGATGTGCTGAACAAATTTATAGGTAGAAAGAATGCTATGGCAATGGGTAGCATAGGATTTTTATTTCACACGTTTGTTGATTCAGCAAGAAAGTTCAAAGGAACTTCAATGTTGCATGAAGAGAACAAGAAAATGGAGAAAGTGAAAGATTCAAGGCAATCAGTACCAGGAGAAAATCGTAGCTCAAACAATATTTCAGCAGACACTCAAAAATCACTTTTTAATTTCTTTGTACTGATTATGGAGCCATTGTTGCTCGAGGTTAATGCCTATCGCCAAACTAAAATAGATAACAAACTCCGATTAGTGGATCTCCATGGTATACTCAAATCTATCGGTAACTTGCTTGGTAGTTTTGTGCAAGAGAAGGTGTATTCGAGAACAGAGGACACGTCTGGGGGAGCCTGTCTTAATTTTTTCAAGATCATATTTAATGCCCTGATGACAACTTCCACTAGCATTCTCAGTTTGTCGAACTATGATACAACTAACAGGAAGGAGATGGAAATATATGTCTTATCAGCTAATGAGATAGTAGTTGCTATGGGATATCTTTTGGAAATTGAATATGAAGTTATTGGAGAAAATTTGGTGAATTTATGGCTCACCATGTTGTCATACTTTGCCATCAGTCACAATATGCTGAATGTCTTTGACCATTGCTCAATTTCTTCCAGTATACCTGCCCTGGGGTGCCAAATAATTAATCTCTACAGTCAACTTCGCCAGGTTTGTGTCAAAACTCTGATTGCTTCCCAATTTTGTAGGGTCTTTTTCTCCTCAGTATAGCAAATTATGTTTTCGAGGTTTTGCATGGGTTACACCCTCTTGGTGGTTTTGATATTGAAAAGCAACTACTAAGTTCATGTTTTTTGCTTTGTGTGTTTGATTCTAAGAATGTTCTTCTGGTGGAGGGCATGGGAATGGACAGTTTGAGTGAGAGAAAGTCTTTCAAAAGTTGTTTTTATTCATGGGTTTTTCAGCGTCTGTCTTGTTTTGTCTGTTTCTGTTTTTCTCCTTGTTTCCTTAGATGGACTTCAGGCCTGTCTTTTGACATATTTGAAATGATGTAGGTGAAAATTGCTATTTTAGCATTGTGCAAAGCAGTAAGGCTTATTGTATCTTGTGAGGGTAATACTGAGGAAAGTTCATCTAGTTTGACAATTCTGTCTGATGAAGTTTATTGTGAATCAGTTGAAAGATTGTTATCTACAGAGAAGTTCATCCATGCCATTCATAAAGCTGTTCATTCTATTCCAGAAGGGCAAGTGAGTGGGTGTATTAGACAGATAACTGATGACATATCGGAATCTCTCAGGTGGATGAAAGATTTCTCCCCACTGGTTGATGGTGAGAAATTGCAAACTTTTAATCTGCAACTGGAACTCATGGGTAGAGGACTGTCGAGACTGTATTGTTTAATGATTGATTCGGTGACTATCACTGAAGGCAACAGCAATCTTGTTGGAGTTGCTGTAAATGAATTAATGGCAGTGATGCGTCCCTACTTGAGTAATCTTGTTGGACAACAAGAAGATACCATCTGCAATTTCCTTTCATTTGTCATGGGAGAAACCGCTGATCAGGTGGTTGGAAAGCGAAGGATTTTGAAAAAAATTGGTAGGTTCAGCAAATGGGTCATTGTGTTCTTTTTTCAGTTGTTTGTGTCCTGCCGAAGCTTACATAGGCAAGCAATCTGCGTTATGCCTCCTGGTTTATCAAAGAAAATGTCTGCTGAGGTGGGAGATTTCACAGCATATTCTGCCTTTGAGTTGATGGAGAGGATTGATGAGATAGACAGTGGCTATTTTACTTGGATTGTTCAGCCTTCTGCTTCCCTTGTTGCTGTTCTGGAATTTATTTCAGGAATATATTATAAGTATGGTTCAGATGATTGTTGTCCTCTGATCTATGTGTTTCAATCAATGATTTTTCAGAGGCTTGTTGACTTGAATAGGAAGATTGAGTTGTTCAAATATTTGCAAAAGAAGCGCTACAAATCACGAATCACGGCACTGAAGGAAGAGGCAGCTGGACTTACTGGTTTTATGATGAAAAACTTATTATGTGTGTATCAATCCCCAAACTTTGTGTCTGATGATGCAACCTGTGAAGGTGAAATTTCCCTGGCTCCTCAAAGCAACAGATGGAATCAAGGGGTTTATTTTGCAAGCGAAAATTCATTGCTAACAGCCATTTGGTCAAATCTTTGCAAAAATGTTGATATTTGGGGCAATCATGCTTCCAAGAAGCAGTTGAAAAAGTTCTTCTCACATTTACTTCATACTTCCTTTCACTGTGTAGCAAGCAGGTTTCAGGAGTCTGATGTGCAAGAAATTGACAAGTGTAACAAGCAGTTTTCAGGAGCCAGGCATGCAAGAAATCTTTTGCCTCAAATATCGTTAGGACTTCTGAGTGATTCACTCTTGTATGAACAAAAAGTAAGATGTTTTGGTTATACGCAAAATCCTTTTTTCTCTCTCATACACACTGACACCCACACATGCACGCGAACAACTATGCCAGAGTTTGTTTTAACTTAGTTCTGCTTTCTATAAACTTTTTAATTTGTTTTTTGTTTCAATGCTTTAGTGCCCTACTGTGAATAAACAGCATTTATATGTTGAGGTATTCATATCATACTGTTTTTCAGTTTGCCCACAGGAGTTTGGCCTCAAGATTTTGCCATGCTTTAGAAAAAGCTGCATTGCCATTATTTAATAATCTTGTATGTACTGAACTCAATCTTCAGACACCACCTAAGTGGCTTGAGTTTTTGGGTGCTGTTGACAACTCAGCTCTGGTTGTTGATGAAGATACCAGCAGAGAAGAAAAGATCAAATCTCTTACCAATGAAAGTTTCATAGTTTGCCACCATTTGCTTAATCTCCTATGTTTGATACCAGATATGAATGCAAGATCATTTTCACGACTTGGGACTTGTATTTTCAACCTTGAACGGTACACTCATCTCTCT
Source organism: Dalbergia cultrata (assembly GCA_031216105.1). Classification (NCBI taxonomy): domain Eukaryota; kingdom Viridiplantae; phylum Streptophyta; class Magnoliopsida; order Fabales; family Fabaceae; genus Dalbergia; species Dalbergia cultrata. The sequence continues at coordinate 504,196 of CM062345.1, forward strand.
GTTGGCTGCTTCCTTATTGTGTCCTTTGTGTGTGTGTGTGCATGTCCAAATAATGGAAGTAATTATGTTGTAGAGAAATGAGAAGAAGTTCAACTATGGCGCAGGGTAAGGTGTGCTCCAAAGCATAGAAATTAAAGGGAAACAGAATGCCAAGGAGCTCCAAAATTATTTTTTTTGGGTTGGGGGGGGGGGGGATACAGAATTCATAAAACAGAGTCCTGTTCAAATATGATGTCACAATCATTTTCACTTTGATCAATTGCTCCTATTCAAATAGCATTTCAAAATTAGGAATTTTGAATAATTTTGCAAACAGAAAACAAAGAATCAGTGCACCCATATGCAAGGAAACTCTCATATTTTGCATCATATAGAACAAGAAAATGAATTTATGAAAATGAAAAACCACATGCCTTTATTTTACAAAGGAACTTTCAAGTTTGTTCATGGTATCGTTCCTTACCTAAGAGACAGAAATCCAAATGGCTGTGAAGTGAAGCCTGTGATAAAGATGTCTTAGACATAGTCTTTAGTTGTTTGCTGCAGGGTTTTCTCTGGTGGATAATTTTTGAAACACTCAAAATGATTAGTTCTCTGTTCCTGTTTGCTTAAACTTTGCAGGCTTCTAGTCAGTGCCTTACCATATTTTGGGAGCTTGGCATACCAGGATTATTATTTTGAGTATTTGAGATTACTTGTAGCCTGCAGGAAGGCCTTAAGGCATGTAATAATGGGATTATGTGAGAAGACAGATGCTATCCAATCTTCATCAAAATCAATTATTTTTGAAGGTTCATTTCCTGTTTTATGGCTTTCAAAGTCATTAGCTGTGACTGTTGGAATTAAAGAAGCCTTCTCTGCCGAAAATTATATTCTATTTAATTCTCTGATATTTTCTTTAATGGATCACACATCATATGTCTTGGTGGGGATAGTAAAATATCAAATTATTCATGGACATTCCATTGATAAAGAAGCTGAGAATCCTTGTGAAGTGATGATGTCCAATGATAGAACCAGCCATGAAGAGAATCCTTTGCTTCCATCTTTTCATTATGTAAGTTCTGCTAAGATTGAGGCATTGGAATGTTTAACCTTTATGACTGAGAATTTGCAAGAGCAGATGCAAAGCTTGCTTGTTTCTCTGAAGGGTACCCCTTATGTCAATGTGGGATTTGGTCTTACTTATGCAGATATAAATGGATTGTCTTCTTCAGTTTCTTGCTTTAGTGGAATTTTGTGGGGTTTCACATTTGTCGTGGGCCAAACAGATGCAAAAGTTGGTGGACATAAAGAAGTATCATGGTGGAATGGTGAACATGCCTCTAAGCTAAATAATTGTATATTTTCTCTTGTGAAACTTGTTGATTTTTTTGTAAGCAAATTCCTTATCGAGAATAATCATCTCTCCAAAAGTTTGTGTGATACCCAAAGTTTTGAAAAGTCAGTCCACCACTCATCTTTGTTGGGTACGAAACTTTTTTCACATGAAAGCTCAGTTTCTAAGGCTAATGCTTCATCTGGTACCCAAGAAGAATCTAAAACTGCAGCTTCTTGCTCCACTTCATCAGCAATCCATATTGTCTCCAAAAGTGTCAGTGATCTTGGGATGTTGCACCCAGAAAGTGAAACTTCTGTTGCCAGTGTTTTGGCTAGGGCTGAGTCCCCTAAAATTCATGTTCTGAATAAAGCTTTGTTGCAAAGTTTGCTAAAAGGCGATCATCCTGAAGTAGCCTTTTTACTTAGGCAACTTCTGATTGCTTCCTCATCTCTTTTAAGGCTAAATTTACAGAAAGATGATTCTTCTTTGCTTTCAAGTTCTGTACCTACTTTCATTGAAATTTCTCTAGTCTTGTTATCAGAATTCACTGAGATGGTGGAGTTCCCTCAACAATCTGCTTTACTCTTGTTAGATGGTGTTCTGAGCTATCTGAGAGGACTAGCAAGTTATTTTCCCTTCACCGAACCTACCTCATCTAGGAATGTTAATGCAAAATTGATACAGATTCTTATGAGGGCAATAGGGAAGACCATATTGTTGCAAGGGAAAAGGGCAACACTAACCTTTCATGAAAGACAGTCAAGCACCAAGACACTTCATAAAGGATCATTTGAACCTTATTATTCGAGTGAAATGCACTGCTTCTGCTTGGATGAATTTAAAATGAGGCTTCGAATGTCATTCAAAGCTTATATAGAGAGGCTATCAGAGTTGCATCTTTTGTCTACTATTCAGGCCATTGAGAGAGCTCTAGTTGGAGTGCGAGAAGGACGTACTATGATCTATGACATAGAAACAAGTAAAGATGGTGGGAAATTTTCATCACTTGTTGCGGCTGGCATTGATTGCTTTGATATGATTCTTGAATTTGTTTCAGGTAATTAGAACATCGACCGAGGGCACCTCCTATGGCTTTCTGAATATAAAATTTTCATTTCATTGTTAAATTAATTTATGGAAATTACACCTTTCTTTGGTACCCTTTTTAGCCATTCACTTAAGTACAATACATTTAGCAATATGGGTGGAGGAAGGGAGAATACGGGTCTCATGCTGATGATGTAGAATTAGGAATGTAAAATGTAACTTGCTGATGACAGATTATGCTTGGCTGTGAATTTTTACTAACATATGCAGTTATGCACAATTATTACTTATGTCAAGACCCAGCTTCATAATTTTACTTAATTTGTTATTTCGCCCCAAGTGCTCAGTGATATATTATGGCATTGGTTTTTAGAAATTTCTAGTTATGTGTAGCTTTCATAATTATGATGGCCACATTTCCTATACTGAATAATTCTGAGTAAAACTAAGGTACCTAATACTTGGAATATCCCATTTACACTGATTAGATACTTGAATCATTGCTACTATTCAATATATTGTATGTTTAAAAGGAAAATGCATGCCTATTATAATTATGGTCCAACTTTTTTTTTTTTCTGTTTCAAGGTCGGAGAGGGTTGAAGTTGATTAAAAGACACTGTCAGGGCTTAGTACCTGCTGTTTTCAACATTATTGTGCATCTAAAGAGCCCACATATTTTTTATGTGAACTCGACATCTGGAACAGTTCCCAGGAACCCAGATCCAGGGTCAGCCATTCTCATGTGTGTCGAAGTGCTGGCTACAATTTCAAGGAAACATGCTCTATTCCCAATGGATGCGTGGCATGTAGGTCATTTGTTACATATACCTGCAGTAATCTTTCAGAATTTCCACCAGCTTACAATTTCTAAAGCTGCTGGTCAATCTGATTCGTCGATGATTCCAGAGGAGCAAATTTCGCAGCCAGTAGAGGGAGTGAACTACCATCATGTAGATCACCAGTTTACGATTCATCTATTTGTTGCATGCTGTCAACTAATGTGTACCACTATTAGGCATCGCCCAAGGTATGTTTCATTTATTTATCTTTTAACTCACTGTGGCTGAAGTAAAACACATTATTGAATGGAGATGGCAAATTGCCAATGGACTGACCATTTGATGCATATTGATGGCATTCAGTGCTCTGCTATTTTTATTGTAATCACAAAATTTAGATGTTACCATGCATGATATTTGTCACTTATATCTATTCTTTTTTGTTTTTTCCAAATTAAATCTTTTCAGTGAGTGCAAGCAGTGTGTTGGCCATGCTGAAGCTTCTGTTGCCGTTCTTCTTAATTGCTTGGAGACAGTAGTAGATAATGAATCAACAATGAATAAAGGTTGCTTTTCATGGGAAGTAGAAGAGGGAGTGAAATGTGCTTGTTTTCTTCGAAGGATTTTTGAAGAGGTGTGTATATTACTGTGTTTATACCTGCTGAACTTAAAGATATAATTAACATCTGTAGCACTGCATTTTAGTAGGTTTTTTTTCTCCTCGCAGTTGGTCCCTCTGTCCTGCATTTTGCGTCGATATTTTACTTTATGGATAAAATTGCTTTTCACTCTTTTTTTCTGCTAATATTAATTTTGACTATGGATGGAGGTGGTAGGATTTCAAGCAAATCAAATTTCAAACCGTTTTTATCCATGTAACATTTTGCATACTTCTAGGGCAAATTTGTTGCCTTTTGTACTGGACTTCTTAAGTAGAGTGATGGCCTGTGATTCTGAAATTGAAGTCCTTGTAGCTTCACATTGATCATGACAGGAGAGATCTGGTTATCAATTTGAATGAAAGGCATTAAAAATAATTTAATTCTGGCCTTAATTCAACAAATCATTTTTTTTTAATGTGGTTGCACCCATGTAAGAGGGTGTCAATGTCAAGGGGTATCACGTATAATATCACTTATTTTTAGGAGGCTAATGTAATTTGTCCTTTATTTATCTCCAATATTTAAACTTCAGACTTTTTATTTTCCTTTTGCTTACCCAATTTGTTTGCATAATCATGATGCAGATACGACACCAAAAAGATATATTCAGCAGCCGGCAGTGTTCTCTGTTTTTATCCAACTACATATGGGTTTATTCAGGATATGGCCCTAAAAGGAGCGGCATCAGAAGGTCGTATATCAGTTTCATTTTTTACCCATTGTTCTGATGTCAAAGCTACTGCTTGCAATAGTACACTTTCCATTCCCATATTTTGATTTGAATAAAGAAAATTGGGAAGTATCAACAGAGATGAAAATTTTTAGGTTGAGCATGAAATGTGCTGATTTGTTTTAGTGTAGCCAGTGCTCATAACTATTAGCTAACGTTGGTTACTGGATCATTTATTTGCAGAGAAATAGATGAAGCTTTAAGACCAGGTGTCCATGCTTTAATAGATGTATGTTCAGTTGATGATCTTCAATATCTTCATACGGTTTTTGGAGGCAAGTAATCTGGATTCAACTCAGGTTTTAAAAAGAGAGAATTACAGGAAGATTCTAATATCATTTTCCTTTTGTAGAGGGACCTTGCAGAAATACCCTTGCAAGTTTGCAACATGATTACAAACTCAACTTTAAATACGAAGGCAAAGTGTGACTTGGAAATTCCTTTGGTGGTAAATGTTTGTGCCAGCTCATTTTTGTTGTCACATAGAACTCTCTCCACCCATTGAGATTGATAATAACTTGCTGTGTCAACTATATGTCACAAGCCAGCCAACGCTGTTCCCATGGGGAATTTCATTTATGCCAATTGCACATGTCATGAAACCAGATCTCCAACACTTCCCATTCGAAGCGGGCCTTTTTTTTTTTATTAAATTAAATTCCCGGTCAACGGGTCATTTTTTCTAATAGATGCCTGTATCATATTGTTATAGTATACCTAAGGAACTGTGCTTGCCATTGACTGCACTTTCAACTGTAAAATAGTTTAGTGGATGGGCAATTATTTATCTGATACTTGCTTTTTTAGGTGTTTTTTTTTTTTTTTGTGGTTTGTATGAAGATAGCTTGAACATTTTTTATCTGTAGAGTTCCTCAAAAAAATTTCAGACTAAGGGTGATAATTACGCTCCTCAAAGTAGCGTGTACAGGATTCAAATACCTGACATTGCAGATGAAATTTCGGCGAAATTTCCTTCAGATCACAGTCCACTTCTATTGTGACCAACGTCCACTTTTAGGTGAAGATAACTTAAACTAAAGGGTAGTATTCATACTTTATGGGACATTGTATTGATATATCTTCATCTATCATTGAATGAAATGTGGGTTTCAAATTAGGTAGGATATATATCGTATTTAATGATAAATAGAAGTATGTTGACACGGTGTCCCATAAATGACTTGTATAAATAACATTTCTCTAAACTAAATGGTCTAAACTTCTTTTTTGGTAGTTAATTTGAAATTTATATGGTTATTAAACTTTCAGAGTTAAGTTTTAAATTCTTATGAACTTACAATGTTAGGTCATCAAATTAAGTTAACTCATGTGAAAACTAGAATGAGTAATTGGGAGAACTAAGGTAAATTATTATAAACTGGGGTAAACTTGTAAGTTTATATCTTTAGTTAGAATTTGATTTATCAAACAACAAAGTTTAGAATTTCATAACAAATAATTGTTATTAGATCTTTTAAAATTGAAGTTATTTGTATTGACGTAATTCAAATATAAAGTCTTGATTTGCTATATTTCTTATGATTATAATATGTTTTTTATATTTTTATAGCTTGTATTTACTTTATTACAATGTTCTAACTTACAATTGAACATTTTATATATATATCGTATTATAATTAAATGTTATAGACATTTTTTAATATTATTTTTAAAATAAGTAAACTTGTAGTTTACGATTTGAAACTCCATAAAAAATTAGATTTTAATCTAAATTTCCCACTTTCCATTCTATCCTCCTCTCCAGCCTCTCACCCTTTTGTCACCCCATCCTTCATCCATCAAGAAAAATGAGGCAACGCCATCATGATCTGTCCCCACTTTCCTCAATTCCGATAGCCCATCTCCGCCGGAGACAAGTTCCCTCCCTCCACCTCCGTCCTTTTTGGCCGTGACAACGTCAATCATCTCTTGTTGGCTCTGCTGGCTGACAACTCCAATACCCACGCTGCGTATTGATAGTCCACATTGGATATGAAATACATACAATGTCCCTGGTGCAAACAAAGCGTCTATCTTAACTTCGTCACTCTCTGCTTTTTGTTTTTGAGCTTTATTTCTATTTTCTTTTTAACCCTTTTTATTCATTTGAAAACAGAGTGGAGTTGCAGAAATTGGTTGCGTTTAGTCTACGACCTTAGGAAGGGGATGATAATTGGTTGGTTTCTTTAATTTACTTCCCTGACGAACGTTGGGAAACATGGCAGCTAGTGAGAGAAAAGGTTGGTACGGAAAGAGGAAAAAAAAGTTTAAAGGTTGGGCCCATCAGGAAGTCTGGAACAGAAAGACAGTGGTGAGGTGAAGTAGAGCACAAGGATACAACAGTAATTTCAATACTTATTCTCAATATAATAGTGTCAGAAATTCCCACATAAGAACTGCCCTTTCAGTTTCACTCAGTTCCACAAGTTTAGATAAACTTGCAAGTTTGATGACCCGCGATAATACCAGTGCTCATGCAATCACTCTGCTGACAGCATTAACAATTTAAATGTACAGAAATTGGCTTACTTTCGCTGAATTATGTGTTCTTTGCTGTCTTAATCCTGGTTGTGATTCACAGAAAAGAACCCCGAGATATTCTTGCTTTTCTTATATAAAGTACATAAGGTAGTTTACACATTAACCTACAGAAAGAACCAATTATATGAGCCAATAGATAAAATGATAAGGTCGGAATGTGACTTAGTGACTATGACTTTTGGGTTAATGTAAATAAGCCACAATACAAGGCTTTGTTTTTGTTTGCTTGTCAAAAGATCAAATGAATTTGTCTTCGCTGTATATTTTCCTGCGCTACAATACAAGTGTTGGAATAGGATTAGTTGGGTTGAAGGATAGTTACACACTTCATGCCAAATCCTTGCACAATAAAGATTCAAATGGTAAATATGAAGATGATGTAGAGAGTTTTATATATTGTTTTAGAACAAGTTGAAATTTTATAATACCGCGTTAGGTGTGTGATGATAATAACGTCATTCTCACGGCATATGATAATAGCCTAATATATATAATTGTGTGGTCAGAAATAATCTTATGCATGATACGTTTGTTTTTGTTCCCTCTTTGTTCCATTAAATTCCAGTCGGTAGAGCCTTCACTTGCAATTGTATTCTTTGCTTTGACTTTGATATCATTGTGAATCTCTTCCTTAATCCTGTCCAACTTTCTGAGGCCTTAAAAGTCCCCTGATGGATTACCATTACTGTAAACCCAGGGCCCGTGATTCTCATACTTCAAGTGTTGTGTTGGCGTTGGCTGTGGTCATGATTCTTCTGAGTATACCAAATTTCTTCTCAAGTGAACCAGAGGAAGAAGAAGAAGAAGAAGCAGTGAATTGGGCACCTATTTTCTTACCAATACTTGTAGTACTGATCTTGATTCTGGTGTCACTGATGGGAAGTCCTAGAAAGAGGGTTTGGGCCAAGCCACCCCCATACTACTGTGGGTGTGAGCATGCTTGCTACGGTCACTGGTAGTGTTTGTCCATGAACTTCTGCAGCTGGTTGAGGATATAGTGGAATTGTGTTCTTATGCTATTATGTTTCGGGCCACTGAATAAGATATTCCACATAGAAGATAATTTATGAGCTTGTTCCATTGCTTCCTGGGAAAGATAAGAAGATATCTCATGTTAGTAATGTATCACCCCATGACAACTACTATAAGTTTTCTTGTTTATTGTATTATTATGGGTCCAAGTCACATTGTAATTTAAGCATGTTATATTATTATACAGGGTTGAACTTTCTTGCTTGCTTTAGCAATTTGGAAGTGATGATTCTGCGCAGTTGATTGAGTAATGAAAATCGTGTAACTTGTTATGCTTCTAGTTACATTAGAGTTGGATGGAGTGAAGTCTTCTATTTGTGATTTCAGATATTCTTTTTGTTGAGTCAACCATAAGCAAACAGAATCACAATTGCGAGATCAAAGCCAAGAGGGTTAAAGCGGGAGCCATTCTTGTTTTTTCTGGTTGGTTTAAGTGATTTATTACTTGTTTAAGAAACATGCAATAGTAGTGGTTTAGTCCAAAAATGTTAAAAGGCTAATTGTAGAGGGTAGGACGTCTTTATTAGTGATGTTATATTTGTTTAGGACACACACGTAAAGAGAAAAAGGGGGAAAAGCATTAACAGATAATTATTAGTGGTCCATCATCTAATGGTGGCTCATTTGTACCCCCACTAGCTCCATTATTTTCTATGGTAGCCATTTGATTCATTCTAGAGCCGTATCAGCACTTAAGTGAACTGCATAAAACTGGCATTAGATTAGTTGACTACTAGCAGTAGTGGGAAACTATTTTGGTGGAGATGTTGGATAGAGACATCAAAATTAGGTACAAAAGAGAGTAGCTTAATTTTAGCCGTAATTGTCATTTTCTTTCAACGTAGTTGGTGAAATCACTTGAGTAGGGAAAAGGTAAAAATGACGAGTTAATGCTCATTTTAGTCCCTGACATTTCATGTGTGAGTCATTTTAGTCCCTGACATTTCATGCATGAGTCATTTTAGTCCCTCACTTTTAAAATAAATCAATTTACTCCCTTATATTTATAACTGTGAATCAATTTGGTCCCTCACATTTATAACTGTGAATCAATTTGGCCCCTTACATTTACTGTGGGGACTAAATTGATTTATGATTGTAAATATGATGGACCAAATTGATTCGTTTTAAATTGGGTTAATTGGGAATTTATTATGGTTGGTAAGGTTAATTTGGTTATTAACTCAAATGACATTGTTTAATCCTTGTCAAAGTGTCACTTAATGGTAACAGATCACCACTTAACTAACAGTGATTTAATAGATGATAACCGAGGGACTAAATTGATTCACGGTTATAAATGTGAAAGACTAAATTAATTCACAGTTATAAATGTGAGGGACCAAATTGATTCGTTTTAAAAGTAAGGGACTAAAATGACTCACGCATAAAATGTCAAGGACTAAAGTGAACATTAAGTCTAAAAATGACATACACAAGATGGATAGCTTTTGAAATAATTGTTGTGTTTGAGAATGAGGTTAAGAAAGTAAATTGAAAAACTTTAATTTTATTTAAAAATAATAGCTTTAAAGATATAATTATTAAAGGAATTTTTTTAAAACAAAGAATTATGGTGTGTTTATTATGGGTTGGCAACCTCAAATGCCAGCTTGACATATGTTTATGTATATTTAACTTAAAATTTACTTTTTTTTTTCTTATTCTAACATAGAAAATACAGTATAAACAAGATTATAAAAAGAAAATAATATATAACTTTTTGAGTTTATAAGAAATTAAAACATAGTCAAAGGTTATATATATATTTGTTGTGTTTATGTCCTACAAATTTTAAAGTTTAGTTTGTCTCTCGTATTTATGTCCTATCCCTTGTCTGAAGTGTTCATATTTCATAGGCCTCAATATAATGAAAAAGTTACTTTCTTATGACGTGAAAGTCTAGAGTACAAATTTTGAAAATAATATCTCTGCTTATGGGTATAATTGCATACATCTATAGATTCACCAATTGGGAAGTTCGCGCCCTAGAACATCCATCCGTCGATTTCACCGGATAAGGGGGTTGTCCCACCTCTGAGGTGAGATATAAGAGATCCTGTACTTTCGGAACAGAGTGAAGTGAAAAAGAGAGGGGTTATTTCATGGGACATTGTTTGAACACCGAAAAAAAAAAATGGTAAATATTTCAACCAAGTGACCTACTGACCTCTTATCCTATGTCAATTTCATGTGATATGAAACTTGTCTTCGTTTAATTGCTGGGGCAACTTTCATAATGTGCATTGATATTCAAACAGACCAGGTCAAAATCAATTGATTAAGACTTGAATAAGTTAGCAACATGGAATTCTTGTGGCGTGTCATACCATAACTGCATCAACCTTCTTTTCAGGAAAGCAATCTTATCACCCCTTGTTTTGCATGTTCTACCTGCTAACACTGCCACTGATGTTTTGGCTAATCATATATATCATCAATCAGTTCCACAGATCAGACAGTGCACAATCATAGAACACAACTTATTCAAGAAGTAGGTCACCTACCAAATCACACACTCACTCATCTATTTAAAATTTCTATAAATAAAAAGGGCCTAGTAAAGCTTCTGAATTCTGACTTTTGGTATGCCCAAAAGGCCATAAAATTCAATGGCTTATGACAGTAGAAGCAGAGCATCCTCTGTTTTGGAAGGGTTCACTCTGAATCCCCTGCCTTATCCTGTTCTGCTAATCTTAGCACTGATCTTGATCTTCCTTGGCGTTTCATGGTACTTTTCCTACGAAGAAGTTGTTGAAACTGCTGAAGTGCAATTGGGGTGGTTACTATTTGCCACCCCAGTAGTGCTAATACTCATAGTTCGTTGGTTATCATCGATGGAAGACTCAGAGTGGTTCTCTGGGTGGGATAGGCGCAGGGTAACCAATCAAAGGCCACCATCAGAGGGGAGCTCGCCGTGGGGTGTGGCTGCTTTGATCGTAGTGTTGTTGATATTGGTGCAATATCAATCCATCTTTCTTGATAGTTGGTTTGCTCGATGAGAAAAATGAAGATGCTATTGGTTGTGTCTTACCAATATCAGTCATATCTTACCATGATTTCTGTGAAAATTCCTGGTATTTGTTGTTTTGAAGAGTTGTAGATAACTGCTTTGTTATTCTATAGGTTTGTTTTACTTTCTGTGCTTCGTGCTTTTTAGTTTTTACTAGTGCTAGTAGTTACTAACTATGAATCCTTGGCACATGCCCTTTGGTTCTTGTGAATATACAGATAATGGTGTTGTATGAATATGAATGTTGTTGAAGGAGAGTAGGTGCTTCATGACACTGATGTTCTTGATAGGATAAAACAGTACTAGCATATCATAACAAAGTTGAATATTTCTTGTGTTATGAAGCTTCCTGAATCCTGACAGTCAAAATTTGACCCAATACTCAGCTGAAAATAAGGGGAAGAAATCATGAACATGAATATAATGGAATTCCTGCGAGTCTTATTGAGTTGGCAATTCTCACTAAGTTTTTGACATTGGAAAATTGAACATAGGAAATTGTTATTCAAAACAGAGTATTTGGTCCTTTAGGTGAGTAAAATTTTATTATTTGTGTTGTTAAATGAAAAAAATAACAACCTTAAAATATAAGGAAGACTTTCCACAAAAAATAAATAAATAAATAAAAGATCACTTGTAACTGACACACATGATGCTTTTGCCACTCGATACATAGAATTCATTTGAAGCAATATGCTTTCAGTGACTTGTCCTCCTTGCATTATTCTCACTGCTAAAAGAGAACATAACACGAAAGCAAGAACAAACAGTTGAATTGTTACTTAATTAAAACTCTCTTTATCTGAGCAATGAACGTAGACATGAAGTTCATTGTCCAATCTTCCACAAGTGGAGGGAATAAATTAACTACAGACAGGATATCAGCACATTATTTGACTCATTACATATGAAGACTGCATGTGAACAAGAACAGAAAAATTCCAACAAAACCAAAACCCCAAAGCCAGGCTTCCGCTTGTGTAGTAGTAAACACACCATACTTGTATCTTCCTCTAATAGAGTAATATTAATCTGGTCTCAAGAGTGGTCAAAACCACTTAGATGGCTGTTATGAGCTAGCATTGTAGTCCTTGTAATGGGAAAGCCACAACAAGGCAATGACAATGCCAAGTATCATGAGCAAATGAAAGGTGGGAGAGAGAGAAACAGCACTGGCCATGGTGCATTCCTGCTTCCATTCTGCACTCTTCCTCTTTGGGTAGAACCACCACATTTTTCACTTTTTCTTTTTCTTCGTCACTCACTCAGGTACACATGCAGAAACAAACTGTGTCATAAGCACTCTAGGTTGTTTCTCTAACGTTTATATAAGAGCTGATGAGCTTAGATTGCTTCTGATGTGATATGAAGTTACCTTTGGCATATATTCTTTGAGTGTGACTTATGTCCAGCCAACATGTTTCTTGTTTTGTAATATATAGTGCTTGCAGCTTGAAAGTACAGGGTGCGGGAGTAATTTCTTGATTCAGAAGGATGAGAACAATGAATTACTACCACTAGTCAGTTCAACACACTTCAAGGCCAAAAAAGGACCTTACCCAAAAGCAATGCTTGAATGATCGAACAAAGTATAATAATCTTTTCGTTCAAATTTATAACTATCGAAATTAGAATTTAGCTTTTTCACTCTAAAAAATTGTATGCGCAAGTTTAAGTAAGCCGAAGGTATAATTAAGATAACATGTCAATTTTAATATACTTTTAACATATCTTTCAGAAGCGAGGCCTGTATCCTCATACTTTTTAATATTGCTCACCAAAAGGCTTGAATCTTAGAAGTTAATGATTATAAAATAAAAAAAGTCATTTGCAAGAAGTGGATTTGATGTGCTGCCAATAGTTGAGAGACCACCGTTTTTTAGTCGCTCAATTGGACGTTTATGATCATGGATCACCAGCATTTCGATTACTATATTTATTTCCATTTCCACGACATAAATTCAAATCTATGGACCTTATTTTTTTGTCTTTCTTTTGAAGGAATTTGGGGTAAAGGGATTTACTGACCCTATGCATTAACCACAGTGGTCAACTTTTCCAACAGCAATTTCTTTTTCCACAAGAAATTGGAACATAAATCTGCCAAGCTCTTCTCCCACGAGGGAAAGTGTAATATGCATTGAATTAGGTAGTATTTACATTACACCTACTTAAAATAACTTCTAAGTCAGGAAGAGAGCACAGTTGTGAGTTACATCTCCAGAAATGTTTCGAAAGGCATAAGCACTTCTCTGAAATAAGCCTTTCTCATTCACTGGCCTTTCTGCTCCCACCTACACTACTTGATGAGCTATCCTGAACGCTATGAGATGACGAACACCTACCTAACGAACTCCCTTCCGTGCAACTGCTTCCCTTCCTCGATGACTTGCTGCATTTCCTTTGTCCAGATGACAAGTCCTGCAAAACCCAAAAATGCAAACGCCACTTAAATCCAATTCCTGTTCTGTCCAGATGACGAGTTTATTGGAAAAACAACACTAACCTGATCTGCAGAAGACCCAGGAGTCTTCAACTCAAGGTCTGTAGTGACCTCAATTGAAGCCTCACATTTTTCTGCTTTGCTCTCCCTGCTTGATTTGTTTCTGGAGTCTTGTTTGCCTGATGCATGGGAACGACTACCAGGATGGAGTGGCGGGGATGCATAGAGGGTGGATTGCTGTTCAACAAGGGTATTTGGGGCTAAATAAGGAACAAATGTTGAACACGGGTTAGGGATGACTGCAGGATTTTGATTAGCAAAGAAAGGGTATGGCTGCATGGGAATTGGACCAGGAGGGACTGCCATTGGCATTGGATATGGATATGATGGCGGAGCCATCATAACTGAATGATCCATTGCAGTCCATGGGAACATAGTCCTGAGTCGCTGCTGATACTGATTATTCAAGTTCTCAATATCTGATTTGAGAGAAGCCTTCTCTTCCCTGAGATCATTTTTCTCCTGAGACAACTGAAAATAGAACGTAATAAAGTTATTTCTTTCATTGTTTTATGTCCTAACATCATCAAGGTAAAGAAACAAAGCTAGAAGAGGTAATATTACCTCTCGAGATTCTTCATTTAGTGCAGCATATTCGTCTTTGAGTTTACTAACTTGAGAAGTAAGATCCTTCAGCAATTGAATTGTATCACTAAGAATGGTTGCTTTGTCATTCTTTGGCCTATCGGGATCTGCAATTCAGACCCAACAAAGGCACGAAGTGATTTAAGAGAATGCTATTTTATCTGTTCTTAGCATCAAATGACTATTGACTATCACATGGATAAATTCTAAAGATGAAACAAGCAACAATATTTTTATACAAATTATCACCATAAGTAACTTAAAGAATACCTCTGCCACAAATACTTGAAAATAACAAAAATTCTAACCAGGTTACTTCCAAAACTACAGCTATTGGCATTAGAAAAGTATGAAAATCCAAGAAAATTTATGTTTTTAAACTAACAGCCGTAGCATAAAGTAATTTGTGGATAAACCAATCCTGTGGGTGAGGTAAACCAAATCACCAACATCCATAATTCATACACACGATGGGGGCCAAAGAAGGGAAATAGTTAAGGAGGAAAAAGTGGACGATTATGAACAACTGATAATGAAATAACAAAATCCAAACGAATGCTAACACTTGGATAACAATAAAAAATTGTGAGGGAAAGTGAAAGTTTATTTACCTAACACATCACCCAACTCTACAAACTGTTCATTAAGCCGATCTCTCCTTAACTTTTCTCTGTCTGCCTTTTGAGTCTTTCTTGCAGCTGTACAATCCATTGGTTCAACTTCAAACCTTTGGCTGCAGATACACAAGATCCAAAACAACGGAGTAATTTAATACACCATTGGCTTCAGCATCCAATAGTAAGGCAAACCAATATCATAAAAATACAGAAAGAGAACTACATTTACTTCAAGCAGCAATTTTAGTCATGTCCCAAAGCCCCGCTTAAATTTTTCCAAAATATTTTTTAGATCACTTACTCCTTAGAGCCACTGAATTTTCTCTAACGACAAGATAATCCATTTAAGTCATCAAGCACAACAATGACGAGCCCTCTAAAGCTAATTAAATGTTATGAATGTTAAAATTGCTTAAATCTTACTCTTACGTTAAAGCTAATTCGGTTTCCACCACGAATACCGTATAGTTAATCAAAACACCCTTTACATCAAGGCACATTCATGTAGTTACTTGCACATCTTCCGAATTTCCCACAATGTGCAATCAATTAAGTTAAGTAACTGCATAATGCCAAGTTATGCTCAGACATATCAGCAATTTTATCACATAAATAAATAGTCAAACACAACAAGCGAACTTACAATGAATCAAAAGCAAATTTGGGGCTTCAACTCTCGTAGGTATTAAGAGACAGCTAAAATTTTTAGACAAAAGGGGAAAACCCAAACTAACTATGAGCTAAGATCAAGCTGAAATGAAAGGTAACATGGCAAAAGGACCAAAACCCATTTCAATTAAACAATAAAGATTGCAGCTTTGAAGGAGAAAACATAGTAAGAGCAGAAATTTTGACTCAAAAATGGAATTGGAAGGAAATAAAAAAATTTCAAGTATTGGGAAAATTTTCCGAGAAATTGTTAATTAAGAAAGTTCGATGGTGAAGGAACATGAAATATAGGAGAAATATAATAAGCCGGTAAGGTGTTTGGTGTGAGATTTTACCTGATAATGGGGAAGAGGGTGCTATGGTGGTGGATTTTCTTATCTACAAATTTTTGGTTTGCCCAATTTGAATCGTCGTATTCAGTTGTGTTTTGAGTTTTGACCTTGCTTTGCCTTCAAAGGAAGGGACAGTGAAACGGCACTAAAATGCCAGGTCGTTTTTTGTGTGAGACCAAACGACGGTTGTAAGCCGCCGTACGGTTTTCCATGTCCTAAGTTTTTTCTTTTATATTTTTTTGAGAAATGCTTGTGACATACAATTTTTCACAACAATTTTACATTTCTATAACATAACATAGAGGCACATAAAATCAAAATAAATGTGGAGATCAGTAAATAGAGCAACTCTTTATATGCCTCTATCCTATAGATGTGTAAAGTTATTGTGAAAAACTACTTTACACCAAACATTTTTTAATTTGTTTGGATCCCTTAATCTTTAATATTCAATAGGTTAATCTTTAATATTCAATAGGTAGGACTATCCTAAATTTTCGTCCTTAGCCCTATAAATTTTGAACCCTATCGAAGATGAATAAATTTTGAATAATAAAACTATTATTTTGGTCTTTAAAAGATTATGTTATTGATAAAATAACCCTAAACAGAAAATATATTTGCCTATAACTCTTAAAAAATCTATTCTATTTGATAAATTCATTCAAATGTCGATTAACCTCCATTTTTATAAACAAAAATGATTATGTGTCACGGTTGATGCCAAATGACACTATAGCATTATTACTTTAATCCCAAAAAATTATATCTTTGATATGACAATATCTTTTATGTCAAGTTGGTACCATTAAACCATCACTTTAACAATAACAATAACAATATATATATATATGCCAAAATAGCCCCTGGAATAACCACTTTTATTAACGAAAATGGAGGTCAATTGATGTTTGGATAAATTTGACAAACAAGGTGATTTATCCTAGTCAATCAAATATAGTTCATTTTTAGGGCTATTTTGTTAGCGACATAATTTTTTGGAACCAAAATGATAGTTCTTCCTAATCAAAATTTATTCATCTTTGATGAGTTTCACAATTGATCTGGATAAGAACAAAAATTAGTCCCCTAGTTTCTGTCCTGAATTGCCACGACCCACCTACGGAGTGTGACCGGCACGTGAGGATTTGGGTTCCCACGAAAGCCTCTGGTAACGTAACTGACTAATATGCATAAATAATCCAAATTTATTCAAAATATCTCAAGTTCAACTAAAACTTCAATAATATGAAATTGTTCTCAAAACATAAATTCTGAACATAAATTTGCATAAAATCCATATTCTAGGCCAAAGCCAAACATAACAAAACAATTAACAGAAATTCTGAAAATATATCATGCATGTCCGGGGATCCTGCCTATACAATTTATTGGAGCACTACTAAACTGACATAATTGACAATAAGCTCCACTCTAAAGCGAAACTCACCAAGGAAGCTGTAGCACAACTCATCGAGGATCTGTGGTACAAGCTGGCGTATTTGTATCTGTAGGGAAAGGAAAAGAGAGGGATGAGTTCATCAAAACTCAGTGAGCGAGCCTCCACTCACAACCCACACGAGACAATAATAAAATACATAATATATACATGCAACTGATGTGAAATATATTACATATATAATTACATAGAAATTAACTGAATCTATGGCAATAACTAGTAGAGAAACATGAATTATTCTGTACATAATTATCTGAGTTGAATAGCTAAATCTGAGCCAATGACTAATCTGATGAGTAGGTCCCATAAATGGACACCTCACTAGGTTCCTTATTGTGGGTGAGCTAGTCCTCTAGCAGACCACTTGGTACCAAGGTTAACGATCAATCCTGCAAATTGCTAACTCATTGACCGCTTTCTCACTAATTAATATAAAATAATTTGTTCATAAACCAAATAAATATAAAAGCTCTGAATTCTAATTCTAACAATTTGACTGTAGCATAACTGAGATTCTAAAATTATGCCCAAGGGATCACCACCTTGTAGACATAGTGATTTCAGTAATCAATAGAATAAGTATCTGACAATTGTTATGAATTATACTTTATTCAATACTTTCAATAAATCATATCTAATATTCTAAAATCTTCATAAACTAGGAAAAAGATATTCTATAACACGCAAGGTATCAATTATGGTCCCATGAGTTTTGCTAAAATGATTAATTTTCATGATAACTGTAAAAGTAATAATATTTCTAAAACAGGCATAATTATAATAATATATTCTCTTGACATAAATCATTTTAAAATTTCATAAATAATTTATATAATATGAAAAAATATTAATAATGACCAAAAGTATGATCATGAGCTTAAACCCACTCACCGTTGGTAGTCGTGAGTGTGCTTCTACTAATAACTTTACTCTGAAGTATTGGAATGGTACAAATAACCAATCTCACAAATTAAAAGAAAGGAGCGTCACAACATCCCAAGAGAGGATTAGCTAGGCTCACTGAAGCTCGGCCATGAAACTAATCTGATGAAACTAAACATGATGAGAGATGAGTTCATAATTCAATCATTTATACAACATTCAATCATGAGTGAAGATCATGAGCTTGACAAGAGATGAGTTCGACCAAGAAGAGGTTTGATTTAGAGGATGTTTGACTTAGAGGAGGTGGAAGCAAAACTTAGCAAAATGAAACTAAACATTTCTTACACATACACACTCCTACACTCATATTTATACACAAATATAATAATCATGAATAATATTAGTGCTATTTGTCTACACTTAATAACAATAATAAATATTATTAATGCTAACTACACTTAATAATTATAATGTTAAATAATAATAATGCTAACTACACTTAATAATAATAATTATAATGTTAGCTACACTTAGTAATTATAATGTTAAATAATAATAATGTTAGGTACACTTAATAATAATAATGCTAATGCTAGCTACACTTAGTAATAATAATGTTAAATAATAATAATGCTAGGTACACTTAATAATAATAATTCATAATAATTATAATTTCTTTATTTGGAATATCACATACTACCCCCCTTAAAAGAGATTTGGTTCCCAAATCTAAACAACGTACCCTGAGATGGAAATAGATGGGGACACTTGATTTTCATAGTTTCCTCAGCTTCCCAAGTTGCTTCTTCACCGGAATGGTTCCTCCAGATAACTTTTACTAAGGCTATCTCCTTTGAGCAAAGTTTCTTAATCTGTATATCTACGATGGCAACCAGTTCCTCTTCATATGACAAGTTCTCATCAATTTGGACGATTTGTGAAGTGAGCACATGAGATTGGTCAGGCATATATTTTCTGAGCATATTAACATGAAACACTGGGTGTATGGCTGATAATCTGGGAGGCAGTGCCAACTTATAAGCCACCGCTCCAACTCTTTCTAAAATTTCAAACGGACCAATAAAATGAGGGCTTAACTTTCCTTGCTTACCGAACCTCACTACTCCTTTCATGGGGGATATTCTCAAAAACACGTGGTCCCCAATCGCAAACTCCAAGTTACGTCGACGATTATCTGCATATGACTTACACTGGATTGTCTTTGCTAGGAGACGTTCTCTAATCAATTGGACCTTCTATAAGGTTTCCTGAACTAGGTCCGGCCCTAAAGACTTAGCTTCGCCAAGTTCAAATGACCCAATAGGAGACCTGCACCGCCTCCCATACAAGGCTTCAAATGGTGCCATCTGGATACTAGCCTAGTAACTATTGTTGTATGAAAACTCTATCAAGGGTAGGTGATCACACCAGCTTCCTCCGAAATCTAGTATGCAGGCTCTGAGCATATCTTCTAAGGTTTGTATTGTCCTTTCTAACTTACCATCTGTTTGGGGATAAAAAGCTGTGGTTAAATCCACACGTGTCCCAAGAGCCTCTTGAAATGCCCTCCAGAATCGTGAAGTCAACTGGGACCCTCTGTCGGATATGATAGATAATGGGACACCATGGAGTCTGACTATCTCTTCGATATATAACTGAGCATATTGTGCTGCACTAAAGGTAGTTTCTTTGGTAAAAGTGTCTTTGACTTGGTCATTCTATCTACTATTACCCATATGGAGTCAAACCCTTTGGTGGTTCGAGGTAAACCGACTACGAAGTCCATAGTTATCCTCTCCCACTTCCATTCTGGAATATCTATCTGCTGAAGTAACCCTGCCGACCTCTGGTGTTCAGCCTTGACTTGTTGGCATAGCAAGCATCTAGCCACAAAGTCACCGATATCTCTCTTCATCCCATCCCACCATAATAACTGTTTTAGATCCCGATACATCTTAGCTGATCCTGGGTGTACTGAGTATGCTGCACCATGGGCTTCTTCCATTACTTTTCTCCTCAACTCATCCATGGCAGTGCATAATCGATTTCCAAGGTGCAATACACCCTCAGTATCAACTGAGAACTCTGTATTCTCACCTTTACGAACATCCTCAACTAACTTAGCTAGTTTCGGATCTTCACCTTGCTGTGCTTTGATCTGTCCTACCAAGGTTGACTGAGCCTTGATGTGAGCTAAAAAAGCCCCTGATTCACTAAGGCCGAATCAACTCCTTGACTTCTAACTTGTGGATATCTTCTACTAACGGTTATTTTACTAGCGCTATGTGGGCCAAACTGCCTGCCGACTTCCTGCTTAAAGCATCTGCCACTACATTCGCCTTCCCTAGGTGGTACGAGATCGTACAGTCATAATCTTTTAACAACTCAAGCCATCTATGCTGTCTCAGGTTCAAATCCTTCTGTTGAAATATATACTTCAAGCTCTTGTAGTCTGTGAAAATCTCACAAGTCTCTCCGTACAGGTAATGTCTCCAAATCTTCAAGGCAAAAATCACTGCTGCCATCTCCAAATCATGGGTAGGATAATTTTGCTCATGCTTCTTAAGTTGCCACGAGGCGTACGCTATAACCTGACCATGCTGCATCAAGACACAGCCAAGTCCAATTCTAAAAGCGTCACAGAATACTGAAAAACGTCCTGAACCTGAAGGTAGTACAAGAACTGGTGCCGTGTTCAAGCATGTTTTGAGCCTCTGGAAACTTTCCTCACACTCTTCTGTCTATTGAAACTTGATATTCTTCTGTGTCAACTTGGTCATAGATGCTGCAATCCTCGAGAAATCTTGAACGAATCGTCTATAATATCCTGCCAAGCCCAAGAAACTACGAACTTCTGAAACTATTGTAGGTCTAGGCCATTGCTGCACTGCTTCCACCTTCTTTGGATCTACCATGATGCCATCCTTCGACACTACGTGTCCAAGGAATGCCACTTGATCTAGACAAAATTCACACTTGGAGAACTTGGCATACAACCGATTCTCCCTCAAGGTTTGTAAAACTATTCTTAGGTGTTGTTCATGTTCCTCCTTACTTCTGGAATACACTAAGATGTCATCGATGAAGACAATCACAAAGTGATCCAAAAATGGTTTAAACACCCTATTCATTAAATCCATGAAGGTTGCTGGGGCATTGGTCAACCCAAAGGACATCACTAAAAACTCATAATGTCCATAGCGAGCCCTGAAAGCCGTCTTAGGTATATCTTCATCCTTAATCTTTAGCTGATGGTAACCAGATCGAAGGTCGATCTTGGAAAAATATGTTGCCCCTTGAAACTGGTCAAAAAGATCATCTATGCGGGGTAAAGGGTATCGGTTCTTAATCGTCACCTTATTTAGCTGCCTATAGTCTATACACATTCTCATCGAACCGTCTTTCTTCGTCTTTCTTCTTAACGAACAACACTGGAGCACCTCATGGAGAGGTACTTGGCTGTATGAATCCCTTGTCCAACAACTCCTATAATTGCTCTTTCAATTCTTTTAATTCTGTTAGAGCCATGTGATACGGGGGTATAGAGATGGGCCTAACTTCTGGTTCAAGCTCTATCCCAAACTCTATTTCTTTCTCTGGTGGCATACCCGGCAAATCATCTGGAAATACATCTGGAAACTCATTAGCCACCGGAATCATTTCCAAACTTGGTATCTCTGCCTTTACATCGCTGACTGCAGCTAAAAATCCATAACCACCTCTATCTATCAACCGTAGTGCATTCATAGTTGATATTAAGCTCGTTGGTGCCGAGCATCTTGTGCCAAGAAACTCTCTTGGTTCATCACTTGGGACCTCGAATCTCACTACCTTTCTATAACAATCTATCAAGGCATGACATGGGGATAACCAATCTATGCCTAGAATAACGTCAAAGTCAGACTTGTCTAACACTTTCAAATCTGCTAGCGCTTCCATGTCACCAACTTTGACTGCGCATGATCTATATACTTTCTGAATAAGGATGGGCTTTCCCGAAGGTACCCCAACTAAAAACAGCTCGTCAAGATCCTTAGGGGATTTTCCAAACCATACAACAAAGAATGGGGATACATAAAAGTGGGTAGACCCTGAGTCAAATAACGTCATAGCATCGAAGGAACATATTGTTGTCATACCTGTTACTACTTCATTTGAAGCCTGCGCATCTTGACGGGTTATCGTAAATAGACGAGGTTGTCCTCCACTACCCTGGATTCTACTGCCTGCTCCTCTTCCGCCTGTACCTCTGCCAACAAGACCTCTACTCATGACCCCACGGCCTGCCGCTGTGATGACACCGCCCTGGGTTGTCGACTGAAGAGATTGAATTGATGTGGAGGGGTTAGTTGACCTCTGGCTAGGAGCTCTTTAAAACATTGGGCATTCTGCGCGTTTATGACCCGGCTGGCCACATCCATAACATACTGAAGAGCCAAACCAACATTGACCCTGATGTCTCTTTTCGCAAGTCGGGCATACTAGATATGACTGCCATGAACCCTGTCCACTATACTGACTACCCCCTCTACTCAGAGTCTGTGATATAGTTGAACGTGTTGGGATGGGCTCTGAGAAGGTGGCCCTACCCGACTGACTCCACTGTTGTCCTTGCTGATGGTGACCTTTGCTCGAACCTGCGCCGCTCGAGAAAGAGGCATGAACCTTGGCCTTCTTGTTGGCCTTTGACATCGCTTTTTGCTCTGCTAGACCATTCTCAAGACCAATTGCTGTGTCTACTACCTGAGCATAGTCCATGGTCCCGACGTGAGGCTGCAAGCTAAGGAATAAGTCTCTTGGCAAACCCTGAACGAAACGTCTCACCCTAGCTATTTCTATTGGTATCATGCTAGAGGCTGCCTGTGCAAGATAAGTGAAACGCTCATCATACTCAGTAATTGTCATGCCTGGAGTTAAATGGAGCTTCAAAAACTCCTCAATCATTTGTGCTTGGCGGCTTTCTGATATGAATCTTCGCACGAAGGCTTCCTTGAATCGTTCCCAAGATGGAGAGTTAGCAGTTCCATACCTCTATCGGAACTCCTGATACCATAACTCTGCTTGGCCTCAGAGTTGGAAACCAGCTAACTCTACCGCTCGTTCCGAAGAACAATGGATGACACCAACTATCTTCTCCACCTGCCTAAGGAATTCCTGGGGATCCTCATTCGTTAGACGCCAGTTGAAAGTGGGTGGGTCCATTCTCTTGAAACGCTCTAAGGCTGAGTCATCTATATCTCTTCTTTGGAGCGAATTTGTGTAGTCGCTTCTAGCTGTCTGGCCATTACATCTGTCAAATTTGTTATCATCTGTTCAAAAGCTCTAAGGCGAGCACTATTACCGAATGTGTCGCTCCTACGGCGACGGCGAAGGCATGATGAGTGTACAGGTAGCATGGTTATACTGTGAAATCGAGGACATATGACAAGATCATGAGTGCCAAGAAAAGACAAACTCTTATTGAATCTAGACAAAACTGACTCTTTCCTAAAGGCCTCAAATAGCACCACATCAATGCAAATGGGCGCGCTTCCATTTACGTAGATGCCATGTTATTTGTGGACACTTGCTCCAATAATATGCAGGGAAACCTATTGCTCTGATACCACTTTGTCACGACCCACCTACGGAGTGTGACCGGCACGTGAGGATTTGGGTCCCCACGGAAGCCTCTGGTAACGTAACTGGCTAATATGCATAAATAATCCAAATTTATTCAAAATATCTCAAGTTCAACTAAAACTTCAATAATATGAAATTGTTCTCAAAACATAAATTCTGAACATAAATTTGCATAAAATCCATATTCTAGGCCAAAGCCAAACATAACAAAACAATTAACAGAAATTCTAAAAATATATCATGCATGTCTAGGGATCCTGCCTACACAATTTATTGGAGCACTACTAAACTGACACAATTGACAATAAGCTCCACTCCAAAGCAAAGCTCACCAAGGAAGCTGTAGCACAACTACTGAGGATCCTGTGGTACAACTGAAACTGTAGCTGTATCTGTAGGAAAAGGAAAATATAGGGGTGAGTTCATCAAAACTCAGTGAGCGAGCCTCCACTCACAACCCACACGGGACAATAATAAAATACATAACATATATATGCAACTGATGTGAAATATATTACATATATAATTACATAGAAATTAACTGAATCTATGGCAATAACTAGTAGAGAAACATGAATTATTCTGTACATAATTATCGAAATTTGAATAGCTAAATCTGAGCCAATGGCTAATCTGATGGGCACCTAACTAGGTCCCATAAATGGACACCTCACTATGTTCCTTATTGTGGGTGAGCTAGTCCTCTAGCGGACCACTTGGTACCAAGGATAACGGTCAATCCTGCAGCCGTTAACTTGCTGATCTGTTTCTTACTAATTAATATAAAATAATTTGTTCATAAACCAAATAAATATAAAAGCTCTGAATTCATATAATTCTAACAATTTGACTATAGCATAACTGAGATTCTAAAATCATGCCCAAAGGATCACCGGCTTATAGACATAGTGATTTCAGTAATCAATAGAATATGTATCTGACAATTGTTATGAATTATACTTTATTCAATACTTTCAATAAATCATATCTAATATTCTAAAATCTTCATAAACTAGGAAAAAGATATTCTATAACACGCAAGGTATCAATTATGGTCCCATGAGTTTTGCTAAAATGATTAATTTTCATGATAACTGTAAAAGTAATAATATTTTTAAAACAAGCATAATTATAACAATATATTCTCTTGACATAAATCATTTTAAAATTTCATAAATAATTTATATAATATGGAAAAATATTAATAATGACCAAAAGTATAATCACGAGCTTAAACCCACTCACCGTTGGTAGTCGTGAGTGTGCTTCTACTAATAAGTTTACTCTGAAGTATTAGAATGATACAAATAACCAATCTCACAGATTAAAAGAAAGGAGCGTCACAACGTCCTAAGAGAGAATTAGCTAGACTCACTGAAGCTCGACCATGAAGATCATGAGCTTGACAAGAGATGAGTTCGGCCAAGAAGATCATGAGCTTGACAAGAGATGAGTTCGGCCAAGAAGAGGTTTGGTTTAGAGGAGGTTTGACTTAGAGGAGGTGGAAGCAAAACTTAGTAAAATGAAACTAAACATTTCTTATACATACACACTCCTATACTCATATATTTATACACAAATATAATAATCATGAATAATATTAGTGCTATTTATCTACACTTAATAATAATAATAATAAATATTATTAATGCTAACTACACTTAGTAATTATAATGTTGAATAATAATAATGCTAACTACACTTAGTAATAATAATTATAATGCTAGCTACACTTAGTAATTATAATGTTAAATATTAATAATGCTAGGTACACTTAATAATAATAATGATAATGCTAGCTACACTTAGTAATAATAATGTTAAATAATAATAATGCTAGGTACACTTAATAATAATAATGCTAATGCTAGCTACACTTAGTAATAATAATGTTAAATAATAATAATGTTATGTACACTTAATAATAATAATTCATAATAATTATAATTTCTTTATTTGGGATATCACATGAATCTCCAATTTTTTTTTTATCCTAGGCTCTAATTTTTATGGTGGGAAAAGATATAAACTTTTAAACATAACAAAATTTAACACGAAATTACTAAAATATCAATAATCAAGGTGATAATCTTGGTATGGTGGAGCATAATCCTTGTCTCTAAACTAGAAGCGAAGCTAGGGGACTTTTGGTTGTGTTCTATCTCCACGAGGAAATTTTTTTTCAAATACAAGGATGCATTCAGATTCTTGTAAACAGGTAAAGAATGATTTGGTCCCTCTAATCTCTTGAATCTTTACATAGTCCTCACTTAGTTTCTATGGAATTACTAGATTAACCTTTACTTGTTATCTAATCCATTCTTCCATTCCCTTTCTGCATCCCTCTTCTTGTTCAAACTCTTTTTTCCAGTGAACATTGTCTCCACCGATTTCACAGCCACTCAACCCATCCATAATAGCCCAGTTTCAACATCGTTCTTTTGGTTGTAGCAATTTATGAGTTCTATCATTTTGTTTCAAACAAATTTATTTTTGTTCAAAGTTTTTATTTTTATTACTGGTCAATGGTTATTGATATTTTAGAAATATGTAATTCAAGCAAATTGGCCAATGGGTATGAGATATCAATTGCTTTGGGGCATAAAAGAGCAAACACCATGGGCCAATTATGATGACTTTGCATTGAATAAATGAATAACCAAAGCCTCCCACTTGCAGTGTTATTCGCCTGAAAAATGGTGGAACTATAGGGCTGAGCGTCTCCATTAAGATTTGGGTTGTTGGAATAAATATGATTTTGTAGTGTTTGAATGGTGCTTGTACAATGAAGAGAGGGTTTTGTGATATCCCAAATAAAGAAATTATAATTATTATGAATTATTATTATTATTATTATTAATTATTATTATTAAGTGTACCTAGCATTATTATTATTTTACATTATTATTACTAAGTGTAGATACCATTAGCATTATTATTATTAAGTGTACCTAGTATTATTATTATTTAACATTATAATTACTAAGTGTAACTAGCATTATAATTATTATTATTAAGTGTACCTAGCATTATTATTATTTAACATTATTATTACTAAGTGTAGCTAGCATTAGCATTATTATTATTAAGTGTACCTAGCATTATTATTATTTAACATTATAATTACTAAGTGTAGCTAACATTATAATTATTATTACTAAGTGTAGTTAGCATTATTATTATTTAACATTATAATTACTAAGTGTAGTAAGCATTAATAATATTTATTATTATTATTAAGTGTAGACAAATAGCACTAATATTATTCATGATTATTATATTTGTGTATAAATATATGAGTGTAGGAGTGTGTATCTGTAAGAAATGTTTAGTTTCATTTTTCTAAGTTTTGCTTCTACCTCCTCTAAGTTAAACCTCCTCTAAACCAAACCTCTTCTTAGCCGAACTCATCTCTTGTTAAGCTCATGATCTTCATGGCCGAGTTTCAGTGAGCCTAGCTAATCCTCTCTTGGGATGTTGTGATGCTCCTTTCTTTTAATCTGTGAGATTGGTGATTTGTACTATTCCAATACTTCAGAGTAAAGTTATTAGTAGAAGCACACTCACGACTACCAACAGTGAATGAGTTTAAACTCATAATCATACTTTTGGTCATTATTAATATTTTTTCATATTATATAAATTATTTATGAAATTTTAGAATGATTTATGTTAAGAGAATATATTGTTATAATTATGTCTGTTTTAGAAATATTATTACTTTTATAGTTATCATGAAAATTAATCATTTTAGCAAAACTCATGGGACCATAATTGATACCTTGCGTGTTATAGAATATCTTTTTCCTAGTTTATGAAATTGTGAGACCTCAGTTTAATGTTTACAGTAGAAATATTGATTATCGTGTTTTCAAATTATGTATTTCCTATGAAGATTTTAGAATATTAGATATGATTTATTGAAAGTATTGAATAAAGTATAATTCATAACAATTGTCAGATACATATTCTATTGATTACTGAAATCACTATGTTTACAAGCTGGTGATCCCTTGGGCATGATTTTATAATCTCAGTTATGCTACAGTCAAATTGTTAGAATTATATGAATTCAGAGCTTTTATATTTATTTGGTTTATGAACAAATTATTTTATATTAATTAGTGAGAAACAGATTAGCGAGTTAACGGCTGCAGGATTGATCGTTAACCTTGGTACCAAGTGGTCCGCTAGAGGATTAACTCACCCACAATAAGGAACCTAGTGAGGTGTCCATTTATGGGACCTAGTTAGGTGCCCATCAGATTAGCCATTGGCTCAGATTTAGCTATTCAATTTCGAGATAATTATGTACAGAATAATTCATGTTTCTCTACTAGTTATTGCCATAGATTCACTTAATTTATATGTAATTATATATGTAATATATTTCACATCAGTTGCATGTATATGTTATGTATTTTATTATTGTCCCGTGTGGGTTGTGAGTGGAGGCTCGCTCACTGAGTTTTGATGAACTCACCCCTCTCTTTTCCTTTCCCTACAGATCTGACTACAGTTTGGTTGTACCACAGGATCCTCAATAGTTGTGCTACAGCTTCTTTGGTGAGCTTCGCTTTGGAGTGGAGCTTATTGTCAATTATGTTAGTCTAGTAGTGCTCCAATAAATTGTGTAGGCAGGATCCCCGGACATGCATGATATATTTTCAGAATTTCTGTTAATTGTTTTGTTATGTTTGGCTTTGGCCTAGAATATGGATTTTATGCAAATTTATGTTCAGAATTTATGTTTTGAGAACAATTTCATATTATTGAAATTTTAGTTGAACTTGAGATATTTTGAATAAATTTGGATTATTTATATTAGTCAGTTACGTTACCAGAGGCTTCCGTGGGGAGCCAAATCCTCACGTGCCGGTCACATTCCATAGGTAGGTCGTGACAGGTTTGGTGGTGGTTGTGATGTTGGTAAGTGTGCTAGCTTAGTAGGGGGAGGGGGCACTGGTGTGCAAGCTCTGCAATCAACAAGGGTGATGGCCAATGGAAGTGAGGGGTGGTGTGGTGAGATGAGATGAGAAGCGAGGGGAAAAGGAAAAAAAAAATTAGAAGGAAAAATAACAATAGCCTTGACGATAGTTTTGTAATTCAATTAAATTACTATTTTAGTTTTAAAATTTATTATTTATTTATAATTTTATATAATTATTATAACTTCATTTGTACATCGTTAAAATAATATCCAATGGTCTAAAAGAGTGGATCATCATATGATTCAAAAGAGATAGGGACTATGTGTATTGGTGACCTTGTAATCAATTTTCCATTATAAACCCTGGACCTTAGTTAATCTTGCAAGCTGAATGGAATCATTTGATGCATTTTCTTGATTTTTTTTTTTTTGGTCTAGCATATCTATTATCAATTGCATAACTAATCCCTTTAAGACTGACTCTCTTGTCACAACACTTTTTTTTATATATATTATTAACATTCAAAACTCTAGTTAGATGCTTAAGAAATTCAACTATTTACTAATTGTACTAGGTATTATAGTTGTTTTAATCTTAATTTAATTCACGAGTTCAAACATTAGTGGATGTCATGTAAATATACACTAAGCTTGAGATATATATTACTAACTACCTTTCAGAATATTTGTTCCCTTTTAAATAATTTTTTTTAAAAATATTTATCAATTTCACTCTTCAATAAAATTTTTTTTGTTCCAATAGTACTCTGAGTAATTAATTAGTGTAACCTTTTATTTCTAGTCATTTGATATGTTTCATAATTAATGACCATTAGGATATATTAGCCCAAACACTATAATTTTGTATAGAAGTACTCTATTATCATATTATTTATCACATTTTTTAATATCCTTATTTATTCAAATTTGATAAATATTTTATAAAGAATGGAGTAATTTTGAATCGGGACAATTCCTTTTGTCAACCTAATATCTACAAACAAAAAAAAAATATAGGATTCGCACATAACTTTTTAAAACTGATCTTTGGTTTCTTGTTAGTACTTTGTAATTTGATAGAATGGGGTTTCTAGGTTCTTGTATTCCTAATCCTACATGAGTTATTAGGTTAGTCCATTGCCGTATTTTTCATGATTGTTTTTTTATATTTTTAAATTAATGGCGATATTCTAAGGTTAGTAGGATTAAGTTTCATTGTTTAGAACATAAGATGGTGGTATATTAGTTTTATCCCTACAAATATATCAACAAAAAATATTAAGATAAGATAATTTGTTAACACAGTAAGATAAGAGAAAACCAAATTTTAAAAGAAGATAAGTTGTTATCCTTCTCTATCACTTTTTTTAAAATATTTTTTTATATTCCTTCTCTATCACTTTTAAAGTTTAAACACAGTAACAAAATAATATCACAGATAAATGTTTTGCGTTTTTTTTTTACTATCATTATCTTTAATAAAAATAACAATCAATCAATGATTTTTTAAATTAAATCATATATTTATTTTGAAAATTGAAATTAAAGTCGAGATATACGATATTTATTAGTTAAATAATAGTAAATCAGTGATTTTTAAAATATATCACTATCCTGCTATTATATATTATTATATTATATAATAGAAGATTCATCATTATTTTTATTTTATTTTCTCCTTATTTAGCAGCTATCTTATTTAATTTTTCAAAAAAAAATAAAACAAAAACATTATTTGATGTTAAGATGAGTAGGATGAGAGAGTACGATGTCGCCACGTAAAACGACCAATAAGGAAGTGCCAAGGCAGACATCTAAGAAGCGGAGAGAGAAACATTACGCGGGACGTACCGAAACGACATAATTTTGGTGTCGTACCAGAAATGAAAACACAACGCAAACACAAGGCATGCATCCCCACAAACAAAACATTACAAGTCTCTGTTCTCGTTGAGCGTTGAAGAATCAATCCACATTTATCACACAGCGCCAACCCTAACAAGAAACAAAGAAAGAAAAGACCCTTCTTCCACTCATGGCCTCCATCAACACCTTCTGGATTGTCTCTCTCGCTCTTCTTCTCCTCGCTTCCCCTCTCATTCAAGGTCAGCTACCACCTGAACTGTAGGGATCTAGATCCGTTTTTGAACTTGCGATCCATGCATGTCACGATTGCCATCCATGATCTGGTGTTGGATTTGTGATGAAAAATAACAAGATTCTATTTTTACTAGAATTACTACCCAAATGCTGCTTTTTTTCAGCTGCCCTCTTTTTCTTTTTTTCCAGCTTTGATGTGATTTGTAACTTTGTTGAATGTTGACTTTTTGGGATTGTGACTATTGTTGGGACCATAAGTTTTTTGATCTGCTTTGTTTGGTTATATGAGGACACTGCGTTACCCCATTTGAAGAATTGAGCTAGAGAGAGTGAAAAGTTCACTTTTTTATTTTTTCCAATGTTGGAAAGGGCATTGAGTTATTAGGCACTTACAATTACAAGTTGTCTTTTCCCTTTCGGTGCGGTTGTTTGGAACCAATTGTTTAAAGCATTCAATTGGGTTTAAATCAATTCAACATTAATTTGTCAATAAGAGTTTTCAAATTGAACTCCAGATTTCAGAGTGGTTCCAAATGCTCTGTCTCAAAGCGTTGACAAATTGTTATGCCACTGAATGAATACTACATTTATTTGGTTTTTTGTTCATGTCACTCTAAGTTATATGTTAAAGATGCATGGTTGTTTGTCAGCATGGTTTTGTTTGGCAACTTGATGCAGCTTGTCTCTTACTCTCCATGTGATCTATTGATTTATTTTCCCGCCTTTGTGAAGCATCGGATCTCACTCCCTCCGACAATAACTTGATAAGTATGTTTTCATGTATTTTATGCATGGCCATGACTAAATTTGGTCCTTTTTATTTGGTAGTTGCTAGGTGCCAGTCTGACTCAGATGAAGCTGTGGAAACTACTGAAGAATCAAATGATATTGGCATTGTTGGTGAAGATGTGCAAGAATTTGGTGATGGAAGCTTCACTGCTGCTCCGGGAATTGATACAATATGTGTATTTCCTAAAAATAGTGCAAGATGTATGTAATAGTCATTCTGTCCAGTGCACAAATATATGGTTTCTAATGTAGTCTTTCAGTTTCTTTTTTTACTGGGGTGGTTAATATTATTTGTTCATATGATGCAGTGGTGACAGCTGGAGAAGAGACGGAACTGCTTGTTGGTGTGAAAAATGATGGTATTTCAATCAAATTTGATATGCATTGGCATTTTTGGCATTGCAGTTTCATGCTTTTATATTTCTTAACTGTTTTCATTTTCACGGTTCAGTAATTATGTCTTTTCCCACACCCGATAAAAGAGGAGGGTTGTGTTGGGCCATCGACAGCCAATGTAGAAATTTTGAAGCTCTATGGCATGGATCAGTAATTATGTGTTTCATCCGTGTTTAATAACACCCATTTAAAAATCAGCATCTCTTCATATGGGTGATTTGGTTATATTAGTTTCTTACTAATCTCTAGGTTCCCTGTTGTTGGGGAGCATAAAACAATAAAAGAAATTGAAAGTTTTCATGCATTAGCTGATGTAATTCATTGTTTGGGCTGCAAACAGGTGAGTCAAGCTTGAATGTTGTTACAATTAGGGCTAGTGTTCACCTTCCCTTTGATCACCGTCTGCTCGTTCAAAATCTTACTGCTCAGGTAATAATTTGTCATTGGATATTCAGATTAAACGTATTATTTACTCGTGTTTAAGAACTATGCTGCTGAAATTACTTTAAATGATTATTTATGATTGTTTCCTTGTAATCAATCTGTAGTGTCTAAATTGTATAACTTAAAGAATTTAAATCAATATTAAGAATATCGTATTTATTTATTCTTAAAATGATAATTTTAAATATTCTTGAATCTAGTTTGGGCAGCAAACTTGTATAATTTGTGATAGTTGCCAATTTTAACGTATACTTGTATTTGTGTTGTCTGGGTACACAAAACTGACAGAAGTTTGAAGATAACACTTACTTAGGGTTTGGTTTTTTAAAAGATCAGGTTTTAGGATACTACAACTGTTAATCTTCATAGGACCAGAATTGTTATATTAGCTATCTATAGGAAGTGGATTTTTAGCATATTTGCCTATGAATTTCAGATCTGCTATGCTGTCTGCTGTGTGCAGAAAGGGGAGTGCAAGGTTGTTTTATGATATTTTAATTCCCCTTTCATTTGATCGCAGCTGCTCCTAAATTCCATTTGGGATTGAATATCATGAACCAATTACTTTGGCATCTTATTGCTAATATGTTATTGCACATGGTTTGTGCCATTACCAAGTAGTTGACCACAGCTACTGGGGAGAAGGTTTGGTTGTTATTGTTATTGTTGTTGTACGTGCTTGTGTCCTTTCTTCTGATTGAGATAGGGTTCTGTTATATCAGTATTGAAATCTGATCCAGCAAATGGTATTGCATATATAATTTAAGCGTAAGCCTTTGTTTTAACTGCAGGTTTTCAACAATGGTTCTGTGCCAGCCTCAGCACAGGCTACATTCCCATATTTATTTGCTGTAAGCAAGTTCTTGCAGGTATCTCCATTATTTTGAAGGTCAATGCTTTTAGTATCTTGATAGTAACATCACAAAGCAATTCTATACTCATTATTCCTAACTATTTTTCTGCTCTGCAGCCTGGAACTTTTGATCTTGTGGGCACAATTGTATATGAGATAGACCAGCTTCCTTACCAGAACACCTTCTTTAATGGCACTATTGAAGTTGTTGACTCTGGTGGATTTCTTAGCATGGAATCTGTCTTTCTTGTTACTCTTGGAGTTGCCCTCCTCGTCCTTCTGGGGCTATGGATTCATGGTCAAATACAAAACCTATCTAAGGTATTACAATTGTTTTTACTTTTTGAAATAATGTGCTATTAACGGATTAGCTTCACTGCTAGTTTTTGCTAATGGCAGTACCCACATAAACTTTGGAATTTTAATTGGTCCTGATTTTTAATAGGACTATGCATGTCTTTGTTTAATTTTCTAACTTAGATATGTCATGAGATCATAAGTATGAACTGAAAAGAGTTATCTGGTTCACTTGTTCTTGGTTTATGTTTGCTATGGTTTGTTACAAGGAGTGAAGATATCATTGTTAATAACTCCGTTGTTCATTCAAAAGTGAGGCTAGCTAACTTTGCATACAATACCACTTCACTGAGTAAGGGTCCTCTAAAGTGAGGATCTCACTTTAGAAGGTAAAGTGAGGGATTTCACCCTTAGATTAATAAAATTAGAAGTAGGGTCCTGTTTACTTTATTGATCTAATGGTAAAATTCCTTCACTTTATCCTCTAAAGTGAGATTCTCACTTTAGAGGATAATCCCACTTCACTAAGGGTATTTGTGCTGTTGTGCACATTAATATCAAGTTCTACAGATTCTACCCTATATCCATTACAACGATGAATACTACTCTGAAATCTTCCACATTCTTAAATGATCCACGACTAAGAGAACTATAAAATAATTCTTCACTCTAATAGGAGAAATCAGATGTCATCTTGGTTTGGTTTATTACTAATTCTTAAACATATGTAGTATTGAGAAAGGCAGCTGAACAGAATTTTGATTATAAAAATAAGTCTCATAACATTTTAATTCCCTACTCAAGCCACTTATTTGCTTCCTCTTTCTGATAATCTCTGCCTGCACATAAATATTTTTCTCAGAAAACAAAGAGGGCTCCAAAAGTTGAAGTTGGGACCAGGTCTACAGATGCTTCCATGGATGAATGGCTCCAGGTATGTACTTATGCTTTACACAGAATACTTAGTTGGATTTCATCTCTCCTTGAGTCCTGCTTTGTAGTTTGTGATGTGCTTCTCTATTCCTTTACTTTTCTGGTTGCACTCTTAATCCCAAAATTCTGAAATATCTTTTTTCTTTGCACTGTATTTTGACACTCAGGGAACTGCGTATACTCAGTCTCTTTCAAGCAAATCAAAGAAGAAGAAGTAGATAAACAAGTATTCTCAAGTTTTCAGCCACACAAGACTCTGCCATGATGTGCATAATCATGTAACTCAGACTAGATTGGGGAGTTTCAAGAGAGCACGAGGAAGTAGTTGTAAAATTTAGGCTGAAAAAAGTCCTGCCTTTCTGTTGTAGTTTAAAAGAATTTCTACATTTTTTTTTCGAATGAAGTTGAGCTTTTTCCTAAGAGAAAAACTAACAGGCATCTGAGTTAGGAAGGATACTTCAACTTAATGATTACTGGTAGAATTTTTGTTAGATAATTTTAATTTTGACTATATAAATATTTTGTGTTTATTGTGGGTGAAGTTGGAATTTTAGTTTCTGGTCCATTTCTTCCCTGGTTTTAAATTTATTTGGCGGTAATTGGACTTGCAATAGTCTGTGCTAGATATGATATGCTTCAACTCAAGCAAATTCTGGTGGGAGACTTCAGAAAACACTCGCCTAAAGTGAATTTACCTCTAAATTAAGCAAATATGATTGTTTCTATTTTTAGGTTGTTAAAAAGGTTATGCTTATGATGAAGTAAAATTCAATAGTGGTTATATATTTTGCTTTTACTTTCTAAACTTTTGAGAGTAATCGTTTTGAGTCCTAAAGCCTAACAAATTTTTGTTGTACACTAGTACAGTAGAGGAGCCTAATTAATGGAAATTGTTGACACAACATTAACTGAAAAAGGATTTGTGGGGAATATATATATATATATAGAGAGAGAGAGAACTTTTTTTTGGGTTTTCTATAAGTATGGCATACACTATGATTTGGTGTTTGTAGAAGACTGGGAGTCACACCTTGGTTCCAGAAGACCAGAACAGTAAAACATCATGGTTATTTATATAGTGAAAGCATAAGGGAGGGACTCAATGGTACTTGTATTGATGTTTAAGGGAGGATATTTAAAAACATATTTTAGTATGTTTTGACATATTAGTGAGTTGACTAGGTTTATTTGTTAGAACAATCTATCTTACTTTTTCTTTAAGCTTACTGGCCACGGATCGATGTTGATTCAGGCCATTGCCATCTCTAATCCGGTAGCCAAGTATTAGCATTAACGGAGTTAATCCTATTATGAATGTTTAAAAACTTAATAAATTCGATCAACCAAGAATAAATGTATAGTAAAAGAATTATATCTTTCTTTAAAATTATTAGTAGGTAACACAGCCTCCTTTTTTTTAGTGTAAATAAAGTACTATAAACAGTTATTGAAAATTTTAGAAACATCAAACCTAATAATTTTTTCACATGATCATACCTAAGCATTTCTTTTTCTTTGAGTTTAATTTTGATACGCTGACAGTGTAAAAGAAATTTATATTTTTTTCCAATTAATTCTCTCATTTTGTATGACTTTTCAAATAGTGGAGATTAAAAGTAATCATATTTACTAATGTGTCATTACATAAGTGAATGAATGTGTATAACTTTTTCACCCTGTTAGTATATTTGAAATAAATAATTGTTGTTTTCACATTAATCCTTAAAGTGATTTACTTCACATTTAAATCATATGATTTTTCATTACAACATTAAGATTTATTCTTTTAAATTAATCTAAATTAAACTATTTATAAAAATAGTTTTTATTCAGTAGAACAAATATTAAAATCAAGACAATTTCCATAAAAATTAAGAGTATGTTTGGTTGAGGGGTACAAATAGAGATAAAAGTTATATAAATGAACTTCATTTGTAAATTAATACATAAAATTCTTCCATGCAATTTTTATCCCATTTTTAATCTTAAACTAAATACACACTTGAAGTGATTGAAGTGGCTAAAGTCTGTGTAAGTAAATTAAACTATATGATACCTACTCACTAAACCGTACTAAAAATTATTTGGCAATTAACACTTCCAAAACTAGTGTATGCATTTCAATCACCGGTTATGTCTGCGTGATCTATCACATCTGGTAAAGGGAAATTTATACTCCAATAAAGGGAAATTTTCATAAATATGTGAGCAAGTCGCGTTAATCGGATTTGGATAAAGTGAAAGGATTTTACCATTAGATCAATAAAATAAAGAGGATCTCACTTTTAATTTTATTAATCCAAGGATGAAATCCATCACTTTACCTTCTAAAGTGAGATCCTCATTTTCGAAAATCCTTACTCGCATTAATCACATTAATTTTGGGGAAGTACACATTCACTAACCATATAGTAGAAGTTGCTAAAGACCTCTGTCATCACATGCTAAAGCAATATAGCATGAGCTTATATTTAATACAAGCTGGTCATGGTAGGAGGCCTAATATAAGCTACTAAGAAACTATGACTATGCTAAGCATAAACAAGCGATGGAATCTGCGAAAGTGATTGCCAACTTTAATTATTATTCGGCAGCAATTAGCAAAACGTCACATTTGATTTCTATAATTGGTAGAGAGCTACTAGATAATATCCAAGAGAAGCCAATATCAAAAATATCCAAGAGAAGCCACATTGAAAAAGATGGACGGGCATTTTCATCTTTATAATCAGTGTCTGAAAATTTGAAAAACTGAGTCTCAATAATTGACTATCATCAGAAAAAAAAAAAAAAACCCCATAACAATCATTTAATTGAAAATGCAAAACAATAAAACCTAGAGTCATCACATTATTGGTAGTTAGCTAAACTTTTTAAATACTTGGTTAGGGGTTCAACTCTTAATAGTATGTATGAAAAGATATAACAATGTTCAGAGACAAAATTCACATCAAGTTTTATACCTTAAAGGAATATTTGTGACTTTGGATTTTGAAAGGGAGGAGAAGACTTATAATATAATTTTAGACGACAAATCCTTCCATCCCATCCCTTTCCTTTCAAAATCCAAACTCACAAACATACCCTAAGATGATTAGTTCAAGGATGTCAATAGGGTAGGGTGGGGTGGGAGATAATCCTACACTCCTAGCCCGTAGATGAGTATTTGCTCTCATCCACACCTATATCTGTGCATGTATCCATTATTATGTTTCATTGGGGATAAATGGATACCCATTATATCATTAAAAATTATAAAAAATGAAATTTGAAAAGTAAAATGAATGAAGGAGAATTCTAATATCATAATTTTTAATTTGTCAAATAAATTAAACAAAATACAAACATAATTTAAATGTATTCTCCAACAACTTAAATACTTGAAATAGTAGCATTCAAGAAATCCAACACCATTTTTATTTCTAGATAGGCGATAGTAATAGAGATAAGTTTTGTGATAAGTGAGTATGAATGGGAAATGAGGTTTTAAAATATATATATATATATATATGAGGACAATTAAGTAATTTTACATATAGCAGATATCTATGGGTACGAGGATAGTGATCCCCACTGCCATTCCATTTAATAATTAGGTTTTTTAAATACATCCCACTACGGCCCTTTTTGAGTAAATAACTTATTTAAACTCTTATACATAAGTAGTTTTTGAAAAATAAATTATGAATAAGTTATTTTATATTTAAATGTTTAGGTCTCATTTTGATAAATAGCTTATTTAAACTCTTATACAAAAGCAACTTTTGAAAAGTTACTTATGAATAAGTTATTTTATATTTAAATATATAATAATAAAAGTACTTACTTTTACTATTTTAGAAAGTGCTTCTTACAAAGCTAGATATTAACTTCTTAAAAAGCACTAAGAATAACTTTTAAAATAGTAATAAACTGTTTAGCCAAACAAAATAAAAAGTAAAAATATGACTTTTGACTTCCAAAAAGTTAGAAAAAGTCAGAAATTATAGTATCCAAATAAACCCATAATAACAAAAGTACTTACTTTTAGTGTTTTAGAAAGCATTTAGTAAGAAACTAGAAATTTTGACTTTTTAAAAAAAACACTATAAATAATTTTGAGAGAAGTAATAAGTTATTTAGCCAAATAAGATAAAAAATAAAAATATGACTTTTGACTTCCAAAATGTTAGAAAATATAGTATCTAAACAGACTCTACGTACAAGGGATCTCTTTCCCATCATCCATTCTGTCCTAGGTATTATCTGAGAGTACTCGCAGGTAGGGGTGTTTGTGGGTCGGTTTGGTTTGATTTTGAGGTAAATTATATTTTGATTCGGTTTAGTTTAATTATTTTTGAGGAACTGAACCAAACCAAATCAATTTAATTCGGTTTGGATTGATTCGGTTTTTGATCTTTACTAAAAATTTTATAAAATATAAAAAAGTAACTATAAACAATATTAAATTATACTCATTGTTATTATATAAAACTATATGATTGTAAAATCTAAGCTAATTTTTTTAAGTTATGCTAATATGCAATACTACCAACTAATAAGTGAAACAAATAATAAAAGATTTGAATAAAAAATCATGTTGATTAAATTAAAAGAATTAATACATAAAGCCAAAATATTGAGTTAAAATATGATAAAAAATTAGATATGGATAGAAAATTTTAATAAGTAATACATTTAATTACTATGTATAATTATTAATACAATATGTTATCACTTCGATTTGGTTCGGTTCAGTTTTGGAAATAAGAACCAAAAATCAATCAGTTTGATTCGGGTTTCATAAATTAAATTCAACCTGATTTATTTTGGTTTTGATTGGTTTTTGATTTTTTTTAATTGGTTTTCGATTTTAATTTAGTTTGGATTGGTTTTGAACACCCCTATCCAGATGGTAGGTATTATATTGACATCTCTAGATTAGTCACTATTTCCATACTTCTTCTTTTTTTAATGCAAAGCAATGAAGTCTGGTCTCTGCCTTTTATTTTTCCTTAAAACAAAGGGCTTAAAGTATGTTCGGTTTCAGTTTTTAATTTTTAATTTTTCAGCTTTTAGGATTTTGTAAAGAAAATATTGAAAATTAGAAATGAAAATTGAAAACTGGAATTTATAACTTTTAGAATTTTCAGTATGTATTTCCTTTACAAAATCTAGAAAACTATAAACTCAAACCAAATATGTCATTATTTTTTCTCTCTAATTAAGCTGTAGCTTTTTGCTTTTTTATTTTGGGGACAATTGAGCACTTATTATTATAGCTTCCAGTTATCATTTTTAATCTCATAACAGAAAACTTCGCTCATGGTTGTCACTTGTTAGTGGTCATAAAAAAGTCATAACAACGAGAGACTTCGGAATCCTTATAAGAGATTAAAGAGAGAGCATCTATCACATGTTTTCTGCGTTACTCTGCAAACACCATATAACACATGACTGGCGAGAAAACCACAAAAAAAAAAATTCAATTGCCGTGCTTCACAAGGAATTTTACATCTTCCTACTCTTTTTTTGGTTTTTTGCGGTCTTTCAATAATCCACCCGGTCCTCGAAGAGCTAACTATTTTGAAGGGGAAAGAAAAAAGTGCATTTGTTGTCTCTATTGTGTGCGTGTGGCAAGAACATCACTGTTTCCCATAATCTTTTATTATTGTCAAAATTTCATGTGACACATTAAAAGAATTAGTTGAAGCATGTGGTTCACGGTCACCTTGATTTTGAAATCCTCAAGTTTGACCTTCTGTTGGCTATTAGAGGAAAATCAACTTTTCATCCTTTCATGTGACAAGGGAGTTTGAGAGTGAGATAAATAAAATTATTACCAGTTTTTTCTCAAAACCATGAACACTTTATAGTAACTTATGAGTGAAAAGCATTTATTAGGGTCTTCTAAGTAGGTTGAGGCTGATGTTTCAAATTAAGATACACTTAGCTGTGTATAGTTGAGAGTTCATATATACATTGAATGGAAGATAATGTCATTTGCTTTGTGGAAGCCTGGCACACACGTTAGTGTCTTTTTCTCTGAGGTTATAGTTAGCTACAGGGTCCCTTGAACCATGTGAGGTTCTTAATTTCAATGTCGGCAAGCCTTAGGAGATAACATCCAAGATGTTTATATATTAAGCTCATGAATCTCGCTTCCCGTCAAACCATAGAAGCTTAATACCTTCTCAGTTCCTAGTCTGCATTGTTCTATTATATTCTCTATCTGTTCTTGTTTATATTTTCACTAGGAACTGGAATTGAAGCTCCACATACATACATCCCTATGCAGACTTTCACCCGGCACCAAGGAGCACGTGTGTGCTTTCTGTTGTCAGTGCTTTTTGTGGTTGTAGGATTTTGCTATGGAGACCATAGTACGGTGGAGGTAGTTGGCATTGGAGAATGCACAGACTGCAAGGAGAATAACATTAAGACAGGCCAGGCTTTCTCTGGTATATTATCTCACAGTACATGCACATTTTTATTTGAATAGTGATAATATAGACCCGGATTTATGTGTATCCTGACATGTGTCACGATACATACTAAATATAAATTTTTAAAGTATCTATAATAATGTTAAATTATATTTTAAATAGTTGATATGTTTGCACGTATAGGTTTTACAGTGAACCCGAATCTATAATAACATCAATCCTTTTATTTTCAAGTATTGGGTGTATATTGACTCTTTGAGCATACTGAAAGGACCCCATCATGAATTGGTTCTTAGATTTTTATAATATGTAACATACCATATATGCAAAACCTTATGAACTCTATACTCCTGCTTATCCTGCCCAATTGGAATAGAGGAATCATGAGATTCACAGTTCATTTTAACTATTTTGACATGAAAAACCTTTGAAAAAAGGTTGAATGTCAATTTAAATAACACTTAATAACTATGTTGTTTAAATGAATTCTAATGTATGGTTATAAGATAAAATAGACACTTGCTTTTAAACCTGATTAGTATAGACGTTAGATATCATAGAATATCACAATCTTGTGTA
The DNA here is from genome assembly GCA_031216105.1 of Dalbergia cultrata. NCBI lineage: Eukaryota > Viridiplantae > Streptophyta > Magnoliopsida > Fabales > Fabaceae > Dalbergia > Dalbergia cultrata. The sequence goes on from CM062345.1 coordinate 545,742, forward strand.
CATTACTTTTTTTATCTTTTTATTTTTGTATAGGGCTACGTGTAACTGTAGACTGTAAGGCAGCAAATGGACACTTCAAAACAAGAGGGGCTGGTGAGCTAGACAAGAATGGGAACTTCAAAGTATCCCTTCCTCAAGACATTGTAAAAGATGGTGAACTAAAAGAAGAATGCTATGCTCAGTTACACAGTGCATCAGCTACACCTTGCCTTGCCCATGATGGCCTTCACTACACCAAAATTGTCATCAAATCCAAAACTAATGACAAGCACACCCTTGGTCCTGTTGGCAAACTCAAGTTCACATCAGTGATATGCCCCTCGGCATTCTTTTTCAAACTCCCCTTCTTGCCTAAGCTTCCCCTTCCACAAATCACCTTCCCTCCCAAACACTCTTTCTTCCCTCCTGTTCCTATCTACAAAAAACTTTGCCCTCCATCTGCGCCATATGAACCTGTTTCTCCACCATCACCAATATATGAACCTGTCCCTCCTCCAGCACCAATATATGAACCTGTCCCTCCACCAGCACCAACATATGGACCACCTATTCCTCCTCCAACACCAATATATGAACCCGTCCCTCCACCAGCACCAACATACGGACCACCTATCCCTCCACCAGCACCAATATATGAACCAATTCCTCCACCAGCACCAATATATGAACCAATCCCTCCACCAGCACCAATATATGAACCAATCCCTCCACCAGCACCAACATATGGACCGCCTGTTCCTCCTCCAGCACCAATATATGAACCCGTTTCTCCACCAGCACCAATATATGGACCACCAATACCTATTCCTCCACCAACACCAATATATGGACCACCAATATCTCTTCCTCCACCTGTTCCAATTGTAAAGCCATGTCCACCAAAATCTCTTCCTCCACCTGTTCCAATTGTAAAACCATGTCCACCAAAACCTCTTCCTCCACCAAATCCAATTTTCAAGCCATGTCCACCAAAAGATAAGCCACTTCCACCACCAATCCCCATAACTCTTCCTCCACCATATGTTAAACCTATCCCTCCTATCCCAAAGTTGCCTCCATGTCCACCATTTGTGAAACATTCTCTTCCTCCTTTGCCAAAGTTGCCTCCATTCAAGAAGCTGCCACCATTTGGGAAGAAGCCTCTCCCTCCTTTCCCAAAGTTGCCTCCATTCAAGAAGCCAACTCTTCCTAAGATCCCTCCAAAGTACTCCCATCACCCCAAGTTTGGAAAACAGCCTCCACTACCACCACTTCTTTCTCCTCATCCATAGGCTATTATTTATTACTTATTTGCAGGAAAAGATGGAATTCGTTATTAGGGTTAACGAAAAAATATGCATGCATGGATGCATGTTTTGTGTATGCTTTTTGTGCTTTCCGTGTCATCAAGGATTTATGAAGAAGAAATGCAAATAATAAAGCCCTTTTAGTTTAAGGGATGTAGAATGTGGATAGAACATAAGAGCATAAAGTGAGTAAAGAGAAAACGATAATAGAACGAGGTTGATAAGTGTGATTCATTGTTGCTCTTGAGTGTGGAAAGATTACAGGCCTTATTTGTGCCTGTATACAAATGCCTTTTGATGCATTTTCTCATTTATTGTCTTTTGTGTTACAAGCTTTTTAGATTCCTACTTTATCTTCAACCACATCCATTTAAGTGCTTAATAGATTATCACTTTTAGTGGGAAACAAAGGCTTTTAGGTTACTTTACATTTCTCTAGAGGAAGTACCTATTATAAAATATAATCCTCAATCTAATCCTACCTTGGCTTAGTTTTTCTCTGCATTTCCTGTGTTACTTGCACTGTATTTGATATCTGTCTACCCTAACTCAAAACTATAGAGTGAAATTTGGAACAATCATTTCTATCAAGACACAACTTTACAAAAGCAGAACTAAATATACACTTTCTTACAAAAATTAGCAGTGCTACATAGGCAGGATAAATTGTCAGAAAAATACTACCACACTCATGTGCAAGTGCAAATTCTTGGTGAAAAGACAAAACTTATAGTTTCAATCTCACGTTTTTTCCCCCTCAATTTGGGAAACTCTAGTGATTAGAATGTTAGGATATATTGTAAAAAAAAACTAGTTAGGCACATGTGACAAATTCAAATTTTGAGTAAAAAGATAGCGTAGATTAAACTCAGCTAGAACTTAGAATAATGGTGCAGCATAGTTGGAATAGATTACCAAAATAATAGCATTATTACAAATTCAAATTATAGAAATAGTGATGCTACATATCTAGAATAGATTGCCAGAAAAACTATTAGCAAACAATAGCTAAGAATCAAATAGAAGATTGAACACAACATCTACACTCCATTTCTTCTATGTTAATTATTTATATTCGAAAAATTTATAGATTATGATGTATAAATTACACATCTATAAATCTTTTTAAAGAAAAAATAGATGAGTTTCTATATAGAAATAAAATCAAAGTTAACAAGATTGATATACAAAAGTATTTAACCACTTTAAAGTGAGGAGATTAGTAAAATATAAAAGTGAGGGGTTAACTATTCTTGGATCATTTATGTATGTACATACAATATAAGTTATTTATATAAGGGGTGGTCAACCCGTTACTTCTTTAGTTTACTAACCTTTTCATTTTAGAGGAGTTTAATGCACAAAGTTAATGCACAAATATGAGTACTCAAATAAAAAAAGCTTAAAAAAAAAACTTCCAAAGTTTAGAAAATAAGTTCATGATTATTACTAAAACAACTAAAATTTTATCATTAATTAATTAGTAGTGACCATATAAATTTAGTTACAAACTTTTTAGCAATATTAAAAAAAATAAATTTAGAAATGTGCTAATATTTCTTAGGTTTTAATTCTATTTATCATAAATTTTATTGATGAGATTGTAGCTTCAACTCTCATTAAGTCCAAAAATGTTGAGTGTAATTTTATATGAGGATAGATAACAGTTCTTTTTTCTTTTTCTTTATTTAAATGAACCATATAATACTACAAATGCGAGTATACAACGACAAAAAACAATTAGTACATGTAAGAAACAGATACAACATGTTTGAATTTTAGTTTGGGGGGTTGGAATTAGTCCCAAAATTGAGAGTGTCTTTGCTTGTACTTTTTCAAATTCAAAATCATTTAAAAAAATACTTTTTATATTTGAATAATTTTTAAAAAATAAGTGGAATCTAAAAAAAATAATTTTTAGTTTTTTTTATAAGCTAAAATAAGTAGCTTATAAAAAAAATTTTAAAAATTTTTTAGTTAAATATAAAATTTCAGTTCTGTAATCAATTTTTTCAAAATCTAAAATAAATGCATCCTGATTCTAGTCATTTTAATCTTGATCGGTTTCTAATGTTGAAAATCAATTATGGTTTCTAGATTTGACTTTGGAAGAACTAAAAATTTATTGATTTCTGTCATAATCACTTTTAAAGGAATAACCCAACATAAACTGCTTTACTTTAAAATTAATTCTACGTAGTATCAATTCTATAAACATAGAATCAAACAAAGACATATAATTTTTATTTGTTAGTATTTAAAAATAGTTGATTATATTTGTGATATAAGTCAAATATAAAGAGACATGTTATTTATATTCACTCAAAAAGTGAGTTAATGCATATATTAATGGTGGGAAATTTAGGGTCATGAGTCATAAAAATTGAGGTGGTAAGTATTACGTTGTCACCCAATTAAAAATTTGTGTATAAATAATTTAGAGTTTTATGCACATGACGGGAAAAAATCAAGTAGCGACATTATTATCTAATGGTGTAGTCTCCTCTATTTTTTATTAAATAATATGAATTTTTTTAATGAATTTAATTTTGATGCACTTAAAGTGTATAATATTACTATCAATTAAATTCTTTCATTTACATATAACAACCTATATATTAGATGACAATGGGAGCATAGAAGCTAAAATATTTTTTAACATTAACACAAGTGGAGTGGACTTTTTTTTTTTTTGGTGTTAGAGTGGATTCCATTTAATTGGTTTTTTGAGTCATAGGGCCAATTAATCCCAAAGCCTCTAATGGTCATCGCTTTATTCTGGCAGCCATCGACTACTTCACCAAATGGGTAGAGGCTACTTCTTATGCCAATGTAACACGGAAGTAATGGTGAAATTCTTGAAGAACAATATCATTTGTAGGTATGGGTTGCCAAAAAGGCTCATCACAGACAATGCAACTAATTTTAACAATGCAAAAGTACAAAAATTGTGTGAGCAATTTAAGATCAAGCATAATAACTTGGCTCCCTATCGACCAAAGATGAATGGGGCTGTGGAAGCGGCAAACAAAAACATCAAGAAGATCTTGGGGAAAATGGTGGTCACCTACAAGGACTGGAGCAATATGCTCTCTTACACATTGCACGCTTACCGCACTTCAATCAGATCCTCAACTGGGGCAACCCGTATTTGCTGGTATATGGGATGGAAGCGATGACACCCATAAAAGTGGAAATACCATCGTTGAGAGTCTTGGCAGAAGCTGAATTAGAAGAGGCCGAGTGGGTCAAAACGAAATATGAACAATTGAACATGCTAAAAAAAAAAAGACTAATTGTAGTCTGTTACAGCCAGTTATACTAGAAAAAGGATGGCAAAAGCATTCAATAAGAATGTCATTGACTTTCTGATTGCATAAGAGATTGTGTCAAGAAATATGCTTTTATGAATTAAAGAAATTTTAAAAAATTATTGTTTTATAATTATCACGACAAATTATTATTTTAGAAAATTCATAGAACCATACTTATTATATGTATGATTTAGATTTATTTTGTCTACTAGAAGATTTTAAGAATCCTAGTTTTGTATGAATAATAAGAACAATGAATTTTGTTGCTATTAGTTTTTAGCCAATAAATAGTGAGAAATAGATTAGTGAGTTAACGGCTGCAGAATTGATCGTTAACCTTGGTACCAAGTGATCTGCTATAAGACTAGCTCACCCATAGTAAAGAATCCAATGTGATGTCTATTTATGGGACCTAGTTAGGTGCCCATTATATTAGTCATAGGCTCATATTCAGCTATTCTACTTATATATTTATGTAAAAAACCATTATTGTTTCTCTACTAATTATTGCCATGAATTTAGTTAACTTATTATCTTAGTATACGTCATTATATAAAAAATATTTTACATGAGTTGCATGTGTATGTTATGTATTTTTGTTTGTTGTCTCATATGGGTTATGAGTAAAGCTCACTCACTGAGTTTTGATGAATTCACCCTTCTCTTTTCCATCCCATACAGATATGGCTACAGATTCAGTTGCACTACAGTATCGTTCAAGTAGTGTCACAGCTTCTTTTGGTGAGTTTCGCTTTGGAGTGGAGCTTACTATTGGCTATGTCAGTTTAGTAGTGCTCCAATAATTGTAAAGGCAGGATCCTGAACATGCATTATATTGTTTTGATTATTTTCAGAATTTTAGTTATTTATTTAATTATGTTTAGCTTTGGCCCAGATTATGGATTTTACGTTCAGAATTTATGATACAAAATATTTTCAAAATTATGAAATTTAGTTAAATTTGAGATATTTTGAATATATTTGATTTATTTATGTATATTAGCTAGCCATGTTACCAGAGACTTCCATTAGGACCCAATCCCTTATGTACCAATCACGTTCTCTAGGCAGATCGTGACATCTTCTTCAGAAACCAGCTCATTGTAAGGCTCATACCTGGCAATTAGACTATCAAGTTGAATTTCTCTACCAACCTTGACCACCATTTCTCTTAAAGTTGGGTCACTTATCACATTGTCTACATTGACTTCTTCGTGATTTTCATTTACGACTAGACTTGGCATTGAAATAATCCGCGAAGGTTGAGCTAAAGACAATCTATCAAATGCTTGAACGGAAATGCTCCCATAAGAGTTTCTCTACAACTCTCCTAAAGCTACAAGTGCCTCCATAATATGAAGTCAGAAAATTGATTATGACAATTAAACACCATCCTCAAGTCATCGTCACTATCAATTTTGTAACTCCCATATTGAACTGCACTTTAACTAATCAATATAGGTAGTTGATACACCATTTGAATTATCTCATTGTTTCGTGCGCACAACTTGTGAAGAATTTTGACATGTAGCTCAGAAAGTATCATAGATGAATGAAGACTAATAAGTGATGGATTTTGACAGCAAACTAGACTTCATCTTGTGAGTTTTGAATTATCTCACAGTTATAATGAACAACCATAAAAACCTCCCTGCAATTTTTTCAGCCACTCACTCTACAAAGAAAAAAAAAACCTCACATATGATTCTCACAAAGTACTCATCTGAGAGTGTATTTATAGGCAGCTTGCCCACGCTAAAACGTTGGGCTATGGGTTGTGTAACATAAAACGTTTAGCTGGTCAATGTCTTACATCACATAAATTAGTTAGCTGCTAGCTGAATTAGCACTGCCACCTGCTTCCACATGTTGTACTAAATCATTGCACAATAGAACGTTTCATCAGATAAATCGTTTGACAGTCAAACAATTTATATGCTATAATTCATTTACCTATAAGCCGCTTTATATTAATTCAAAAACTAGTATATATTGATAAGTAATATCACAACGGATGGAAATCCGTAAACAAATATTTTTTTAAGCCAAAAATAAAAGCATTTGAAGGAAGTAGATTGAGAGATATAAGTAGAGTACAAGAGTGGCAAGCTCAACCAGCAGTAGACTATCTATTTCGTAGTAAGTAAAGAGTAAGGCTCGTGTTAAGATGGTCCGGCAATTATTGTGGACCATCTCATGATCCGTTCTTAAAGTTCCGGGAATTACAATATTGACCTCATGTTTATTTTATAATTACGAAATAATTTTAAAAAAATTACAAACAGCAACTGCTAGCTGCCCATCAAGATCACCTTTTCCTTTACTGCAAACCACTGCCACCTGTGGTCGATTATGCCTTTACCAGTGACCTCCATCTCAGCCTCACTCACGGGCCTCCATCTTCAATGCCATACCGATTTTTTGTTTCAAGTTCTCATTAGCATTAAACATCAAAGGGATGGTCCTAAGCATAAAAAGTGGCCCAACATGCTGGTCCGAAGTTGAAGTTTAGAAAAGGTTGGCACTTTGGGGATTTTTCTTGCAGGATATGGTTTGCCCATTGCTCACCGATTTGATGAACATGTTGGCTTCGCTCCTTATCTTCCCAAAACCCTTTGGAAGCATAAGTGGATTCCTCTTTTTCTCAAGCTCTTTGGCAAGACAAAATAATGAAATGAAAAAAGTAGAAAGATAAAGATTCATAGAGCTGCGATGACACAAAAACTCCGCATCATGCTAGTCACCAAAGACAATTGGCATGAGAGAGGGGGATGATTGGTGCCGGTGGCAATAGAGGTAGCAGATAGCAGTGGTGGGTGGTGGTAACTAGTTAGGTTGAATGGAAGAGGAAGGTGAAGGGTTGGGAGGTAAATTGAAAAAGACATGAAGGTTAACATTGTCATTTTAAAATTATTATTTTTTAAATTTGATAACTGATCTTTTATTTTATAAATTTAATAATTATTATACCAGTAAATCTATACTGTTCAAATAAAATCTAACAATACTGAATGATAAATTATGTGATGGTTCAAAACATATGTTGTCCATGTTAAAATCACCCAAAGAGTAAAGACAGAGCCACACGCACACACGGAGACACAGAGAGCATAATAAGCGCGAAAAAGAGAGAAAAAAAAAATCAAATCAAAATCAAAATACTAAACCCCCTTCCATTCCATTGCGTTGGTGGGTGCTATTTTAGCTAGGGTTTTACCTTTTTCTCCTTCTTCTTCCTTCAACAATGGCGGATACCAGCTCCGTAGACGCGTCGCTGTGGTGGGACTCGTTCACTTTACTCCTCACTCAGCTCGAGAACTCCTCTCCGTCCTCAGATATTCCATCAAATTTGGTACACGCTCATTCATCTCTGTGTGTCTGCGCGCGTTTGTTTGTTTGTGCATTTACGTGAATCGTTCGTTCTTCTTTTCTTTTTTATTTTATTTTTATTTTTTTGGTCTTTGATTCAGGCGAAGAAGTTGAAGGACAACCACTCCTGGTTCGTGGACACGCTCTCGCGCTTCAAGCCGCCGAATCAGAAATCAAAGGAAGCTTTGAATTCCAAGAAGCTGAAAATTGGATCTTACGAGCTCACTATTCAACCCCAGCTCAAAGATAAAGCTCTGCAGCTTAGCTCCTACTTGGTTAGTTTCTTATGCTATCATCATCGTGCTAGATATATATATATTAATGATGAAGTGCAACATCTAAATTGGTTATGGAAATGTTAAATTGTGTTTTGAAATTGGGACTTCGGAAGTTTGTTGCATGATTGGAAGTGGTGTCGTTCTAGGATGGTGCTGCTGCTGAATGGACGAGCTTTTAGTGTTTTTTTTTAATTTATTTTTATTTTTTTAATATCTCTGTATTATGGAGAATTTACCTAAAAATGTCAATTTATCAAGTGAATTCTGCTAACAACAGCCTCATGATGGCTTTCTATTGCTGTTCTTGTTTCTTTCAGCTACTAGATGAGGTTCAATCATACATACTTGTTGAAAGGTCCATCAAACATAACAATGCAGCTCCTGATTCCATGTCTCCGGATTTTCTTCACATGGTTAGTATCATTCAATCCCCCAGATGTGCTCCTTTATGACATTGATGTAGTTAGCTGCTGATTTGTACAACAGTCATATGTTGCACAATTATAATTTTAATGATTTGGCTGATCCAATATGTTTCCACTGATAATTTTCAAGTAAAGTAACTAGAGTGGATTGTGTAACATCATAGTTGGAAGGATTCCCTAAAATTGTTTTTGGTGAATCCCACATTGGTTTGGGCCATGATAGCCTTTATAACCATTTGGGCATCCCTCCTCCCATGAGCTAGCTCTTGGGGTTGGAGTTAGACCCACAATCTTAAGATGTTATCAGAGTCTATACGCATTATGTTTGGCCACCCGTAGGTGTCTAGTCGTGCAAATTTCACACTCTGGATGTCCTATCCTGGGCGCAAAGGGGGTGTGTTGAGTCTCACATTGGTTTGAGATATGATTATGATAGCCTTTATAAGTACTTGGGAATTCCTTTTCCCATGAGATAGCTTTTTGAGTGGAGTTAGGCCTACTGCCTTGAGAGTTTTCAAATTTGTTGGTTGAGATCTAATTGTTTGAGTCTAAGGCTAGTGGTTGGAACTTGGAAGTTGAAAGATTTGACGTGTAATCCTTTAAATGATTCATGCCAATGTACACAGTGCACTAGAAGTTAAATATTTGGACTTTGGTAGGAGGTTTACATTTAATGCCCTTCTTTAGGTGTTGAATAACATGCTGAGCTTGATTAACATATCTGAAGATGTAGTAATCTCTGAACTGTCTATTTCATAAATTCCATGTTCATTTTTTTTATTTGAATCATACTACATGATCTTTTGTTTCCATATGCTATCTTTATGTTCCATGTCATGACAGGGAAACAGAGAGAGACGTAACCATAGGATTCAAGTTATTTGGATGAAATGAAAGAGTGCTTTGAGCGTTATTTGTGATAGGAAAGTACCTCTTAGGCTTAAGTAAAAATTTTACTTCACAACTATAAGACTCATGATGTTGTATAGCATTGATGTTGGGTGGCAAAACACCTACAAGAGAATAAACTCAATGTTGCAAAGATGATATTCTTGCGCTGTATGAATGGACACACTAGTCAATATTGGGGTGGGGTTGTTGACGGTATTCCCTCTGTGATACTTGGTTTTAAGGTCCTGTTTCTGATTTCATTTCCTTTATGTTGTGAAGATGTTAATTCAATATTACATGGAGCGTCAATGCTTGCTGAAGTGCATAAGGTGGATTCTCATGCATGCTAGTAAGTGTCATGATGTTGTTATAAACATGCAATAATTTCTCTGTCAGTTTTTTATGTTTTACAGACATGCCTGCATTTGCAGGCATGCATGCAGGCGTACATTCAGACTGTATAGGACCATACTTTTAGCAAACATTTCCATTTTCTCGCTTCTGTTAGTTGAATTTTCTTGCCGACATTACTTGTGTTTTTGACTCTTCATGCAGTATATGTAGGTTCTATGTCTGAAGACGATATTGTTAGGGAGGAGGCTAAAAAACTGTTTCATGATGGACTGGAACGTAAATTACTGTCATTCTTTGAGGACCTTTTGTCTTGCAGTTACCCTGAGCAAATGGTATGTTCAGTTTCTGTATACCATTTTCTTTTAATTTTGCACGAGCGTGACTATATAAGATGGGTTGCTACCTTGTGTTAGATATGTGATCGTCACATAACGAATATGTAATTTTCTTTTTAACCTATGGCAATGCTAGCTGAATCTATTTGTATAGCATTATGTTCTTGGCATTCTCTTTCATGTATTGATTAGTTTGCTACATGTTTACAAGCCCTGGAATGCTGTAAAAGTATATACCTTGCATGTGAAACACTCCATGTTGCAAGAATATTCTTTTTTATCCTCTAATTGTATTTTTCTTTGTCTTTGATTGTTATCTTCATGATATGAATGTTTTATGGACCTAAAAATATCGCTCAATGACTCAACATATGCATGTTGTGGAATGCCTGAAGGATGTTGATCTTTTCACTCTTTGGGCTGAGGAGACTCTAATTGAAGACAACTTGGTTTTAGACATCCTTTTCCTTGGATATTATGACTCATTTTGCATCTGTGGTGTTGAAATATGGAAGACGTTTGGTTCTCTTTACAAGGTATATTAATATAGTTCCATTGGTATTAGCTATGTGATGTTTTCATAAATCTAATTCTTTCTTAAAATCATCATGGATCCAGGGGATCTTAGTTGGTGACTATAACTTGGGGAAGCTGGCAATTACTACAGAAGCACAACAGTTGTCTTATCATGCTAAAGTTCAGCTGCTGCTTATTCTATTAGAAACCCTGAACTTGGAGAATATGCTTCAAATGGTTCATGATGAAATGCCTTACCGGTCAGCCTAGTCTTTATTTACTTTGTGATCAGTACTTTTTAGTTATGAAGGAAACACATTGTGGGATGGTATGATTTAACCAATGAAGTATTGCTTGGGCAACCATAATCTGAAACCTTATTTCTGATTTAATGACTGGACGAATGTTGAACTGAATGTGGTCTCTCATTCTCTATCTTGAACCTAAAATAAATTCCTCTTTATTAAAGTCAATGTGTCATGATCTGAGGCAATCATAAGGCAGACGTCCCATTCTTTGAGGCTTGCCTTGATGCCACCCTTAAATATGTCATTTTGTTCCTAGTAGATCAAAAATGACAAGAATGAATGCTTTATTTCTATGGAATTCTTGGTCAATGTGGCCAAGAACCCTAAATCTCTACAAGCCTAACAATACAAATATCCAAGTGTCCTATGACATTTCATTCAATTAACAAGTAGAACTTTCAGTTCTAAAATCAGCACGAAATTGCATACTTTGTGCTTTAGGTTCTTCAGTGAAATCTATCAAACTCTCACCTTGAGGGTCTTTATTTTTTTTTGTTACTCTTGAGGATGTTCAGAATTGCAAAGTAGTTATGTGTACTGAGTCACTGGTATGGTAGAGTTGTTTGGTTTTGCTTAATGCTGATAATTCTATATATAGATATCTGCCTTGGATAGGAACATTTCCTTGGCATTTGGTATGATGTAGTGATATTTCTTGCTTGGATTGATGGGGTTGACATCAGATTCTTCATTCCTGGCATAGTATCTGTGATCTTCTTATTATAGTAGTTAAACAGTCTGGCATAAACAGAGTGCTTGTATTTTATGATCATTTTTTCAATTAAATATGTTAAGTGTTGTTTAATTTGTTTTTGATTTGGTAGGAAAGGTGTGTCTGCTTTTTCATTGAATGACATTCAAGAGATGGATGCATTGGTTTCTACTTTCAATCCTTTTGAAATCAATGAAGCCAGTCCTCTAGTTCTAGCATGGGCAGTATTTCTTTATCTGCTCTTGACACTGCCGGATAAAAATGAAACCAATGAGCTAATGGTATGTGGTTGAGTTGTATGGGAGATTGTAATTCACTACTTAAGCATGTTTGTTTGTATCACAAATATGACCCCTTTTCTTTTCTCTGGATCCAGGAGATTGATCACATTGGTTATGTTCGTCAAGCCTTTGAGGCTGGATCCTTGCGTTACTGTCTTGACATTCTTGAGTGTGACATTTTGAAGGAGTATGATGTGCGTTATTCTTACTTGGGTAGCATTATTTGGTGTAGTGGATTTTTGTTTTTGGGGGGATTAAACATAATGGCTACTCTCCTTTTTTTTTCCTTTAAATTTTTTTATAATGAAGCATTCAAACACTCTGTTAGACTAAATTGTGTTTATTGTAAGCTAACTATGAATGATACATTTTAATATTTATATTCATAATATGATGGTTGGTAGTGTGTTGCATTTATTCATAGTTTTGTATGGTCTGGTGCTTGAATTATTGTACAATAAATGGTTTTTCCTTTCCCATTCAGGGCCCAGTGTCTGGTTATCGCAGTGTTTTGAGGACATTCATATCTGCCTTTATTGCATCTTATGAGATCAACCTTCAGGTATGGTATGTAAAATCTGTAATTGATTTTAAGGAGATTATTTATGTGTTTCTCATTTGGTCTGCTCTAACAAAGGTACAGCCAGAAGACAGTAACCCCATTTTGATACTGGATATTCTTTGCAAGATTTACCGTGGAGAGGTTTGGATGTATAATCATAGTCCTTCAAGTCATTCACTGCTTCAGTATCACGATATCTGCTGGTGATCAATTATTAATTGAAGGACTTTGCTCCTTAACTTTCAGGAATCACTGTGTATTCAGTTTTGGGACAAGGAAAGTTTTATTGATGGTCCAATTCGGTGTCTTCTATACAACCTAGAGAGCGAGTTCCCTTTCAGGACAGTTGAACTTGTACGACTCTTGTCATCCCTTTGCGAAGGAACTTGGCCTGCAGAATGTGTGTAAGTATATATAATTCATGTTTTGATGTTATTTCATATATTGAAATAACTGTTCCATTGTTCCCTCAAACTGAAAAGTACATTTCCCCCTCAATTGTTGGTAGCCTTTCTGATAGATGCATTTTGCAACAGGTATAACTTTTTAGAGAAGTCAGCTGCTATATCGTCCGAGTTCGAGATCAGTAGCGATTCACAAGTAGATGATGACTTGCATATAGTTGAGGCACGACAGGCAGTGCAAGTTCCTGGGACTGAGGGTTTTTTTATTCCTGCCGGAACTCATGGGCGTGTCTTGAAAGTTGTAGGAGAGAATACTGCCCTTGTGCGATGGGAGGTGAATTGTCCAAATATCATCATGTTGCTTTGATTTTTCCCCCATCGATGGTCATTAATCATAAATTTCCTTTTATCCAAAAAAAAAATAATAACAATCATAAATTTCCTTCACATCTAGTTTTTGGCGGTAAGAAAACTGACGGCTAAGATTTTTTTAATGTTATTGTTATTTTAGTATTTCTGTTTTCTCCTCTTTGCCTTAGGGTAGGCCTGGAATATGCTACCAATCAATCACATGTGGTGAGACTAGCCTGAAAATTCCTAATAGAAAGGGATCAATTTTCATTTTAAATATTGTGTAATACTAACATCAAATATGAATTTATTGAAGTTCACCAAAGCTGATTTTAGGTATTTGTTTTATCTTATGCCTAATTTCAACTATTGTACTTACTGGCTGATCCCAAACTAGTAAAGTGTTGAAACTTTTTCTATAAATTATTCGGTGGCAGGTTTTAAATCTGAAATGTTATTCTTTAGCTATAATCAGTTCAATGCTTTAGCTTTTCATTCTTCAAGTATTATTTATTTGGAAACTTAAATGTTCCTTACGTTTTATACACCTTACAAATTTTACCGTCATTTGAGTCTAATTGTTTGGCTTTTTGTTAACATAAATTCATTTTCTCAATTAACGCCTGACAAAACCTTCATTTTTCTAGTATGCTCCATCTGGGGTGTTTGTGTTACTCCTTCGTTTGGCCCAAGACATGTACATGAATAATAAGGAGGAAGTTGTTTTCACTCTTGACCTGCTCAGCAGATTGGTGTCCTTTAACACTGTAAGTTGGTTAGTTTAATTGGTCATCTGTTTCCACTTCAGTTTTTTGGAAGAATACAGCCATTGCTTGATAATTGTTGCAACTTGCAACTTTCTCCATTGCTGATTTATGGGTGTGCATTAAACAGTCTAGTGTTTTGTCATGGATAGGATCACGTGATTTGACTTTTAAGTAGTATTTTTTACAATAAGATCAGTGAATCACTTCTGGTAATAATCTTTATGTCTGCCTAATCAACTTTGGACCTTGATTGTCAATTGACTTTCTTGGATGTGCTGGTAGCCTCATACCTTTGTTCTTTTTGTTTGTTGGATATGACTTATGTACCGTGCACACTTCTAGTGTAATTTGTTCCATTCCCCCTCTGAGCTTTGCTGTAAATTTTTGAAATATTCATACAAAATCAAATATTAATATGATCTACATGTTGGAAGAGTGATGGAATGCTAGCTTGCGATTGCCAACTTTGTGAGTTCCAGTGTTTGATATATTCATCAAGACTATACTTGTATTATTGACTATTTTGGTATGGAGACTCTGGTTCTGCATTCACTGTTAGCCTGTGAGGATATTCTGTGTTGCTGATCCTTGATCTAGCAGCCTGTTATATGGCTTTTGGTCATCACCTGCCAGACTTAGCAAGTGTGGAGTCTGTTGAAAGTTTAGGTTGCTTAAACTCCAAAGTATTTTACCAGAAAATGGCTCCCAAGCTTATATGAAATTCTTGAATTTTTATGTCTCATAACATGGTCCCGTTTTTCTCATATATTTACTTGCTGTAATGTAGGCTGTCTGTTTTGCTGTGTTAGACATTAGCAACTCTCCACAATTTCATGCTATTGGCTTGATGAATGAGTTGGTTGACAAGAATGTCTGGTAAATTAATTAGTTTTTATTATTGTTCTTTTTGCATATGTATTTTCTTGATAAATTTTTAGTTATTCTGGTTTTCTTTTTTCTTGTTTTGCATGTGTTAGTTCTCTGGATGATTTATTTTCTTGTCTTCACAGGGTGGTTGAGATAATTTGCAATCTGGTTAAAAACCTGCCTCTGAATTCATGTGGTGCTGTGCTTATGTCATTGGGTATCAAGATTTTGGTGACTATGTTGATTTGGTAATTGAACTGTGCTAATGTAGAAGTTGAGCAATCTGTACTTATAAAGTATATCTCAAGTCTTAAGGGTAAAAACCTTAATATTTGCAAAAATCAAATATTTAATCTGTCCTTGTATCTCGAGTTTAAAGCAAATAAAACATTAATTTGATGGATTGTTTAAAGCTTTTTCCTTGTTGGCTTTTCATGAGTTAGGTTTTATTATTGGACCTTTATTACTTTTTAAATTAATCATGCTATTCAGACGAGGCTTACTAATTCTTTATGTTTCCTATCCAGTTCTCCAGCTAGTGTTACAGCAGTCACTCTAAATTCAAATCTATTTGATATCACTTTGCAGACAGCTGTGTTCAGTGTAGGCAGCAATGGCTTGTCAAGGTAAAACTGTTTTTGAAAACAACAGGCATATAAAAATAGGCAACTTACTGTATTAATGGGATTGGTTTAAAGTTGTGTTCAGTGTAGGCAGCTATGGCCTATCAAGGTAAAACTCTATTTTCAAAACAGCATCCATATAAAAATAGGCAACTCACTGCATTCAAGAGATTGGTTTGAAACTATGTTCTTACATAAAAAGAATGGAGTTATGTCAATTCCTTTGTCCTTTGTTATATATGACTTCACTACTTTTACATTTTTCTGGAGGCCATATGGTTTCATAGTGCCTTAATGTTATCAATATGTTTTCAATATATTTAATACAACATCAAGTTACATCTTCTAGTCTTTCTGCCTTTTTCCAGTGGATCATGGTTACTTTCTGGCAAACTGGCTAGGATGCTTTTGATTGATTGTGAGCTAAACAGTAATGATTGCCCCTTGGCAATATCAGGTACGCCTAATGCAATTTCTCATCCATTTTATTGGTAGTTTGGTGTAGAGATATTTGGTTGTTGCTGATTGTTCTAGTCTCTTGCATGCTTGTGCTCCTATGGCTTGCTATTAAAGTTTGACCACATCCCAAATGTAGGTGATGGGTATGCAATGTTATCTATTTTGCTTCTTTCTTCGAGATTCCTTCTACACAGCCTCGTTGACAACTTGGCACATTCAATGTTTCCCAAAAAAAGAACTTGGGGCGTTCAGTATACTGGATAGTTTTTGTCAAAGATTTTTCAAGTGCTAGTGTTACAGTAGAACTAGAATTCTTTTATAATATTGTACTCATAAATCAGTAAACAATGACTCAATAATCAGAAAGTACCCAAAAAAAAAAAACTGGAATCTCATTATAAATATGAGTTGCTTGTACACCTTTATGACAATCTAATAATGTGTATCCATACTAATTTCTAATTTTCAATATCAAACTAATTCACTAGGATTGTTGATTTAGCTTGCTTTTGTGGAATCCTCTGCCATACTATATATTTCTCTCCCCATATTCTTACATTGTGATCTGAATCTTGCAGTGCTGGACTTCACCATACAGCTTGTGGAAACAGGGGTTGAGAATGATGCTCTCCTGGCACTGGTCATTTTCTCTTTGCAATTTGTCTTAGTCAATCATGAGTACTGGAAATACAAGATAAAGCATACCAGGTGGAAAATAACGTTGAAGGTAACTCCTGTTTCTGTTTGAACTTTGAAGCCATACAGTTCTCGGTGTTAGTTCATCTTTAGTGTAACGTTCTGATGTTCTGAATGACTGTGACAATCATAATCTTTCTGTCAGCTGATAACTTGGTTTTAATATGGAAATGGAACACAAATTGAGGGGCCATGTAATGTATGAGGAAATAAAGAATATAAATATATAAGTTTTCAAAATAAAAATAATAAGGACTTTACCACTATTTGCACTATTACAACTAGATTAGATTTTCTTATGCTTCTCTTTGCCTTGAGTTTGAAATACTTTTGGTGAATTTTATTTCCGAACATGTTTCTATAATTATATCATAGTTATTAATTCTTTTATTAAAAAAAAAAAGAGTTACTAACTGTATATATTTATGGCTGTCATTCTGTCATTGGCTGCAATGTAATCTGCCATATATTTACAGCAGATTTTTGACTTGCTACCTCTGCCAGTCACCTATAATAACAGAGGCTGTACTATCTTGGTTGCTTGTAATTTGATGCAAGTACAATGGGGTGTGATAGGTCAAAAAAATTATAATGTAGGTTTTATATGTAAGTATTATGATTATGCTGTTGTGATTACTTTGGGACATTGTTTCAGGTTCTTGAATTGATGAAAAAATGTATTGAGTCAATGCAACATTATGGAAAATTGGGTGAGATCGTGAGCAATGTGCTGTTCTCTGATTCTTCTATCCACAACACGCTCTTCCAAATTGTTTGCACTACTGCACGTGCCTTGGAGGTTACAAGTGTTGAAACTTCTCTGGTTTTTAAGTTACCCATATGTTATTGACTTTGCTTATTCTTACATCTTATTGACTAGTAGTTTTTTAAAACAGAAATTGCATGTGAGCCGCCTCTTTGATCCAATGGAAATTGAAGGGATACAGCTTGCTATAGGTTCTGTTTTAGATATTCTCTCTGTCATGCTGACCAGACTTTCTAAGGTACAGAGGAAAACCACAGAGCTTTTATGTTGAATCAATATTACAAATTTGAGTGGTTTTATCAGTTTCATGTGGTTGCAGTAACATAAATTCATATGATGATGATGAGTTGATGGATGCAATATCGTATGTTTGTAGTCCATCTCAGGAGTTTTTAAGCATTGTTGTTTTTACACTGTATATCAATTTTTTTTTCATTCCTTTTATTATCTGTGACTTCTTTCCTGATTATGTCATATAATCATGAATTCATGATATCTTTGCATTATGGAAGTACTGAAAATTATTTTGTGATGTCCAGGATACTTCATTCAGCTTTCCTATTTTTCTCCAAGCAGTCTTCTCATGCACAACCAAACCAGTTCCTGTTGTCGCTTCTGTCATGTCCTTGATTTCATACTTTCGAGATCCTGTATGAACTCTGTCCTTGCTCAAATTGGAATGTTGTCACATTATTTTGATTGTTTTTATATGCCTTATACTTCTCTGAATTAATCACTTGCAGTGTGGTAATGAGTACATTTGCCTCTTGCTGTTGTCTTTTCTTTCATCAATTAGAGATCTGTGAGAACTTTAATATTATGTCATGTTTTGATAATGACATTAGCTGGACAAGGAACTTATATTAATTACATCTGTTGTATTTTCCCTAGTTATCATGGCTTTCATAGTTACAGTTGGATTTCTAACTTTTCATCTCTCTTTTTTCCTTTATTGTATTGCCTTATGTTGTTTGGTATGCTTGCTCGTTCATATACCTATCCAAGTGTGTGTTTCATCATTTCATTTGATTGAAGACATTTGATTTGTCTTTGTAGGCCATTCAATTTGGTGCTGTCAAGTTCATTTCAATGTTATTTGCCATGGCAGATTATATTCAACCATTTTCACATGGAACCACATGCTTTGCTCCAGATAATGAGGAGGTTTGGGGTCATAGTTTCAGCTTCTTCAACTTTACCTTTCTTTGGCTTATAAGTTTGAATTTAGTGACTTTTTTTTTTTTTTACCTTAACTGGTTTAGATCATGGATTTGAGGCACTCTGTGAGCTATATACTGCAGGAGCAGTCAGTAATGAATGAAGAGCTCTTTGTTGCTACAGTTAATCTGTTTACTTCTGCAGCACATTACCAGGTTAGAATTATTTATTGTGAATTGAAGAAGGATTTAACTTTTTTCCTTTTGGGATTAAAGATACATGCACTGACACCAAATTTGGTTTTGCCTGCTGCTGACAACATTATTATTATTATTATTATTTTTAATAAATTTCAAAATGAATGCTACAACTTTCTGCCCCTCTGTTGTCATGGGAAAATGTGTCTACTGTTTGTAGGTTTTTGTTATTAAAATTAAATAATAGAAACCAGAAATTAGGAAGAACAGAAATGGAAGAAACTGTGCTATATTGCACTTGATAGTGAATTGGCTCAGTAAGAAAATGCAGTACAAGAGAGAAAATGAGCACTATAGCAGCTCTACTCTACCAAGTGCCTTGCCAATATTCTGCCTGCCTCACTATCCCCAATTCCCTTCCTATATATAGTGCTCACTCCCACACATGCACTTTCTGTTGCACACTCGCCTCACTGCACGTCACCCCCCTCACACATGCACATTTAGTTACACTCACCTCACAGCACATTTCATGCTTCCACACCTTCTTTCTCTCACTCATGATGCAGTAATTACATTAGGACCCAATATGCTTAGCCCAATTCCCCAAGTTCCTATCATTATATTTACTAATATTATAATTGCATTTCAACAGCTGATTTTCAAATTGTTGTATCAGGATTCGGTATCATCATTATTATTATTATTATTTGGGTTAGGGGGTGATCAACATTCTCAGTTCAAGCATTATATTCTAAATTGATGTTTCCTTTTTGCAGCCTTCTTTTGTCCTAGCTGTCTTTGCTCTGGACGAAAACAATGAAGATCAACTGAAAATTGGTGATGCGAAGCTGCAAAGAAATGAAACTTGTCTTGTACCACTAGTTTCAAAAAAGTCAAGTCTGCTAGATGCTCTTATGCTGTATATTGGAAGGGCACATGATCTGATCAAGAGGTGCAGTCGTTGAAAAGGAGTGTTCTTTTTGGTTTCTTCATCAGTCTTTCCTTTAATCTTCATTCTTCTTGCTTAATCTCTTTGCTGATCAGCTTGCTAGCCACATATTTTCTAAGATTAATAAGTTACTCATTGAATTTATCTCTTTATCTCCAGCAACCCCCGAATACTGCTTAGTGTACTTAACTTCATGGTTGCCCTATGGCAAGGGTCTCCTCAGTATGCAAATCTCTTGGAGTCTCTGAGAAGCTATGCAAAGTTCTGGAAACACTTGGCCGAGGCAATCTCGAATGTTGCCAACACTGAAACTTCTTTACTTGACAGTCTGAAAGAAGAAGATGCTTGCAATCTGGCATTTAGTTTCAATTGTCAATCTGCCATACTGAGAATCATGGCATATGAATTATTCTTGCAGAAAAAGTTGTTGCATGCAGAGTTACGTGAGAAGGATGAATCTAAGGACAAGGAGAACAATGCTTCAAAAAATGAAAAATCTAAAGCCACAGACTTCCATGACCTTAAGGGAATCTGGTCTTCATGGTTCAAAGACTCTGTCTTAGTGAAACTAATAAAGTCATATGCTTCTTGTGGATATGACAATGATATATATTACGGTGCAAAGGTTAAATTTTTTTATTTCCTGGTAGTTTAATAGGTGTGGTTGTCTTTACTATGATTGAATTAATTTTGTAGCAGTTCTTCTATTTGTTCTATTCACCACGGTTTTGTTATGTTTTTCGCCATTCAATACCTGTTCCATTTTCTACTTTTTTGGTATTACTGTTGGGTTTCCGTGGGGTCTGGTAAAATGAAAATCCAAAGAAAAAAAATATATTATTGTTTCAAGTTGTTTATGTGCAATGCAATTATAGTTTTGCATTATAACATTCAAGTGCACCATAAAGTGTATATTTTTATGTGCAAATGGCTGTAAATTTTCAGGTTGCCACCAGTTTATTCTCTGTTCATGTGATGGAAAAATTAGCAGTTGGTGACTCTGGAAGTTTATCTGTGTCATTGCTTCAAAAGATTCATGGAGTTCTTGCTAAGGTCCAATATCTAATCTATTTTCTTGAACAATTAGTTTTCAACTGACTATTTTATCAGAGTTCTCTAACATGTATAAATGTTTCTTGTCTGCAGTTGAGCATTCATCCCGCTTTCTCTGAATTGCTATCTCTATATTCACAGCGTGGTTACAGGTGACTTAAATTTATCCATGAATGCTATTTTTATAATCTGAAATAAAAAGGATATCTAAATCAATTACATTTCGTTTCAGAGTGTTTGAACATCAATGAACTGTATTCCGTTTTGCTCTGCATATCATCATGCATGCCTTTTTCATGGATAGTCAATTAACATTTAGAACACTTGTTTAATCTGATTTCGCCATATTCTATCTCAAAAAAAGGGCTCAAATATTGTGCTGGGAGACTAGGAATTTAGGGAAGACCATTTTTATTTTTTTCAAATCCCCAGCAATTTATGGAGTCATAAGTCATGTTTTTTGTTTCCACCATACAAATTGTCTTGAATTTTGCCTTGTCTAAATATTGATCATAATTTGGTTCTTTTTCCAAATTTGTATAGTGAGGGAAAGGAACTAAAGAAGTTGATACTCAGTGACCTCTTTTATCATTTACAAGGAGAGCTTGAAGGGAGGAAAATTGGTATTGGACCATTTAAAGAACTATCTCAGTATCTTGTTGAATCAAACTTTTTGGAGACCTACCAACACCTGTTCAATGAAGACTCTTTTGTGAAGAATGTATACTTGTTTGATCTCAAACGCTTACGAGCAGATTTGAAACTAGATGTGTGGGATTGTTCTGATTGGAGAACATCCAAGGAGATAGCAGAAACCATGTTGAGTATTCTGCAGGATGCAAACACGATTATGTTGGTTTCAAGTGCAAGGCTTTCTGCGTTAAAAGGATTGATAGCTGTGTTAGCTGTCTACCATGATGATGTGAGAATTTAACTTCTGAACACCTTTTATTTCATATTTCTATCTGAATGATAGAGTTAGAGAGTTGTAAGTTATGAATGTTGAAATGTTCACGTGATGGCTCAACTGCTCTTTTGCTGAGCCACTCCCTCATGGCCATGAATTTGAGCCCAGATGTTTGCTTATGCATGATTCTGATAGGTGGAAAGCAGGACCCTGTTTTAAACAATTAATATTTTAAACCCTATGATTAGCATGTTGAGGTGTGGTGGAAAATTTAGTTTTGGTAATAATTTCTTGTAGCTATGGTTTGATTGGTCTTGCCATGATGAATAGTAAATGCCTTGTAATTTTAATTGCCTGACTGCAAATTCCAAATAGGAGTAAAATAGTTTGTTTGTGATGGAGTTTTTCAGTTAATTCTTTTGAGAAAGGTAGCATATCAATTTTGTCTCTAATTTGCAGTTTCTTCTACTGATAATATTCTAACAAGATATTTAGCGTTTTCGCCTGAGAGTCTATCCCAATGTTTAATGCATAGGGGGACTGAAAATCTGTTTATAGACAGTTACAAAGCATTTGGTATTGGGTGCAAAGGTACTTCAGCATTAATATTACAGTTTTCATGTAGTTTCTTCAGTTTCCATGTTAATTGAATTCTTCTTATTTGGGTTTATCATTCTTGAGTTGCTTTCCTTTTCCAGCCTTTTGATGGTGGTTTGTCTCTATTCAATATTCATTTTTCACATGATTTTGCAGTCACTAGGGGTGGCTACCATCGGAGGGGGGATCCTAGATGAACTCATATTCACTTGCATAGATAGTATATGCCAATGTTTGCTTGCTACCATTGAAACATTATCGCCTGTTCTTGATGCCTCTGAGCATATACTCAATTTTCTTTCTTCTCAAGTTGAATTACTTCTCCAGTTGACAAGAGCCGTCTGCAAAAGCATCCCCTTATCTAGATCTCTACTTGTTTTGAAGTGTGCAAGTTCAGCTCTCAAACTGTTGAGTGAACTTAAGAGGTTACCTTCTGGGGCTAATGTGATCGTGAAGCTATTACTCACACTGCTGATCTTGGTACTACAATTCAACACTTGCAATACCCATTCAGATGGGGTGCCGAATGAGAGTTCTGATGAGGACTTCTCAAAGGTTTCAAGTGCAACCCTAGGCCTACTACCCATTCTTTGCAATTGCATCGCAACTTCTGAGCACGGTATGCTGTCACTTTCTGTTATGGACTTGATACTGAGAAGGTTCTTGACGCCGAGGACTTGGTTACCTGTTCTGCAGAATCATCTTCCGTTGCATCTTGTTATGCTAAAACTTCAAGATAAAACTTCTTCCATTCCAATGGTAATGAAATTCTTTTTAACCCTTGCACGGGTTAGAGGAGGTGCTGAGATGCTTTACCGGACTGGCTTCTTGTCATCGCTGAAAGTTCTGTTTGCTGAATCTGGCGAGGCTTTCTCAAGAATTGGAAGTCAGTACAGCGCATGTGAGAAGTCTGAAATGGCTCAAGACATTTGGGGACTTGGATTAGCTGTGGTGACAGCTATTGTTCAGTCCTTGGGAGACAGTTCTTCTGGAACTGCTATTGTGGACAGCATGATACCTTACTTTTTTGCAGAGAAACCTCATCTTATTTTTTCTTCTCTAAATGCCCCAGACCTTCCTTCAGATGATCATGACAAGAAAAGACCTCGAGCACAGAGGGCATGGACTTCTTTTGCTACTCTTAAAGAAACAGAGCATACTTTGGTGCTCATGTGTGAACTTGCAAAACATTGGAATTCATGGACTAAGGCAATAAAAGATGTTGATAGACAGCTCAGAGAGAAATGTATCCATCTGTTAGCCTTCATTAGCCGGGGAACTCAACGCCTTGGTGAATTGTTGAGCCGGAATGCCCTGCTTTTGTGTCCGCCTACTGCAAAAGAGGATTTTGAAATTTGCTCAAAACCTTCATACGTCAGTAGTACAAATGGATGGTTTGCTCTTTCACGAGTTGGATGTGTGTCAAAACCGAAGATCTCTTCTTTGTCAACCACATTATCTGTCTATGGTGAAGCATCTGAGAGGACTGATTTTTTTCCAAAATCACGCTTTTCTGACAATGTTGCCGTGCAGGTGTATAGAATTACATTTCTTCTTTTAAAGTTTCTCTGTTTACAAGCTGAGGGTGCTGCTAAAAGGGCTGAGGAGGTTGGCTATGTTGATCTTGCACATTTCCCTGAGCTTCCAATGCCAGAAATCTTGCATGGACTGCAGGTACAATGAACTTCACAAGCATGTGCTGTTTTCATTTTTATAAAATGCCAAATGCAGAAGAATTTTGTCAACTGTTTATTATGCAAGTGTGTGCAAGCATTGATTTACAATTACATCTGTTAGCAGTTCATTGAATTCTGTCTCTTCTAGGGGGCGGGGCGAAGGCAGAGAAAAAGAGGGAAACTAATTTTTATGGGACATCTGAATAAAAGAAGCAAATATTTGGAAATCCATTTGAGCTTATTTCCTTTGGGTGTAGGATCAAGGAATTGCCATTGTTACGGAGCTTTGTGATGCTAACAAACTGAGGGTTTCTCGAGAAACACAGGATATTTGCAACTTATTGTTGCAAATACTTGAAATGGCCTTGCATTTGGAACTTTGTGTCATACAGATTTGTGGAATAAGACCTGTATTAGGGCGTGTAGAGGATTTTTCGAAGGAAGTCAAGTCCTTATTTAGTGGTAATATATTCCTCATCCTTCTGTGGCACCTGTATTTGATTCTTTTGCTCCTTTGTTTTACCTTTTTTCATTTTTAAATATTTTTGCCTTAAAAAAAAAGTGTTCTAATATTTTTATGGATGCCTTTGGCAGCAATGGAGGGCCATGCTTTTCTAAAGGCATCTAGTAAGTCTCTAAAACAAATGATATCGTGTGTCTATCCTGGATTGCTGCAAGCGGAGAATTTCATTTGAGATTTGCCCTGGACAAGAGAACAACTATTAATTGTACAGAATTTCCTAGTGCTAATCAGTCAGCTTTTTTCCATCCACTTCTATGTAGCTATATGTATTCTACATGTTGATGTATAAATTTGCACTTCTCTTCTCACCATTTTTTGTTAGTCGTCATATTTGTAGCTTATTTTTATCCTTTTATTTATTTATTTGTTGTTTACAAAAAGATGTCATCTTTTATTAGTGGGAAAATATTTGATTAGTGTGTGCATGATTGTTGGTAGAAAATTGATAGTGTATTTGATTTTGCGTTTGTAGAATTGTCTCCGCTGCGTGTTGCAGCTAGCAATGGGGCTCCGCAGCTGGACTAATGGTTGTCCGGGAAAGGGGTGGAAAGGTGGTATTGAGAGTGAAGGTTTATACATAGGGGGAACATTTAGGAGTCTATACTGTTATTTTGAGAGTGAATTTGGCAGATGCAAAAAGGAAAAATTTTCTGGGTCTCTTCCCTTTTTCGAGACACAAATTTCTACATTTAAATTCTGGGATCAAGGTAACAGTTTATTTATTTATTACTGAAATGCCTATGTTTTTTAAATAAGTAACCATTAAAAATCGATGAAATTAAGGGTCATATACCTCATCAACTAAATTACTAACTTTGTAATTTACTTTAAATGGCTTTAAGAGTTAAAGTCTTGTGGGCCCATACGTCCACCTGTATTAGTGTTCTTCAATTGCACCAACTGCATATAAAGGCGACTGCATCAGAGAGACAGCCTTTCGTTGTTAGTGTTTTGTTAATAATTTCATTCAAGTGTAAGTTGCAGGAATCAAGATAACCCATTCACACTAAGAAAAGTCAACTGTTGCAGAGCTATAGTCATGTGTCTTCTTTTCTTTTAAGCTACACTGCAGTCTTGCCACTACCTCAAGTTTATCTTCTCATTACTAGTCTTTTTAAGGTTTGAGCGCTCTTGATTTTTTGAAAAAATAAGTTTTAAAAAATGGCTAAATTACTTTTTTATTCACTCCTCTAATTTCTCCTTACTTACTCATGCCACTAGCTAAAGAGGGGGTAAAATTGATAAATAGCAATTAATTTTCTATTAAAATGCTAAAATGATAGTCAATATATACATATATATATATATATATCAAAATGATTAATAAAAGGGGAATGGAGGTGGGTCCTTAAGTTGTAGGAATCAAGACAGCCAACTCGCACTAAGAAACGTAAACCACTACCTAGCTGTAGTTACACATTCTTTATCCAATAAATGTTTATTTTTCAAATTATATCCCCATTAAATGATAATCGGAAGAGGGAGTAGTGGAGGAGAGACAATAATTAAGAAAGAAATATGAAAATGGGAAAAGTAGTTTAGTAAAATACATCTAAATTAGCTTAACATCATGATTTCACTAATTATTTCCTTAATCCATGTGACTATCTAAAATTGAGCACTTATTTAACAACATGTAATTGTACCATTCAGTTTCACCGGCCACTGCAAGTACCCCACAACTCCAAGTTGGGCATAAATATAGAGCCTCAAATTTTTATATACTGGCTGTAATTTATCCAAATTATTACATTTACAGGAATTTGCAAATAATAGGTGTAGGACTTAATAGATTTTATTTATGTAAAAATACATAATTGAATGAGAGGATAAGAAAACTTAAACTAAACTCCAGACAAAAGCATATATCCGTGTCCACGGATCCGCTCAACTAACCATGCTCAATCTCAAACTCAACCACAGTTACGACACTCATTTTTGGTTTTTGGTCAATTACTACACTCACTTCAACGGCCACTTCGAAGATATCCAGTTTCAGGAGCCACTATAAATACAACACACTCTACTCGTCACTCCCTGCAGTCCAAACTCTAATCCCAGTGTCTTTTGTTCATCACCGTGATTTATTTGATTACTCGTGTGACAGGGCATGCTAGGCCGTGCTTACTTAGTCTCATGCCAATACAGGTAATATAGCTTGCTGTATTTTATTTTGGTTTTGTTTGTTTATGGTGCTGTAAACTTTGCTATCCGCACAATCTTTTTTGGGATCCTTGTTTGTGATTATACTTATCTTTAAAAAAAAAAAAAAAAAGCTCAACAAACAAGCGAATTGTTAACATAACTAAGGTATAATCTAAAAAGAACCCTTTTTTTCCCCCAGTAATTAATTTCGAAAAGTTCTATTCTATTTTATTAATTGTTGGAAAGAAAATTAAAGTTATTAATATACTTTATTCCTAAATAATTATATAATATCGTGTGCATTATGTAATAGTAGGAGCATTAATGGGCTTTTGCCCCGCTGTTTATCAAAAAAAAAAATAGTAGGAGCATTAAATTGGAAGACTCGATGGCTAAGGAACAAGACATATAAAATAGCATATGTTGTACATGAAGCAACTATTGAACTGTCAAAGACCGATATATACAACTGAAATGCGTAGTTAGTATTCATTACTGAAAGTATCAAATTACACAAGACACAAGCGGTATTACTTCAGTGTTTCGAACTTAGTGGTTTTAATTGATTATCTAACTTGCATGTCTTAGTTATTTAGACTATAACCTCTATTTTTTTTCCAATTAATGTGTATATAGTATTTATGATATGTATAGTTACTATTCTAAAAACTCGACAAGTATAGTTAGTTTCTTTTCTTTCTATTTTTTCAAGTGAGTATTGTTAGTATTTTCCTTAGATTTAGAACTAATTACTGATTAATGGTGTACATAGCAAAATATACTTCGTCATCCTTTTATTGCTTTAATTTATTCCATATTTGTTTATTGTGTTGATATATTATGCATTTCGAAGTTTTTGAACTACATAGCTAAAGATTTATTACATTGTGTATATTAATTTTTCTTTTTTTGAGTGTATTGTAAATTAATTTTAATGAGTCTCATTATTGCAAAGATTATGCTTTTATATGTTTATGATAGATAATAATAAAGATTAATATATAATTTGAATTTAGTACTAATAACTGATAAATCCAAATTTATAAATAATTAAAATATAGCAATTATTAAAGTAAAAAGATATATATAGAATTCCGTCCTATGGACGGGCACAAAATCTAGTGGTGATTGTGATTAAATTAAAGACGGTGTTTTCGTAGTTGGATATATGGTCTTTATTTTGGGTGTAATTTTTATAAACATTGCTATTTTAAAGTGGGTGTCCAATTACGATATTGAGCACTCATCCATCACTATTAGATATGATAGATAAATGGATAAAGTTGGAGCCACCATTAGATTTAACGATGATAGAATATGTGTCTCCATTGGACATCCAAAATGTTGGAATAACATTTTTGAATTTTAATCCCCTGTGATTGATATTTTTTAGATGTGTTCCGATTTGTTACTTGGGATTTTTTATGCAATCTGATGTATTGTGTCTATGCTCCACTTCTCTTGAAGTGTGTTGAGCATTTTGTTTTTCAATTATCGAAAAAAACTATATTCGGCGTGCTAATATATAAATGTGGATTTTTCTTCTAAACATTCTTTGTTATTTCTGCATATTTGTAGTATATTTTCATCCTTTTATTTATTTATTATTTATTTAAGAAAAAGATGGCATCTTTCATTATGGAAGGATATTTGATAAGTAGTGCATGTTGAGTCAGCGATGGTGATGATGGTCCACGTTTTTGGTTCTTCATCAGGACCTCCAAAAACAATTTTGCGAGGGATGCCCAATACTTGCTCTTAGCCATTGTTCAAAATTAGTAGTAGCAAAGGGGTGGGTATCCACACTAGAAAGTGGGATTTTTTTCAGTTAAATTACCAATTTTACAAACCAGACCATAGCTCAAAGATTTGCTGTCCCCGTTTATTTGAATAATTGGCGAAATATTGCGTTTGTCGACTTTCAGGTGATGAACATAGCTAGTGCAATTGTCAACTGAGATGGCGATTGTCACTACATCCGTACAGTGAACGTAGGCCAGGTAAGGTATAACCATAAAAAACACACACACACACTAACCAGGCATAGGGCGTTCCTATTTGGATGAAATTAGAAAACTTCGGTGTTATTTTCAGTTGCAGTTTACAATAATGTTGTTACTGATCCTTTTTTATGAATCGATTTAAAACATGATTAAAGGAAAATTAACAATCATGTAATGGTAAAGAAAATAGATCCTAATATGAGCCCTTCAAGTAAGTGGGTATATAGAATGAAACCCATTACAATGTAATCTTAAATGGTTGATATAGAGAACTAACTTTACATGTGGTTTGGTAGGCTTTGGTGTTTTGTTACCCCTACCCTTAAATTTGGGCCCATCAGGAGTAGTCTAAAGAGATGTGAAGAAGCATTTCTTTCAGCCCGCCAATACAGATGCCGTCTTAGTCAACAGAGAGAAGAGAGAAAGTGACCTGTTAGAAAGAAAACTCATTCCCTTTAAGAGACCCAACCTAGTCCTCGAGAGTTAGAGAACATCCAAAATAAAGTAACCCATTCAGCTGAGGCCTTTTAGGAGCTCTGCATAACCCAAAACCAAAAGTTAGGCTAGCCCATCTACTTAAAAGTCTAAGTCTTGTCTTGATGTACAAATGTTACGGTTTCATGTCTTTTTAGTCGATATACATGCTGTTGTCCCATCACTCATTGCTGACAAGATGAAGGGGGGCTCCCTTTTTGTTGGTCCCGAGGACGAAGGACGGAGTCTTGGAGGGGAGGAAACAAGCAAACCCCATTTCAAAAGGGGAGAGCTCACTTCCAATGCCCTTATACAAACAACAACAAGAACACATACACAACATGTAGCTTATGTATGGTGCTCACCCCTACAGCAACGAGAGCACTACCCCCTTCACAGTGACACCCCACAACCAGTAAAGGGAGATTGGAAAGACGCCTTCGTCCCGAGAACACAATGAGTGAACCAAAAAGAGAGGCTAAACCCCCAATAGCTCTCATTTAATGTAGCAACGAACTATAGCAACAAAAACTGAACTTGTAACCTTTCTTACCCCTTCACATAGTGAAACTTAGAACTAGTAAGGGCGATTTGAAAGACGTCCTTATTCTGGAAGATAGCGAAGGTACCAAAAGAGAGAGAAATTGAGACGGTGTCCTGGCAGAAAGGGAAGAGGAAAAGCTTCCATTCATCAATTACCATTTCTAAGGATTGACATTATCTGTTCTCTACCCAAACCACATGGGAGAAAGTTATTAACTTTAACATTTTCTCATCATCTCCTTACAAGCTTACGAATCCAAGGATTGAGGTGTTGTTTTACCTCTTTAATCAATTTCCAAAACTCTGATCAACAACATAAAGAATAATTAGTACTCTTAATTATTCCAAATTCTTTTCCCTTTTTTTTTTATTTATCAAGATAGCAGTTCTTTTCAAATGTTATCTCAATAGCACAGCATGACTCAGTTTAACCGAGATGAAAAAAAGGGGCAAGGGCATTTCGTTTTTGGAAACCTGTTTGTTTAGAGGTTAGCGTTCATACCTTGGGCAAGAAAAATAGAAAATGTATGTGTGCAACACATGATCTTTTTGGTACAGGTTTGTAATCAATGAATCTGTGGTTATAAACAAGAATTGTATGTATAAATGCTGTTTTCTCGCGGTGCAGATGGTAGATCAACCCCGTTACTGGCTAAAAGTAGTGACAATAGCATCACTCATTCTCAATTTGACAACGGGCTTTCCCAGTTACTAACCTTTTTTTTGTTTTTAATAATTGTTGAAGAGCCTGTCATTCAAATCATTTTTTTTTCCCCTCATCTCTACTTTGTCCTTCTGTACCCCACACACCAAAATAATATCACTTAACTTGTCCTTGTTTATTGCTAAACCTTAAGGTGTCCTTATAATCTTAGCTATGCTACTCAATATTTCTCAGTGCTATGGTCCATGTTTGACAACCTCCACACGATCCTCTCATCCCTCTTTGGCCGATCGATAAAAGAGTAATGTTATTTAAATTTATTATTTATAAAGTATTGTATCAGTATACTTTTATCTATTAATTAATAAAATTTTAGTCACAAATTATATAGAGTATACACATTAATTAAAATATGTCAATATGATATTCGTAAAATGATGATTATAAATAGCATTTCTTTCAATAAAAATCTAACAAAGTCAGACCAGAGTTTGTAAAGAATCGCCACCGTTGGATCTAGTCTCAGTCCAGGTGGTCCCCTCCAGAAATTAATCTGCCATTGTCCACATTCATTTGGAACCACAAGTGTAGTGTTCCCCGTACAATGTTTCCCACACTTCCAAGTACTAGATCTCACGCATATAACGGACATACAAACCGAAAAATATTTTCAAATTAATTATTAAAAAAAAGAAAAAGATACCCACTCAGTCACATACAAGTCAAAATAAAAACCACGAAGCGGCGTCGTTTGGATGGGTCTTGAAAACAAGAAAAGTCCAACTTGGGCATAAAGACAAAAGCATATCCGTGTCCTCGGATCCGCTCCACTAACCATGGTCAATCCCAGACCCAACCACAGTTACTCAAAAAACGCGCCACGTGTCCCAATCCAACGGCCACTTCCGAATGTATTCAGTTTCACGAGCCACTATAAATACCTAACACCCCACTAATCACTCTCCACAGTTCAAACCCTAATCCCAATTTCTTCTTCTTCATCAGTGTGATTTGATTCAAATCGATTCTCTATTCTTCTCTCTGCAACATTCATGGCGAACCCTCGGGTGTACTTCGACATGGCAATCGGCGGCCAACCCGTCGGAAGAATCGTCTTCGAGCTCTTCAATGACACGACGCCGCGCACCGCCGAGAACTTCCGCGCACTCTGCACCGGCGAGAAGGGCGTCGGTCGCAGCGGCAAGCCTCTCCACTACAAGGGATCGTCGTTCCACCGCGTGATCCCGAACTTCATGTGCCAGGGCGGCGACTTCACCGCCGGAAACGGCACCGGCGGCGAGTCGATCTACGGCGCGAAGTTCGCCGACGAGAACTTCATCAAGAAGCACACCGGTCCGGGGATCCTGTCTATGGCGAACGCTGGTCCCGGAACGAACGGATCTCAGTTCTTCATCTGCACGGCGGAGACGTCGTGGCTGGACGGAAAGCACGTGGTGTTCGGGCAGGTGGTTGAAGGGATGGGCGTCGTGAAGGAGATCGAGAAGGTTGGATCGAGCTCCGGCAAGACGTCGAGGCCGGTGGTGGTCGCCGATTGCGGTCAACTCTCTTAGGAAAACGGCGTCGTTGACCAGAAAGCTCATCTCTCGCAATCTCTGTCTGTGTCTCTGAAACCCTAAACATTTCGTGTTTCGTTCTATGCGGTGTCGTTTTGATCTTCCTCCTTTTAATCTTATTTATCTGTGTTGTGTTAGGGATTGTGGTGATGGTGCTCTCTGTGTTGTATGAGACTGGAACCTTTCCTTCTTTAGTGTCCTGTGATGATGAAACATAAAACTTATGATGATGATGATGAGCTACCTTAAATAAAATTAGGATTATTCACATAATAAATTTTATCTATTTTTGTCTCCGATTTACTAGTTAGTTCTGATTTTACTGCAACTATGCCGCTGATATCCCCTGAAAATTATCTTGATTAGGGTTTAGTGATAGTTAGCTCGAATGATGGTGGAAAATGTCTACCGCACCGAAAGAAAAAAAAAAAAAAAAAAGAGAGAGAGAGGAATTTTGTATTTTGATGATTTATATATCATTATCTTATATTCTACGCGGGCTAACGTGATGTATGAAATATTTAATATTTAGTATATCAAAACTACAAAAGTGCGCTGTTCGTAGAAGTCTCTGATTTTATTTGTCTGAGTCCATTTTGACTGAAGCCAAATCTAAGCAACAAGAAGTAAAGGGGTTCGTTGTACGTATGTATTGATGAAGATGACACGTGCTAGTAGTGTAGTGTACGGGGGTTGGTGGCGAAATTGTGTGATCTAAGACTAAGAGCAAGGCCAGTTGTTGGAAATATATATCTGCGAGGGACCGTCGTGTCGTATCCATTGCATAGCCGCCACAGGGATGGGGCGTGGCGCTCTCCCACAGCTGATTTCCTTTCACGAGTTGAGTTGTTCATGACATGACACTATTATTTTGTTGCCTTGGATTTTTCCAGAGTGAGATTAGTTTGAGTGCAAACCTCTTAAAAGAAAGGATTGTAAAATTGGATTTCTCATATAGTAGGACGAAGGAATTTTAATGTTTCTGATTAATTGGTATGCCTGTTGACTTGATTTGGAAATTAAGGATTGTAAATTAGATTTCTCATATCGTACGATGATTGTACTTTCCAAGTTGTCAGTGATTTATTGGCTCGAAACTATCATTCTTGACTTGGGAGGATACGTAAGATATGAATGTAGAGGTTGATTGAGAGGTTTCACGATTCTTTCTTCCTTCTTATAGGGACAATGTTCCATATACTGGGAATACAAATGGTATACCTGTACTTGAATTGAATTCTTTGTCGGTCATGCCTCGTCGATTCTTATTGTTTGGAATGATTGAAAACAAGAAATAAATCGATTTGATTTGCGTTTAAATTTTAAAATTAATTCATTTTCATCTAAATCCTTTAAAAAAAAACCAAGAAAGGATGTCAAAAGCCAAAGGAGAGGAATTCTATGAATTTACCAATCAAAACATTTCTTAAATTTTTTTCAATTCCAAACAATCGATTTGATTCCAAACACAGAGAAATGTGGAAGTCTGAAAATGGAGTCGGCCGTTTGCCATCAACATGATCATGTAAAATGTGAAGTGCTCCTGCCAACATAGTTGCTTCATTCACCCTTTTGAATAGATATCTACTTCTTGTTTACCTTTCGGTTATGCCTAGAGAAGAAAATCGTCGGCTATACATTTCATTTCAAAACAGCTTTCACTGAATCGCATCTAATTAAACTTTCTCTAAGTTGACTTATTATAAGATAATTTTTTTAAATAAATTTTTTTATTGATCAGACTCGAACTAAAATTTTACTTTAGGAGCCACATCACTGGAAGTTGAACTAATTTTGCCAACCATTCTTTGCTCACAATTCCGCTGCTATTTGCTGTAGCTCCACAGCCAATGGGTTGCATTCTTTGTGATTTTTTTTTTGGTTCGGATGTGAAGGTACTATAGGCCGTTTTGACTTTTGGGCCTTGGCCCGGTATGTTATTTTTTATTGTTTGTGTGAATAGACTCGAGTGACTTCTACCCAATAAAAACACTGGATGACGACCCAAAAAAAACAAAAGAGGAAAGTGCAGTGATTCAATTGTTAAGTGAGTCAGCCAATCGTCCTCTGTAGGTTCTCCTTAAACTTGTCATTTTTCATCCTGTGAATAGTTGTCTGGTCAAGTAAATGAATGATATGCAATATGATCAACAGAAGGAAGGAAAAAAAAAGAGTGCCGAGTAATTCACTAGAAAGGGTCTTATTATGGCTTTCTAATATTGTATAATATGCACTTCACATGATTTGCATAAATATATTTTCCTTTATGAATTTCCCTAAAATGTCAGATGCGACTTTCATAAAAAGAATGAAGACACCTTTTTCGCCCAAAGACACTAGTTATTCTGAAAAAAAAAAGGGAAATGCACATACAAACTACCTCTCCTTCTTTTTATGTACACAATGATGTTGTTTATTGTGAAATGTTTTGTGCTTACATTATTTTACGATATCATCTAATCATAATATTTTATTTAAATAATTTTTTAAATAGTGAGTATAAAAATTAACTATCATGATTTATATTACATACATAATTAATGATTGTATAAAAAAAATTTTATACCGTGAGTACATTGCAATAAAATCCATTTAAGAATTGGTAGATGGGCATGATAATATGTTAGCGGTTGAAGATTTCAAATAAAACATTAATAGGTGGAATCGTGTTAGATTTGTATAATAATATTAGAATTTGCAAATATTTCTTAGGAGTGAATGTTAAAATTAGTTTATGAAATTGTACGCATGTGTCATGGGTGGGTAGTTTTGGTTCCTAAGCTTTTGAAATTATTTTTTTTAGTATCTAAATTTGTAAAATATAAATCATATTAGTTCATGATCTTATTTTTGTTATTTTGTCATCACAATTTTGCTTCACATTAATTGAAATGTTAATGTAAAAATAACATCTATTTGATCTTTGTCAATTAAATTATATGTAAGTGAGCATAAATGTGAATCAAGGTAGTTCCTAACTACATTTTTATTACTTTATCTTCACGCTTTCATTAATTTATTATATTAAATGATATAATGATGATAAATGGCATCCTAATCTCAGAAGTGATATATGGTTAAATAATAAGTTTTAAATTTCAAACTGTTAACATTTGTCATGTATATTTTCAATGTTATTTATGTGAAAAATTCATATTAAGGTTGTGGATTGTGTTTATCTCTGTGCATGAATAATTTGACATTTTCACAAAATTATTTAAAATTTAGCATGGATTTACAAGGGAGAAAAAAACTTGGGGAGCATCCAACAAAAAAAGAATGTGGTGGCGTTGTTGAGAGACCAATTTCGGTTCTTCCTTGACAAAACAAAACCACTCTCTTCACTTTTAACTCTGAAACCCTATTACCTCACCATAGCGAACATATAGCAGCAGGCTGATTTGATCATCTGAACCTGCTGCATCCCTTGTTCCCATTTTTTTTCTTTTTTATTTTCATTTGTCAGTGACACCTTTCATTTCAAATCAAAGGGTTCTTCTTCAATCTAAAGTGTTGAAAATGGAACTGACATGGTTGAGTGTCATTCTGGTTGGGGCTGGTTACCTTGCTTTCGGTTACTTCATTGGTTCCAAATACCCACCTCGTTTCCTCTTCTCTGCTAAACACCCCAATGATAACAACAAGAACAAGAACAACACTAAGTCCAAAGCCAAAGAACCCCTTGAGATTGAACAGCTCGCTGACATTCTCGATGATTTCAAAATGGTTAATCCCACAAATTTTGTTTTTTTCTACCGACCCATTAACTGAATCTTAATGGGTCTCTTCAAAAGTGGCTACGTTTTTTTTGTGTTTATTGTTTTGCTGAAGTTGCTGTCTTTCTTGTGTAGGTATTGGTGGTTAGGAATGATCTTAAAATGGGGAAAGGGAAGATTGCTGCTCAATGCAGGTAATGCTTCATGTTCTTTTTGTATGCTTCTGTGCTGTATTTATATTATACCGTTCAAATAATGAGGTTGTTCCGCTTGGTTATTCCTAATAAAACAAGTGATTTGGAAGTTCTACCTTGTGGTCACTGACTTGACTTATTATCAGCTGCTTAGGTGTTTTATTTTATTTTTGTATGTCTGCGTAGTTATCATGAAAACCATAATATGTAAATGTAAAGAGTAAAGAAAGATTTTTTGGTTGATACCAGGGTGGGATGCTTCTAAATCTGCATAGAATTGATAGTAAATTACTTTTAACTAAGTTTTTTTGTATTCATAATGTAACGCTATACTCATTAAATATTCATTCCCATATATATATATATCTTGCCCCTGTTAGTTTGTTGTGACTAAGCCTGTAGAAAATGACAATGGGTAGCTAGCTTTATGAAAAGAGTTCATTCATGGACAGATGTTACTTCTTCATTTCCCTGAGGCACCTTTTGTCTGAACTGGGGAAATGCTTGAAGTTGATAATCTGAATTGGTTTGTTTGAAACTTTGAAGTTTTAATAATGTTCAAAGAGATTAATATTCTGAGAGCCTGACATGTCAAGCTACCTAAAATCCTTTATTATTTGATTTTGTTGAAGGATACTAGAATAAAGATCATGATGAACTTATGTATTGCTTCTATTTTGTTTATTTCTTATTTTCCATCCCCCCAATTTTTGTAAATCTACTTATTTCATTTCAGTGGACATCTTTTGAACTGATTTGTTGTTCAAACTCCTTTTTTGTTTGGCAGTCATGCAACTTTAGGTCTATATAAAAAGGTTCTTTATCGAGCACCAAAGGCTTTGAATAGGTACTATCACGACCTTAGATGCATTTGCAGGCCAACATGAATTATATTACATCCTTCTGAAGTTGTCAGTATGCAGGTGGGAGATGTGTGCACAGCCTAAGGTGGTTGTGAAAATTGAAAGTGAAGAAG
Organism: Dalbergia cultrata; assembly: GCA_031216105.1. NCBI lineage: Eukaryota > Viridiplantae > Streptophyta > Magnoliopsida > Fabales > Fabaceae > Dalbergia > Dalbergia cultrata. The sequence goes on from CM062345.1 coordinate 582,658, forward strand.
ATATGCTAGCTTTGCAAGTAAGTTTTAATCTGTTTTAGGATCCTGATATTGGATACTTGCCTGCTATTCATTTGTTCTTCTATTTTAACCAAAAAGAATAGCATGAAATGCTTTATGGTATTATCAACCAAACATATTTTCAGAATCTCAAGTAGTTTCTGCTATTTTTTCCCACTTATTTGTATATAAATCGTATCTGATGTATTTATTGGTATCATCTTTGTCTACAATTCAGTTAGTGTGGTTTGTGTTGCGCTCTTCTTCCATGATTTGTATCAATTTCTGGCTTCACTTTGGCCTCAAGCGCCATTACTACCTCCTTTTCCTTCGTATTTGTGTTTAATGCCTTAATGCATGGTTCTTCTCTCTGAAGTTTGTTTTGTTTATGTAAAATTGTTGTTTAATGTGCCAGGAAAGGGCTAAATCTCTGAAGTTACCCACCCATATCACAATTGATGCTGGGAGAACACAAATTGCACCAAGTGAGTACTTGGAACTCCCCTTCATATGTAGCTAATTGATTTCTAGTATCCACCGCATGGTTGGAAGTTTTACCAGTATTTTGTGTTAATTTACTGCTTGGCAGCAGCATAAAAAATAAAAAAGTATTGTCTTGGTCTTGCATTAAATTTTGTCTACTGGGGCCATGTACTGCAATAATTGAAACCGGAGATACTTTTCTGTCATATCCTTAAAAATTGAAATAGTTATCTTATTGTCTTAATTTTTGGCTACTTCATATTGAAGTTCAATCCATTCTCAAAAATGCTGGATCACACATAAATTCTTGAAAAAAGAGATGCTCAGTTGGTTCCTTTGGACTGATTGTAACTCTGTCCCATTGGAGAAAAGCTAGTTTGATTTAATAGCTAACTGGATTTTCTTTTTTCATTTGTTGCATATTATACTTTTTATATCTGTCTAATATGAATGTTGTTATCTATTTAATGGTTATCATGGTTGATTCGCCTTTTTTTCATTTCTTTTCTTCCAGATTCCAGAACTGTGATGGCAATTCTTGGTAATGGTCTCCTCCAATTAACATATATTTGTCCTTTCTTGTTATGCCAAATTCCAATGTAACATTTGCATTTATTTTTTCTCCCCCACCTAGTGTAGTTTGATTTATTCTGATATTCATGTGCAGGACCTATTGAAGTGGTAGATGATGTAACAGGTGGACTGAAACTACTGTAGTTTTTCTGTCCAATCAAGATGGTCTATTTTTCACCATGAACCTCAGTGTGTTCATGAAGGATAACTAACTGGGCATTTTGGACTTTACAGCATTAGAACCCCCCGTGTAGATTTGCAATGTTCCTTGCTCCCATTAAAGATTTGCAATTAATCTTTAGTTGACAATGATGATGATGATAACTTTCATTTGGAGATCCTCACCCACAAAAATGCAGAATCGTGAGGACTAAATAGAAAATACAGAATGGTGCAGTTCAGTTTTATGTGAAATGTTTTGGTTGCTCGGTCGTTCAAAATTTTTATTGACATCGTTACCACCATTGGTTCTGAGAGGTATATGAAATTTTTTGTGCTTTCAATAACTGAAATGGGACAATGCTATTTGATATAAGAAGACATAGGAAAAATAATGGGCACGGATTCGGTCTAGTTTATTTCAATTTCATTATCACGGCTTGGTCCCTTGCTTCGGTAACTGGGGATAGTTTCATGTTTAAAATATTGACAGCTTGAACACTTAAAAGAGGGTCTTGAAACAGACTTTTAATTCAATATTCCTCGTTTCTTACCTGTCTTTACCTGCATATGAACTTTATCTCATGAGCGGTACTGGAGTAAACTAGGGGTGTCCATGACCTACTCCATCCCACCAACCCGGCCCGATCTGAAACTCATTGGGATGGATTCAAGTTTTGAAATTTGATCTGATGTACATTTCGGGCCGGGTTCAGGTCATATATTGAGTTGGCTCAAAGTCAAATAATCCTTTAAGAGATATATGTTTTTATAATAATTTATGAAAAATTATAAAATTTTAAAGTTTAGTTAATATATTTTACATAATTTGATATTATTTCTATATTGATATGGTTTATTTTGAAACCTATATGGTAAAATATTTTTAAAATTTTATTTTTTATAAAATTTTATAACTTTATTATGTACAATATCTAAATTTCTGTATATTGTTCTAATGTCAAGTTGATTTGATACGACCTGAGACATAGTGGGTCATTATTGGGTCAAGCTCGGATTTAAAAAATTGATCGGTTTAAAAATCAGGTCGAATTCAAGTCTTGTCTAACTCGATCAAATTCGTTCCTTGTACACTTCTAGAGTAAACACTTTGAATGTATTTGATTTGAGGATAAAAATTGGAGTTAAAATTACATAAATAAATTTTATATATTTAATTACACATTGAGCTTATTTGTGTAAATTTTATTCTCATTTTTTATTTTCAACCAAACGTATTGAAATTCCACAATTAAAGATTATGTTAGGCTTACAATCATAAAACCGGGTTTAGAATTTGAGGCTCGCTTAATTGTCAATGGTACGCAAGGGAGACTGCCCGTCCAAGCAGGGAAAAAATTGAAAGAATCTTTTCATTCTTTAAAATTGTAAGTAAATTGAAGGCAATAGCAAGCTATACATAAGAATTTCCTACATACAAAAATTAAGCCTTTCAACTAGTGCCAATAGTAATTTACAACTTGTATAGATATTTGAACCATATTTTGGGACACAGAGAGAGTCAGAGGGTCTCAAAAGTAGTGCATAATGTTCAATCTTTCCTCTCCCTTTTTGTGGTGACGGGTTGCTTCCCAATTCTACTCCTGTTGGTTATGCTCTTATTCACTTCTGGTGTTCTTTTCTTCTACATTAAAAAGAAAAAAAATGTAAATACTAACTACATGAAATGAAGGAAATAACCTTAAGTCATACATATTAGGCAAATAGTTACCAAAGCTAATAAGAAGCTCTTAACGGATTCTTCTTATTTGGATATGACACCATATCATAGGGATTGCCAACGCAAAAACTTCACTTTTCCAGGCTGGTAGAGTATCTCCAAATTCAAGCATCAGCCTCTTTTTTCAGATAATTCAGCCTCAAGAGATGCTCTATATTTTGCCATGGTTTAGTCCTCTCCTCAGCATGTAATCGTGCAACTCAATAGCCTTGTTGGGATCTCCATTAACTCGACAACTGATTGTGCCAAAGATGCTAACAAATCAGATTCTAGACCTTTGTTTGGTATCGCATCCCACAATTTAACTGATGCTCCTATATTGCACCTTGTGCAATACTCGCAAATTTTTCCTCGGCTTCAACCCTCTCATCAACATATCATCACGCAACTCGAATGCCTTGTTTTGCTCTCCATTAACACAACAACCATATATGAGCAAGTTATATGCAACCAAGTCCGGCTCAAGACCTTTGTTTAGCATGGTATCCCACACTTCAACAGCTGCTCCTACATTGCCACTTCTGCAATACTCATAAATTAAAGTTGAGTAAGTAATACAGTCAGGGAAAATACCATTTTCAGTCATTTCGGAAAGTACTTTGCTGGCTTCATCAAATCTTCCCAATTTGCAGAAGCCCCGGATAAGAATGTTGTAAGTCACAGTGTTTGCTAAAAGCCCTTTAAGCATTGCATGGTGAAGCCCTATAGCTTCCTCCATGTGTCCTTGCTTGGTAAGATGGTCAAGAAAACAGCCATATGTGATTGAATTTGGGGGGACATCTGCAGCCAGCATTTTTCCAAAAATAAGACCTGCTCTGTCCATTTGACCTGCTTTGCTTAAGCCATTCATCAAAGCAGTATATGTCACAACATTAGGAAAGCAGTCCTCCGTGACCATTAAATCCCAACATTGAAAAGCCTTCTCGAAAGATCCTTCTTTGCTGAATGCATCAATCATACTTGTATATATTACATTATCAGGTCTCAATCCTTGATCCTGCATCTCTTTTAGGAGACCAAATAACATTTTCCTGTCTAGCTGCTTCAGAGCACCATCAATAAGAACAGCATGGCAAACCAGATCCATGTTGACTCCTCTTTGAATCATTTCACAAGAAGCACTCAGTGCCTCCACTAATCTTCCTTCCTGGCAATAGCCATGTAGAAGTGCACTATAGCACATCTCATTTAATGTACGGTCCTGCTTGTGGAGAACATCAATAAAATCTTTAGCTTCAGACACCCTACCAGTATAACAAAGGCCACTGATAAGAGCTCTGTAGGTATAAGTGTCTGGAACAAGGCCCTTCTGAAGCATGTCTTCAAGCAACTCAAAGGCCCTACCAATGTCACCATCCTTACAGTACCCTTCAATCATGACATTATATGTTACCTCATTTGGAAAGATTTTCCTTTCCACCATTTCAACAAAAAGTTTGGATGCTTCAGCCATATTATTTGTGCTGCAAAGCCCAGAAACAAGTGCAGTGAAGGTATACACATTCGGAGTAATTCCTTTTTCAATCATCACATCATATAGTTGAAATGCTTTTTGTAGTTGTAGGTCTTTGCAGTAACCACTAATCAATGGTGTAAAGGTTGTAGCAGTTGGCTCCAACCCTTTATTGATCATCTGAGTAAATAAAGACGCAGCAGCACTCAAATCCCCAAACTTGCATTGTCCATTTATCAGAGAGTTGTAGGCATATACAGTTTCTTTTATACCATCCTCTATCATTTTATCAAAATAAGATATTGCGACATTCAACCTCCCCCTTCTGCAAAAGGAATCAATCAGAATGGCATAAGTAATGTCATTGGGACGCAAGTTCACCAAACACATATTATTATAAAGTGACACTGCCTTATCCAAATCTCCACCTTTGCACAAAGAGTTGATTAATGCATTATAAACAAACAAATTCGGCAGAAAACCAAATCTGCTTACCTTAACTACCAAATCATAAGCATAATCAATCTTTCCCTGCTTTCTTAACCCTTCCACTAACCCTGATATAACAGCCTCGGTCGGAGCAAACCCCAATTCAACCATTTCATTCAAAAGCTGCATTCCAGCCTCAAATTGTTGCACCCTACAGAAACCAAGTACTAGTGTACAATACGTAACCACATCCGCTTTCAGACCCTTTTCCCTCAATGAGCTTTTAACATCAACAGCTTCCAAAACTCGATCACCCTTGCATAGCCCATGAATCAAGACATTGTAAGTTACAATACTCAAATCAAACCTATTCAATTCCATCCACTGAACCTTCTCCTTAGCCCTATAAAAATCCTTCAATTCACACAGGCTCCTTACCACTGCTGAACAAGTATAAGGATCAGGGTGAACACCGGCATTCACGGACTCATCAAACAATTCCCAAACCATTATAAACCTTCTAATCCTCAATAGACCATTCAAAAGGCCACTTAATGTTCTAACGTCAGGCAATAACTTGTTAACAAGCATGAGCTTCAAAACTACCACAGCATCTAAGACCCTTCTATTTTGCAGGTAATTCTGAACCAACAAATCAAAACCCAGAGTGGACAAGAACTTACATTGCCCATGAGAATCCAAGAACTTGGAAAAAACGGATTTTGGGTCTGACCCACGTAAGAAAAGGGTCTGCAATAGCGAGTTTGCGGGCCAGAAGAGCCTCTCTTGAACAAGGGCATGAACCAATATTGCAAACGAGGTTGTTGAGTGGTTGAAGCTTTTGTGGAGACCCAGAAAGTTGAAGAACCTCAAAGCTAACTTAGGATTGTGCAGTGTCTGGATCAAGAGCTGTTCAACGTGGTGGGGTCTCAATGTGGAGGAAATGGAATGGTCGTTGAAGGCGAGCTTCCAGCTCTGGTTGCCTCGGACGATGTCGGAAAGGAGTGCCACGAAACGCCTGTCGTTTTCGTTTTGGTCTTGGAGTTGCTTGGATGAGGATGAGGAGAGAGTTCGGTGGTTGGTGTTGAGGAAGAGGGGCCTGAGAGGAAGCGCGAGCTTCGTCTCAAGTGTGACGTGAAGCTGCATCGGAATTCCGCTACAGGCACAACACTGGAAACTAGGTACTTGTGTTGTTTTTGTTGTTGTTGTTTTATTCTTTTTTCTTTTGTTCTCGGTAAAGTGCTAATGGATTTGGATTGGCCTGAAATCGAGCTAACTTGATTAGTGTTGGGCTGAATTGTGCCAATTTTCAGATTAATAAATTATATTTGGACCCCCCAAAAATAATAAGATGTATTGTAGTCATTCATAAGTAGGAGCCTCAAGCCCTTTGTGGGCCGTGAGAAAAAGGACAAATTGGAGCATGATCGAGGCCCGGAACGTAGTTGCCAGATGTTTTAACTTGGGTAATCACATAGTAGAAGGGCACGGATTCGAACCTCTTAGACGTGATACGAGACCACTTGCCCCCATCCCCTCTCCTAGAGGTGTGTATGTGACACAAAAAGTTGATTATATAATCTGTGCACAATAAGTCTCGATTATTTAACAAGTTCTGATGGAATCAAACAAACTCAAAGAATCCATGGAATCTAAACATGTGACAGGATGCTGCTTCCAAGAAATAATAATGGATCTTTGTTAGTCCAGAGATTTAGGAACGCCATCAAACAAACACGACAAAGTTGATTGCTTTTAACGAAGTTGGTGTTGGTCTTCAACACATACCTTCTTGATCACAACAACCTCCATATTGGAATTTGGAAAAGAAGTGATGAAGAGGATAAAATTGGCAATGAACTTTTGATAAATATTTTAAAATATAAATATATATTATTATAGAATTATCTTTTAGGATATAATATTTTTAGGATACAATATTTTTATCTCAGTTATTAAATTAGAATTTAATGATTGAGATTCAGGGATCACATAATTCTAAATTCATTTTTCCACTGTAGAATTTGCCCTATTCATTGAACTTTTATTGTAATTCTCAAAACTTTACACAGATCAAAAATTAATTTGCATTTTTATGATGGACAATTCTTATCTATAAATTTAAAGATACATACACTCTTATTTAATTACTTTTAGAGACAATTCCTGGTGTTGTTGTTATGATTGTCTAGTTAGAGGGTAATAGAAGTATTGAAAATGTGAAGTAACAGTTGCATTTCCTGTTGCCACTATGACAAACTTTACTATATCATTCTACTTTATATTCTTGTGACCAACTTCATATATAATCATTTTCCACATAACCGAGCATAGTTGAGCTTAAATGTAAAACTAAACGAAGATATAAATGGCAAAGCCAAACTAATCTACAACAACACGAATTCTAAACTACATACACGTTAACAAATGAATGAGAATAGCCGACGGCTGCATGAATGTGCCTGAACGTTGGTGATCTTAAGCACTTGAAGGAGCACCTTAATCGTTCTTTTATTTGTTTTGCTCTCTAAATTTTCAATTTACCTCCTGTTTCACATCACTATTGAAGGGCCTGTCTTTCTATAATGCTTCATTGTGTCTTGTTTGTCTTTTCTACATTGAGCTTGATGCTGGCCACCTCTCTTGTTTTCTGTTACAAGCTGAACAAATAGAATTAGCAGTTCCTTCGGTACTTTTATCTTCACACTAAGGATTTTTTTTTTTTCAGGTTTCAAAAGAGAAGATTGATTTAAAAAGTAGATAATAAAATGAGATAAATTGAAGTAGAAGAAAAACACAAGCTAATTGTAATGCTTAGCAATGAAATGAAATTATCCAGAACCATCAAAACCATAATCACTTTAACGGTTTACTTAGTTTGTTACTTACCTGGAGACTTTGGATGCACTCGATCATTTCTAGCATTGGGGAACATACTTGGTAAAGATAGCGTGTCTACTTCACAATTCATTTTCCCTTCAAGTTTTGATTGAATATCCTTTTCCCGTTCAAAACTTTTGGCAGCATCTTCCAGTTCTAGAATATCATCCCTCTTATGGATAGTATATTTTTTCCCACATGAGCAGCTTTGTAACGCAATGTCTGAATAAAATAATAGAACCACAAAACAAATGTCAAGTTGGCTATCAGTTATCATAATGCTAACAAAATGAAGGTATGCGAAATTGAGTCTCCAAGTAATGAATATGGCTGAAATCATCTTCATCACGGAATATAGGTTTTGTCTATGGTAGACAAGATGAAATGTAGGGGACCACACACAAAGCACTTAGCCACACTTACCAAGTGTGGTTAAATTCATTCACTACATCTTTTAATGCATTTAGCCATATTTTGCAGATATGGCTATATACAAGGTGTGCGGTACATCACATCTCTTCTAATGTACCATAACCTTCACTATATAATAAATGATATATGATAGGTTAAATTAATATGTTTGTAACTTTTTGAAAAAATTCAAATTCCTCTATACTTCAAAATTTTATAATTGAGTCTCTAAAGCTATAAAACAGTTGTAAGTAGATTCCAGATATAATAAAAAAGAATATTTTAAGATATTCTAAATGTTATATAACTATTGAGGCGAAAGGTGATGTGAAGATATTACCATTACATCACCGAATATCAGCAAATGATAACGGAACAACATATTATATGTGTTCAAGAACCCGATTATTTATGTTTTACTTATGGATCCAAGGGCCTGATTACAAACTTTTAAAGTCTAAGGGCGTATTTTAATTTTTCTAAGAAGTCCAGGGAATAACAGAGTAATATAACTTATATGATATATATTAACGGAGAATAACTTCACTTGCCAATAATTAATTAAACAAAATTGGAATGAAAATTCTCCTGATAAAGATACATAGTGCTTTCTTACCATGGTAAAGACAAATTGGAAGAGAATAGCACTGGTCGCACATCATGTAAGCTACGTAGCAATCTCTACAGCAGTCACCGCATATCAAGGTACCTATTGTGTTTGAAGAAAGTGAACATCTTGAACCCTTAAGTTGCATAAGGGTCTTCTTATAAAATTGCATAAGATGCACGAAAGACTGGACGGTAGCATGATAAGATGCCAAGTCCTTAGGTTTGTTCTTTGATCCTCTGACTTTTGAGGACTTGTAAATCTGCATTGCCTCTTTACAAAGAAGTTCCTCAAATGGAACTATAGGAAGCATTTTAAGGCATGCATAACGCCTACTAGCTGCAGCCCCTAATGAAAACCAATCACCAATAGCAAAGTTCACTGCTTCCCCGCAGTTGAATCCTAGATAAACCAAGAGTAATGTTATCTGAATATATGGGACATTACAAAGGGAAACTCACAAGAAAAGACAAAGTTTGGGAAAAGATTGGACCCACAATGATATACACCAGCCACTAATTATATTATAACTCAGTGTCCTTACAAAAGTGTGTACAAATGACACTTCTGATAACAACAGAAGCAAACAAATAAAAGAAAAGTAGTCGCATTTAGAAATTGTATGGCCCTAAAAGTGTATGAATAGACTAACTCACATGCATGCATGTACAAAGATACATTACCATGACTAAATCCAGCATGATATGCTCTAGGAAAGGTGATGACAAATTCCCCTGGCTTCTGCACAGCCTTGCAAACAGCCACATCATGTTCTAGCAATATATTTGGAGGGAACATGGTTGTTTTATGTGCAAGAAGCAAGAAAGCCCCATCCTCTCCATGCTTTGACATGGTTTTATTGCCATACACATGATGCAGGACAACATTTTCGAATTGAGAGGCTGCATGGGCAGGCACACCGTACCAAATTTTATTTGCACCTGAATGGTGATAGTTTATGCTGCAAATGAAAACAGAAATATTAGTAAAAGGAAATAGTTGAGCAATATAAAAAATGGTGGAGATCACATAGTAGCAGAATAAATTATGAGAAATACCTGTACAAATAGTGATCTTCTACATGCCATGCAAACATGCTGAACAGCATTCCAATGTAAAGCATAGGATCAGTTATTCCCTAAGAAAAATTTCACATGAGGGTTAGAAGAAAAAAGAGGTTCAAACGCAACCCAGGCTCCAAAAACTGTTTTCTTACTGGAATTTCCTTGTCAACTAATCTTAATGTGGATTCCGGCAGCCGTGAAAAATTCTGATATCAATGAAATCAATACTAAATACATTAATCAAACGATAAATACATGCAAATACAAGAATTGTACTATAACACATAGAAATCTATAGTTAACGAGCAAACTTGATCATATTTATATTTAAATATAATAGCAGTGGGTTTGAAACTAAACCTTCAAATTCCATTTGCTTTTTCCAAGTTTGTCACTAGGATGACATGAAAAGGCACTACCCTCAATATTGACTCCGTACTCAACCGTTCTCTTCTCTCCGTGTGCCATCTCACGCCAGAACTCCTTTTCCACATACGAGGAAGAAAGACCTTCAGAACTACAAAATCTATTGAGAAAGCCCTTGTTTGCTAAAGCCTCAAATTCATGGTATGTGTATCTTCTGACAGAAAGAAATTAAAATCAGAAAAAGAATCTACCATTAATTTATTTACAAGTTTTAGGCAATAATAGAAACTTAAAAGCATGATCATCCTATTTTCCTTTTACCTTCCTCTCATAGAAAAGGTAGTCATATCTTTCTCATTCCATTCAGCAAGCCGAAGAGGCTGTACATTAGTCTCAAACTTAAAGCCCTTCTTTTCTTTGGTTAAGACAACATCAGCGGGAACAGAGGCAATTATAGGAGAAACAATTTTGCATATTCCTGCAATACAAGGATGAAACAATAACCAAATGAAAATACATAGGGAAATAAAAAAAGAAAGGGCATAGAAATGCGGGAGAAGAAAAAGATCACATATTTTTTAGAGTTTAATTTTGAGACATAGTGTAAAACTTCTTACACTCTCGTCCAATCATATGCAAGTTTCTCCCCCACTATTTCAAAAGTCAAGCAAATGGGGAAGATTTGATTGGATGAAAGTGTATAAAAGTTTTACCTTGTCAATGCATGCAAATTAAAGTTTTACATTGCTAATGCATAGAGATTAAACTCTTGAAGCACTTGAAAAGAAAAGCCATGCAGGATCTCTCTCATGATTGATTCTTCACATACCAAATTTAGATGCCTCAGGAGCAATCTTGTGTAGATATAGCAAAGGGTTCTGGAACTCTTGCTCTGAAGGGTGAAACACTGGACACTCTGGAATCTTAGTGGTCCATTCTAGATCAGTCAAATCAAATTTACTGCCCTCTTTACACGAGATATGACTGCTTGGTGGTGACCGAGAAATTGAATTCTTTGCCCTTGTTTTCCTTCTTCTTCTTCCACATCTGGAAACACCCATTTTATTTGATTTTTTCTATATAAACTAGTATTACAATAAGTTACTTTCTATATCTAAAGATTCTGTTGTGTTGCACTAGTTTCATGGATTGATGACCAAAGAGAAATGTCTATGTGGAAGGTCTGAGAAGAGACAGTAGAATTTGGATTGCCACATGCATGCATGCACGAGAGAAGAGATTTCGATTTTGGGCACAAAGAGAAAAAACATCCAATAAGAATGAATAGGTAAACTAACCGTTAAGTATTTTACGAGGCGGGAGAGTAGTTTGTCTGTTAGTTTTTTTTTTTTTTTTTTTGTATGGCAGTTAGTGTACGTGAGTTTTCCTCTTAGCGTTAGTGTACGCTGTGGCCAGGAAAAAAAAATCAATGGCCTTATAATGGCTGAACTAACTAACGATTCAACTGTTTCTTGATCCTATGCGAGTTGAGTTGTCTAATCAGACTGGCATATGATATAATCATGTCACTCAGTAACTATATATATGTGTGTGTGTATGGATTTAATTTTGATATAGTCATCCAATCATATAATGTTATACTAACAAATATGGTTGACTCTTATTCCACTACTTGAAAAGTCATTCAAATAGATAGATTTGATTGGATAAGAATATAAACCTCTTTGACATCGATAATGTAACAAAATTAAACTCTATATATACATTAACCTTATAAAATGGTGCATGACAATATTTATGTAATTGTATGGTTAATGGCTGGGTCTGATTACATCCTGATGGTTGAGAGGCACAGGTTATGGCCTTCTTGTTAACTTAACTGTTGTGCTATTCTTTTTTGTGTTGTTCAAGTGATCATGTTTTTCTACAGTTGTAGTAAGCCGAGGTGAAATGGAACCTCTTTGGGAGGGAATCATTGGTTTTAACCTCTGTGCTCTGGTAGAACTTGGAATCAATTGTTGGCGGTCTGCTTTGCAGTCTTTATATTTTTTTACAGGTCTATGAAGAATATATGCTTTCTTCTGGTCTCTAGTTAAAGTAGGGATTGGTTCTTACCTTCCTGTTTTTTTTTTCCCCAATGACAGTTCTTATCTTGAGTTTGTTCACTTGCCCCAAAATATTGGTTATTGCTTAATGCTATCTGGAATTTCAGGGAGAATGGATCTTATCTGGAAAAGATGCTTGCAGCAGCTCCAAATTGTTTCATCTTTATGTCTGCCATGAAGTGCTAAAATGTAGGCAATTCAAAGGATCCACTCTTGACTCAAATTTCAGATTTTGCAGTACTTTTTAGCAATGAGCTGGACGCAGATGTAGTCATTTCTCTTTGTGGTACTGCTTCTAGTTTGTATTTGAGTATTATAAACTCATTTGCTACCCATGATCATGTTTCTTTTTGTAAAGTGATTAGCTCTGTATTTGATTAGCTTTCAGTAGTTGATGAACTTGGGCATTATCCCAAACTTAAAAGAAACAGTTCTGCTATGATGTTTCATTAGTGGACTGAACCCCATTTTAATAATTGCCTTCTCGAGATGTTGAATGTTACTAGACTTCTACTTTGTTTTGGATTTTAAAGTTTAAGATATTGGTTGCTAAAATCTTGTTGGTTTAGTCTTGCCGCGTGATTGTGGACTCTTATTATGGAATCGTTGCAGGTGTAGGTGTTTCTAGTTGAGTTGCTGATCTAATAATTAAGACTGATGCAACTTGACATTTATCAATATATCAAATATGAACCTCACAAATGCAGCTCTTCGTGAGCAAATAAATTACATGAGGTCAAATAGCACAACTAATTTAAATTAGTTGCCACTCTTCTATTATTACAAATGTTCAGTTAAATAAATTTATAACATCTTTTTATTCTCTGAGGAAAGCAAAATTGTGATGAGAATGTTACATAATGAAACTCTTACAAAAAAAATCTGAGGAAAAAAAAAAACAGAGCTGTTAAACAACCATTAACTTTTAAAAAAAAAAAATTGTACGAATTGGAAATGCTAACTCCTGATAGAGTTCCTCATATTGTCACATGCACCCCAAAACCAACTCTGATTTAAGGGGAGTTAAGTTCTCATAGGAACTGCTCCAACAGTTGGACTTTATTGAAAAGGAACTGGTACACCTTGCGCTTTGTTCACTATAGCCATTGCCTTATAACGGGCACCCATACCAATTGGAACACAATCATCAGGTCCTTCCCAGAAGGGGGCTTCACCATCACCTACTAGACGCCAATATCCTGTCCTCAGAGATTCAGCCTGCTCCTCTGTGCAGTTTTGAAGGAGTGCTTCAATACGGAAATTTATTCCAAGGGAACCAAGAAATTGAGATTGAGTAATTGGCCCGTGCACAGACACCTCTCCTGCATTAATATTAAATTAGTTGGAAACTAATCCTTAGTTTTTTGAGCAAAATATGTGCACTCTTGAAGCCTAATTGTGTGCTTGGATTGGTTTTACTGGTTCAAAACAACGTGAACTCTTAAGCCAAAATAGCTTTTGGAAAGCAAAATGATTATTTTCAAAATTAATTGGTTACCAAACACGCCTTAATTTCGACCATTATACTACATGTTACAACCATTATCATGTGGAAAAGCACCTGAAGCTTCCTCTGCAGTACGCCTTATGGAAGCAAAATCAACATAGGCACTGAGATCAGCAGATCCAGGATTATCTAGAAGGTCGACAAACTTGTGTTTCCGAATTGCCTGTGTCAATTCATAAACCATTAAAGAAAGCATGCAGAGTAAGGACTATCAAGATATAATGTATTAACCACCATATCGAATTAAGGATACTTCTAAGAATAAGAAGGGAAAGATAATAGACCTGGAGACTGTCTGAGATTACTCCATCCAGGCCATAGTCAATGATTAGAGCTCCACCGCCATCAGAACTTATCCTTTCAACGATGGTCTCAGTCAACTCCATAGCTTTGGGGCAAACTTCAATTTGATTAAGTTTTGAGATCTCCTCTTCTGCTGCCCATTTGCACCGCTTCAATAGATACAGTGTGGCAGGGGTAGGCTGTCGAGATAGAACAAATCGGAACCTATCCGATAATGTAAGAAGTATCAATAAACTAAACCCAGCAGAAACACAATTTCAAGTATATTCTACAACAATACTTACGATGAATCTTCTGCCACATCAACCATTTTCTCACACCAGCCACGAGATGCTTTCTGGAGTGGGAAAAATCATATTTCATAGAAATGCAATGCCAATAGCAATAGCAATATAGAAAAGGTAGGAAGAATACACAGAGAGGATTAATTTCAAATTTTATTTTTTTCACATGAACTATATAAGTTATGAGTATGACACAGACATAGTTTAAGACGGATCAATATTGTAATGCACTGGTTTAGCACAATGAAATAGGTGGATTTACTCAAATGAAGACAATAGGCAACACTAAACATAAATTACCAGGAAAAATGGAGAGAACAGAGGAAGGAAAAAAAAACTGCTAAAGGACAAATAGCCATGACACTATGGAAGATACATTGAAAACAAAAATCATTCAGAATATCAAATGTAATAGCTTAATTGGGCAACTTAGTAGATGCCCTTGGTTTCAATCATGCATTGTCACCTGAAATTGATGGACTGGTAGGGCATCAAAGAACTCATGTGCAATGATAATTGTTGGCACTGCAGTACAAAGAAAGAACATGGTCAGGGAATTTATTGAATATAGTATAATAAGATATTTATGTTAATGCTTAATGTTAAACAAACTAAGATTTTCTGATGACAAATCACAGTTTGTATTTTATGTCGATAGGCCTAATTCCATTGGGGGAAAAAATACATACATCCTGAAGGAACCTGCTCTAGTGTGGTATGCCATGTTATAGGAGTTCCAACCAATGAACTTATGGTTCTTTTAGCAGTATCTTGAGCTGCATTCTCTTCATCAACACATTTCAAGTTCTGGTGCTGAAGCTTCTGCAGTGCTGGACTACACTCCACCAGGTGTACATGCAATGACTCAATGAAATCCTTAAACTTTGAAGCACCCTATAAGAAGTTAAGACTTTGTTTAATCATGATGATATTTGCCTTTTAATGCACAATTGACAATGCAAACAAAAGCTCCAGCATTTAAATAGAGACTCTAATATAAAAGCAAACCAATATCTTGAGGTTTCATACACGAAGAAGATCAGCCATAAGAGTCCCTCGTCCGGGGCCAAGCTCAATTAGATTTACTCTTTGCGGTTGCCCCATTTGCTCCCACAGACACATCACCCAGACACCAATCATCTGATTTTACAAAAACAAAGACATAAGAATCCGTTCAGTTTGACAACCTTCATGAATGATAGCAAACACAAATCCAACTCAAGTAAGTTCATGCCTCAATAGACATAAAAAGTTCAGTGGAAATATTCACCTCACCAAACATCTGGCTCACTTCAGGAGAGGTTATAAAATCACCTTCTGCTCCAAAAACATCACGGTTGATGTAGTAGCCAGCCTTAGGATTCGTCAAAACCTCTGACATGTACTCACCTACCGAGATTGGGCCTCCACGAAACTGGGAATTCAGCAAAAAAAGGAAACAAACCGCAAGCACAAATTAAAAATCGTGGAACCCAAGTAATATAATCTGATCAAATATTTCAATACTAGTTAGCACGAGAGCGGTTTAAAAAAGAAACAATTTTTAGAATGTAAAATTAAGTTCAAGACTATAAGTTACACTTGAGCAAGTTCAATCATAGAATATAAAGTTCACACCTTTTTTGCATACTAACAAAAGCCCAATTGAAAAAAACTATGGGAAGAAAAAGAAGTGAACCTTGATGATCCCTTTGAGGTGCTTGACGAGCTCAGAATCTGAATTGGGCTCGTGGGAATGCTCTGCCACACAAATAACAAGAGTGAGAAGAAGAAGAAGAAGAAGAAGAAGGGAATGAAGTATGAAGAGGATAGTACCAGGTGGGTTGTAAAGGGCAGAGCGGTCGATGGAGATTGAAGCAGTAGAGGCTAAAACAGAATCAGAAGAATAGGGCTTTGTTGTTGCGTCGTCCTCCACATTTTCGACGAAAGGCGTCTGAGGAATTTGGGAAGCTGAAGAAGAAGAAGAAGAAAGTGTGGAGCATTTTGGAGCTGCCAAGTATGCATTGGCGATGTGGCGGCGATGATGAAAGGTGCATGATTGTTGTACAAGTTTCCTCAGCATTTTTCGGTGCTGTGCTGCACTGCACTGCACGCTCTCGTGTTCTCTGTTTCGGTGCAAACAAAAGATGGCCTCTCAGAGAAACTTGTAGTGACAGCTCAATAGCTTGCGGTTTTTTTTATTTTATCTATCGGATATCAAAGTCTTTTTGCACCCTTTTCTAGGATGAATGAGAATTACATTTTTAAATGTAAATGATTTAAATTTAAATAGATTATTATAACTTAAGTGGGCTCTCCTCCATTCTTGTGTTAGGCAATTGCTAAAAAATGTTTATCTGATTTGCCTCCTCTTAATTCTACTAGAAACTCCTTCTAAGCAACAAAGAAAAAAAAATTGGAATCTAATATAACTAGCTTGTGATCTCAAAACAAAATAGGCTTAAATATACTATTTTTCTTAAAATTATAACATTTTTCGTTTTAGTCAAATAAATTTTCAATAATGATCTCTAATTTTTTTGAAATGGCATAAATAACCTTTGTCATAGAAACAAAAAAAACATAGATTTTTTTTATAAAAGGAAAAATTAAAGGTAATTTACTTCCCTGCTTACGAGCAAAAGACATAAATAAAATTGTTTTAAGAGACTTCTTTAGATTAACAATTGTTTTGAGAGACTTAAAACTAGAAAAATGCTACCCTTTTAAGTGACAAAATCTGTTTTCTACATATAATAATATTAATAGCATGGCCAAAACCCAAATTATGCTCTTCAACCACCTTCCCAACTACTAACACTTGATTGGTTTAAAATAAGACTAAAACCCCAAATTGATCCCTTAAATTTGTATTAGGAAACAAGTTAGTCCCTCAGGTTTTGAAAATCTCAAATTAGTACCTCACATTTAAAAAAAAGGGAAAAATAACCACCTTCATACAGTTTCATACAATTAAAAAGAGGACAAATTGGTCCCTCCATACAGTTTCGTATAATTAAAAAGAGAACAAATTGGTCCCTCCATATATTGTACGAAGGACCAATTTTTTCCCCTTTTTAAAACTTGAAGGATCAATTTATGATTTTCAAGACCTAAGGGATTAACTTATCCCCCAATATAAACCTGAGGAACCTATTTGAATATTTAATCTTTAAATAATTTGGCATTTAATCTCAGGTATAGCACAAAAAACTTTTGCCCCATAGTAGACTCAATCACTTGACTTAATTTAATTAGAGCCCCTTAGACTTTATATACCAAAGTTTTAAAAAAATTAAACACTTGCAACTTGCCAGATTGTGGTACTTGTAGAAGGAGAAAAAAAATTACAAAATGCCATTCTAAAATACGGGGGAAAAGAGAATTGGATGCGTATCTAACTCATTAACTAGCCGAAAATAGATAATCCCATATCTATTTTACATTTTTTTTTCATCTGCAATATCTATTTTTTCTAATTATTATTGGAAGCATAGAGCAACTTTCCATATAGCAGTAAGAGAGTAAGAGCTGAGAGCATCACCAAGTTCCCTGGCTATAACTTAATAGCAGCAATGCAGCACCTTAGAAACATCCAATCAAATTAAGTTTCAAATTTGTTGATGCTGACAAAAATATATGCTAATGCCATTCGCAAATAGAGGAGTCTTATAGAATGGCAAAGGTTTTCCTTTGCTAATCCATGACAAAATCAATATCATAGACATAAAGGTTTAGCAAAAGGATTAAAGAAAAGGTACTATAGACAAAATCAAAACGAGTAAAGATTAATATTTGTACTTCACTCCCTAAAATTAAAAAAAAAAAAAATTCAACTTAGTCCCTAAAATAATAAAAAGTGATTGAACTTAGATGCTTTAATGATTCAAATCAGTCCCCATAAATATTAGTATAATGACTAACTTGAATTACTTTTTACAATTTCAAGAACTATATTGATATTTTCTCAATTTTAAAGACTAAAGTGAAATGCACATATATAATTTCAGTACCAAAATACTCCTTTACTCAAATCAAAACCATACATCTCAAATGGTAAAGAACAATATAAAGAATCAACAATAAAAGGGCTGCAATATTAACTTACAAAGTACGTTATCAATCCGGCAAATTTTTATCTACACTCCATTCACAGCAGCAGCGTACAACTTCAAACAACCATTTTTTCGGTTGCTCCATTTAATTTCATTCCAAACAGCAGAAAAGGAGAAAACGAATTTCAACTAGGAAATTTACTATGAAATGAATTGCGCTTAAAGGGACCACTACTCTATTTGAATACATA
The DNA here is from genome assembly GCA_031216105.1 of Dalbergia cultrata. Lineage (NCBI taxonomy): Eukaryota > Viridiplantae > Streptophyta > Magnoliopsida > Fabales > Fabaceae > Dalbergia > Dalbergia cultrata. Next base: position 601,266 of record CM062345.1, read on the forward strand.
TTTTGGCCCTGCAAATGAAAGCGCGAATTATTTGTGTCTAAGTTATGGAGCAATGATGCAGCATCCCTACCATCCATAAAACAAATACAAAACATACAAATGCAACCATGGGTCATTTTAACATGGTCCACCACATCTTTGGGATCATTACATGGTTCACTCATATATACCATTAGATTTTATTTGGATGGTTGAGATTTGAAGACATAATACATTATATAATATTATAAAATAAATCATATTTTTAAAAGTTAAAATTAATATTTTTGAAAAGACCAAATTGTCCTTTCATCTCTCTCTTCCAATTCTAATTTCTCACCACCACCATCTTCTATTTACTTCCAGCAGGCAAAGCGTTGCTGTTGTTGCCCCTATGCTGCTGCCTTTATCTTTCCAGCCATGGGTCACATTCTAGCAAAGATAGTTAGCGTATGGATAGAAATTTGTAACCTTCGTTTTATTAATTTTTTTTAATAAACTTGGAAAGGATGAAAAGTTGGGAAATTTTGCTTTCTCCTTCGCATTGTCCTTAGTGCACATCTTTGTTGACACTATGAGCCTCAACCACAGACCCCAAATTTCAACCACTTAAAAAAATTAAATGTTTACAAATAAAAACTATAATCTTTATTGGGTTAGTGCAGTGAACAAGAGAAACTGAAAAAAATATTAAATGTGTGGGAAGCAGAAAATGGGGTGCAATGGCAGGTGGAAGGTTGAGTTGAACCTCCATAACAATGGTGGTTTGAGTGTTCCTTCGATAGTTCTTGAGGTGGGTCACCCAGTCGGAGAGGAAGGATGGCTATTAGAGATGGAGGTGGTGGGGTTGAAGAGGAAGGAGAACATCAGAGGTGGGTGGCCAAAGGGTTCTGGTCATGGCAGCTGACAATGGCTTCATCGGAAAGAAGGATGTCAATACTGTCATATTGGTAGTAGATGGGTGAAGGAGAGAGTGGCTGAAACAGAAAATTAAAATTTAAAAGAGGGTTGGTGTAGTAATTTTAAAGTAACTCAAGAAGGATCATGTTATGATCCAAAAGATATGCTGCACCATGCTAACATTACCCATGCAACCAAACTCACAATTGAAGTGATAATTCATTCAAGTTCCCTCTGATCATGCCTAAACCTGGACAATGTTGATGCTCATGAACTCTGAAGCAGCATATCTGCATTTCTAGAGCGTAAACAATGGCCAAAAGAGACTACAGACCCCTCACCACTCCCATCAACATGCCCATTTGAAACATTCAAAAGAAATTCTGTCTCCATCACAAACTTTATATTGCAATCACAAACTTGCTTTCTCGTGAGCATAAATAATAGTAAACAAGCATTAATCACATTTCTCATTAAAAAGGTCACAAGTATACATTATTCATCTTCCCCTCAAAGTTTAGTCTGCTCTTTGAAATTATACTCGATATAAACCACTGGTGTCTTAGAAGCATCTAGATTAGAAAGCAACTCCACATGAGGTTTCTACTTTTCATATCATGGTAAATACAGAAGAGATCTATCTTGTCTAATAATTTCCGCAAGATTGAACTCTCTCTCTTCCATTGTGATTCACTCAAAATATTTTATATTCCCTTTAATTACTCAATAATCCATGACCAAGATGTCATCAAACTACAAATATTAAAGCATGACAATATGAACGAAGTAGAAGTAGGTGCCATTTGAGCTAACAGAGAAATAGAAGAGTCAATACACAAAATAAACAATACATGCATAAGAAGGAACTTCTTTGCAAGGTTAATTGTTGGTGCGGATTTTTCTCTGTGGTGATCAGCCCATGGTTTTCTTTAAGGAGTCTTTGAAAATGCAGAGGGAAATTAGAGTTATTATATTGAAGCACTTGTTAGTTCTAATGGTTTGTTTTTGTGCCCTTTTCAAGTCAAGTAGGATAACAGACTTCATATGCAATCTTTTTCCTCTGTTCGATAAGTTTAATATCTTTAATGAAAGCAAGGCAGCAATAAAAACAAGGAAAAAATATAGTTATCCATCATAATATACCCATTCTTCCAAGATACAACGGGGGACAAATCTATAATCCATAGAAAGCATCTATACTTCTGAAAAAAATGAAAGACTTCAGCTAGCAAACCCTTAAACCAAAATTTTTCAAAGAAAATCATATCATTAAGTCTGTATAAGAACAATGGTACAGCCTCATTCCCCAAACAAGTTCAGTGCTCGATAATCCCAGAGCTGTTGAAGGCTACAAACAAGGCTTACCAATATGCTACAGGCTAGAATCACTGACTTCAAAGTGAAGAGACAAATAGAAATCTGTACCCGGCACAACCAACACAATGAAGGTATATTTCATCATCCGAAAAAACACACCCTCTTCAGGCACAAAAACCGATCAGCCAGCATAATGTTGAATCCTTGTAGCCATATTAGCAACCTGAGCCTGCAACTGAGCAGCTCTAACCTTCGCCGCTGTTGCTCGGTGAAAGAACTGCTCCCTAGAAAGTGCCCTCACACTCCTCAAGTACTGATCAAACGGCACAGCCCCAACCTGAACAGCCTTATCCAATGCATAAAGAGTATCCTCGATAGCCAAATCAGCAGCTGTGCACTCAAGCATCTGTTTCGAAAGCGCATCAACACACTCGAAAGCATCCTCAACATTCTCCAAACCCCCAACCCTCTTCCCATGATTATCCCTCAACCAACCCTCCAAAACATCAGTGTTCATCAAAACCATCTGCAACTGCTGCTCCAAGCCCTCCATCTCCTCCTGCATCTCCTTCAAACCCTTGTTAAGACTCTCCTCCCTCTGCTTCAACACACCCTGAAGATTAAACAAACCCTCCATCTCAGCCTCCCTGGTCTTCCTCAAAGCAGTAACATCACCATGCACCACCTCCACAATCTTATTCACGGCATTCCTCTTGTACACCTCACCAGGATCCTCAGTGTGAGACAAATTCTGAACCCTAGAATTACCACCACCAACACTACCATAAGGCGAAGGAGGGTAACTCCTAGGAGGAGGAACATGGTGATGCTGCTGCACATACCCAGACGAGGAATTCCCCAAATTTCCCGATAAAGTTCCAAAATTTGGATTAGGATTAAGGTTTTGATTGGAAACCGGAGGTGGGGGGTTCCTACGCTGGGAATAAAGAGGAGGATCACGCCCAAAGACAGCGCTCAAATTTCTAACAAGATCGACGAGATTGGAACTAGGGTAGATCCAATTCTGCAAGTAAGGAACGGAAACGAGGCCAGAAGGGTTAACGTGAGGGTGGGGGCGCTTGATGACCATGTCCCTGGTGGGGTTAACGTAGACGCAAGGAGGGTGGCGAGGGTAAGACTCCATGAGCCAGATGAGGACGGGGATGTTGTAGGTTACGCCTTGAAACGACATGGGGATGGTGCCGTCAGCTTGGAGGAGGTTGACGGAACGACCGTCGTTGTGGGTGAAGGTGGCGGTTTTGGGTTCGAGGGAAGGGTAGGTTCCGGTGAGGGAAAGGAGGTGCTGGCGGATGAGCCACTTTGTGTCTTCCGAGTAAGGGAGTGCGGACGGGCCGCGCTGGGACAGGACTGAGCTCAGGAATTGTTGGGTCAGTTGAGGGTTCGACGATTGCACCGCCGGTGGGACCATGGTGGCAGTGGCGGTGGCGGTGGTGATAGGGTTTGGTGGTTGTTCGTTTGTTTTGTTGGAGGGTTGAAAAGGGGGGCGATGGAGAGTACTGAAGTGTGGGAATTGAATTGCGAGAAGGGAAGAGGGTGGTGGTGAAGTGATGGAGGAAAAAGCACGGTGGCGTTGGGAATTGGGAATGATCAATTGCTTTTGGTGCCTTCGCGCTTTGGTTTTACGCGTGCGAATGAGATTGATGACGATATGGCTTCGAAATTTCTGTTTTTTTTTTTTTGGTTGCATTTTCCTTATTTTCTTTGGCACATAATATATTGACTTTCTTCTTCATTTCCCCATATTTCGACTCTCGGACACATTGCCTAGTTCATTCACATATTTTAGGTTCATTCAACGGAATAGACACCGACAACAAAATTTAAAATTATTTTATTTCTAGAGTGAGTATTAGACCCTCAATACTCATTAAGAAAGCATAAAGTAATTATCATCTCACCCCACTCTCTTGGTTATAATATTTTTACTTAAATATATTAGTTTAATTTTGATATATAATAATATATAATTTTTTATATTATCATTCAATCACATATTGTCACTTCTAAAAGTTATATATATAGGAGAATTTGATTGGATAATAATATAAAAAATTTATGTATTATCAATAAATTTAAATTAAATTCTAAGTATATTTTGATCTCTACAAAATATATGAGTTTTATTTTTTATTCTTGAAAACATTTGCCTTTTGATTTTGGTTGAAAAGTTTCCAAAACTATTCAATTTTAGTCTCATGGCCTTGATTAAATATTGAACTAACTAACAAAATGTCATGTTACCTAATCACGACAACTAGTGTCAGAAAATATAAATCTAATACTCATAAATATTGATAAAAGAATCAATAAGTCAAGATAAAATTCTACAAATACTAAAATCGATCTATATTTGTAAAGACTAAATATATATTTAAGTTTAATTATTGTTAAACTTTACTCCCTTCATTTTACTCTATCTGCCCATTTTTTTATGTTTTCTTTTCTAATACCTAAGGTTTTTGTGTCCTTTGACCAATCTAATATGACTTTAAGATTTCCCAGGACCCACCTGAGTTGATGGGAAAGGCCTGGATGTAGAAGGTTAGTATGAGGTGCAAGTTAGGCTATTTTGACACAGCTATAGCGTTCAAGCTTTTGTGGATTTCAAAGCGCAATCTCTAGAGACCGCTATAGCGATCATATGTGTGTCAAAACAGACATAGTTTCGATTGGTGAAACCCCAACCCGATAAATGCCCTCCCCATTCGTATTTTCTTTCCAAAATTTGAAGCCCTAACATCCTAACACCTCCTTCTACCTTTTTCACTCTCTTCCCCACTCAATCTCACCTCCTCCAAGCTTCAAGATAAGAGATTGTTGATAGTTTATGCTCTCTTTCTCCTCTTTCCTCTATGTTTGTGGATATGGGTTGTGTTATGTTCATTGTTGTTGTCAAGTTTGTGTACACTCCCAATGTTGATAGAGTTGATCTATATTTGTTATAGATTATTCATGGGTTTTGTTGTTGTCATGACAGACATTAGTGTCATTCTCACTCCATGGTACTCCATTGGTGTTGACATCACTAATTCTTCCTCCACTCTAGGTAAATGGGTTCAATCTTGTGACTTATATTTTTGTCATTATAAATATTTTCTTAACTTTATGGCATAAATGTATGATTTTAGAGATTATTCCAAGATAAGTATGAATTGTTAAGAATTTCATCAAGTTTATGAGTTTTATGTTTTCAATGAGAATGAAAATTGTGTTGCTAAAACTTTTGGGACCATTTTGATGCAAAACTGATTTTATGAATAACTTGATTATAGTTAGAGACATTGTGATTCCCTCCAATGATCTCAAGAATAGTATATTTATGAGAGTTTGCTCACAAGATTAGAGTTAAAACCCAATTATGAAGTTATAGAGGAAAATTTCCTTGTTTTCATGATTTGAGATTAGATGGTATCTATTGAAAAACAGACAGTAGGTTAACGATTATTAAAGATCGTTAACCTTGATACCAAGTTATCCTCCAAAGAACGATCTCACCCAATTAGATAAATCAAATATGAAGCTTAATTAGGTGTCTAATACTGTCATGACCCAATTTGGACATGTGACCAACACATGAGGAATCTCATCCCTATGTAAGCCTCATGACCTGTGTATTACTCTATATGCATATTTAAATAGAAAAATCCATTTAAAACATAATTTCATTTTCTACAAACAAATCACCTGTTTTTCTGAAATCAAGATATTTATAACTAAAGTCTCATAATCAATATCTAAAGTCTAAAATCATAATATCATCCATACCCAAAATATAAATATACTTATCCCATTTGTTCATAAATGACTAGATCCTTTAAATACAAACCATAATGAGAAATCAAATATGAAGCTTAATTAGGTGTCTAATACTGTCATGACCCAATTTGGACATGTGACCAACACATGAGGAATCTCATCCCTATGTAAGCCTCATGACCTGTGTATTACTCTATATGCATATTTAAATAGAAAAATCCATGTAAAACATAATTTCATTTTCTACATACAAATCACCTGTTTTTCTGAAATCAAGATATTTATAACTAAAGTCTCATAATCAATATCTAAAGTCTAAAATCATAATATCATCCATACCCAAAATATAAATATACTTATCCCATTTGTTCATAAATGACTAGATCCTTTAAATACAAACCATAATGCGATCACATATGCAAAATGTAAAATGATCTCTATACGAATCAGGACTCCTGCCTGCAATGACACTGGAGTACTATAAATTGAATCAAGAATGCTTCACTCAAGTGAAGCTCACCAATTGAATCTCTATTGCTGCTGGAAAGTTGGAGGCTGGGAATAATACACAGCAGATGCTACTGGGAAGTAGGAGAAAAGGAAAAGGGTGAGTTTTTATACAAAAACTCAGTGAGTGAATCCTCAACTGCAATCCCCTTCATGGGACACCAGAGAAACCATACAATATATCATATTGACAATAATAGTACAAAGCTTTAAAATATTTCTTATAATTATATATATAACAAAAAATTATTAGTCTTTACAATCAACAACAGTACCTAACTAAAGAAATACGAATCTTTACTCTATGGTTCTTTAGAACCGAAATGTGCTGCGCTATGATCCATCAGGGATCTAACATAAACAACTAAACAAGTTATATTCTCTACTCTATGAGATTGTCTTTTGGACAACTTGGTACCAAGGTTAACGATCATTCAATCGTTAACTCGCTGTCTATTTTTCTATAGCTACTGTCTAGTATCAAACAAAAAACTGGGTCCTTTTTCTATATTCTACAATGGCTTCTACCCTAGGGTTCAACACTTTCTCACATAACAGAATCCTATGTACCAGTAATCATAAAATCAACATAATAACTTTCAATATTCAAAAATCATAAATCAAATATTCATATTCTCATTTTAGAAATAGTGGTCCCATGGTTTTGGTCAAAGACATGTTCATATTTTTAAACCAACAGTTCTAAACATAGTAACCAGTAGTAATCTCAGATCTTTGTGCAAAAATCTCTAGAATTATAATATAAGCCATTTTTTCATGAAAATAATTCTAATGCTCAACATAGAAGCCACATATGTGAATCCACTCATTTGGAGTGGTAGAATAAACAAGATTGACACCAACAAGTCCCTGGGAGGTAGAAATGGCACCACTATCTGCCAGTGAAGAAATAAAACTCTAGGTCAATTTCAGAATAACTCTATTCTAACTCTCATCTATGGTAGAAGGACATTTTGACATAAGAACAAGAAGGAACTCAAAATCTAACCCCAAAACAAGGATGAATAGAGGAAACAGGAAGCAAAAATAGTAAAATCTATTACCTTTAAGCCTTGAAAGTGAAAGATTGATATTAAATTTGTGGAAATGGGTGAGAAAGAGGTGGGAGATGAGGGTGGGGTTGTGTTTTGAGTGTGTGAAGGTTCTAGACCCTAAAATGAGGATTTTTAATGAACTGTTGACTGCTTGGGCAGTAAATAGGCGCTAGGGCAGTCCCTTCCTTAGCTGCCGCATCACCTTACTCTCTGTTAACTGCCTAGGTGATCACTTATTTATATTTCTTAATTTTAAGTTAATGTCATCATTTATTTTACTCTCCATTAACTTTAAAACATAAATATAAATAAAAAAAATACCCTCATTCGGATTCAAATAAAATATAAAAAAATTTTCTACAAATCAAAATATAAATTTTGGGTTTTAGTTTAAATCCGAAAATTCTTATAATTTTTCAAACTTGTGGGCTAAAAATGAAATATTTAAAGGTTTCGTAAAATTTGTTAAAAATCGTCCTTTAACTTATTTTCCTCTTAGGAACCATTACCTGGACTTTTGATCCCAAAAATATGATTTTATCATATAACCCTCCAAAGACATGTAGGATCTCAGACTTAGTGAAATTCAGGACCCGGATTTGTCTAAGGACACATGTGTTGCTCTACACTTTCCTAGGTAACAGTATACCTAGGGTATTACAAATACAGGATCTTATGAGTTTCCCACAAAAATCAGAGTATTATCATAGATTATTATTGCTATATATATATGTATAAACTAGAGATCCTTATTTCTCTATTGGATTGTTATTGATCATGATTTTCACAAATTATTGGTTTTGAGACCATTATGTATGTAAATATGGAAAGGATTGCCTAGATGATGCATTTGATATTATGATAGTATATTTTTATTGGTTGTCTCGTGTAAGGGTTACAGATGAGAATTTACTCACTAAGTGAAGTAGTTTGTGATGTCATAGAATGCTCCGTTAGTCGTGTGGAAAGGGTCCCGGACCGTATATATTTTTACACATTTTAGTTACCATGATTCAGATTTGTTATGTATTAAAAATTTTATTTGTTTCATGGTTCTTTTGTAGAGAGCAACTCAAAGTATATTTCATATTATTGTTATAGATTAAGACTTGAATTATGAAATAGACTATACAAGTTTACTATCTTTTGGGAAAACAAGTTGATTTATATTTAGACATAGATTTTATGTTTTAAGACATGCATGTAGCATGACTCAGCGACCATAAGACTTACGCATAGAGGGAATTCCTTATGTGCTGATCACATTTCCAATCGAGACGTGACATCCTTATTGCAAAATATCTATCTATTTGTTATATCAAGGAGCATTAATTTTTTTTTAATTCTACCCATAATATAATTAGTTAGGTCATTATTAATGGTAGCATGCAAGCCTTTAATAGGGATGATCTAATCCATTCACATCACTATTTACCATTACGAAAATACATTCATTATTTTCTTAATCTATATGCTTTTTGATATTTAAACAAATGGAGTGAAAAAGAAAGAGTCAGAGTTCTACGAGAAAAAAAAAAAATTAGCGAACTCAAAACTCATCCCATTAATTAAAACCCCAAATAGGCCAAAAGGCCCATTACCTGTGCACACTTCGAAGCGATCATTTAAAATTATTTTACATGTATAATACGTCCAAATTAAACTCTTACAGATAAAAAACTTTTTATTAGGGAATATATATGGAACTAAGTATGCTTTTTGATGAATCATTGAGTGCACCAATCACGAACCGTGAAGCACCACAGGATGGGAGCTAGCAAACATCTAGCGGAGGAGCAAGATTGGCATCAGAACTAAATTTGAAAGCCGCAGTCTCAATTCCTACAATATTTCCCTTTCTCCTTTTTTTTTATGCAATGTTTGTTTAGCACTTAGTTGCTGTCTGATTATTTTTATTGTAAGAGTTTCATTATCTAACGTTCTCAAAACAGTATTGCTTTCCACACTTCCTCAGATAAAAAAATTTCAGAATTTTACTCAAAGGTTGTATACATCGAAGAGTGGCTGTAATTCAAGTTATGAGGTTAAACTTAATTATTAGATCAGTAACTCAACCCGAAATACTAAACCAGCACAGTGAACAAAGATTTTAACAATCACTGTCTTTAAAAAGAAGAATCCAAAACAAAAGCACGTCTTCTATTGCAACATTCAACATTTCATTTTAGAAGATGATTATTAGAGTAGGACTCAGCCATCACTACCATAACATCAAAGTGTTACTTTCAAATTTGGTATAATGCCCCCAAGTTCAATAACCACTGAAAGCTAACCAAATACAGGACTAATCAGTTAACAATAATGGTAATCATCTCATAACTGCATGAAACCAAAAATGATTTGGCTAACTCAGTATCGGTACTTGGTGGAGTAATCCTTGGGAGAAATCACGAGACCCCGTCCCTTCCTAGCACCCCTGTAAACTGTTTCAACAATGTCAATGAACTCCTGCTTGTCCGTGAGTGCCCAGTTAATCTTATTGTTGTTTCCAGTTCCAAGGTCTATCATAATGTGCTTGTTCCTAAAGAAGAACATGACGGTGCATGGGTCATACAACTCATACATTGTGTTGAAATCGGGCACCTCAGTGATGTCCACAAGGTATATCACCGCAAAATTCTTAATGGTCTCAGCAACCGCTGCCAGCACTTCATCCATCTAAAATTAACCAAACAATTAGATAAAAATTGTTCTTTGCTACGCACCCTTTACAAATAGAAAGGTATGCAGCTACTGAGAGATATGAGTTCCATATGGCCTTCTAAACTGACAGCTCATTAACTCAACTCAACTAGAATCTATATTGCATGGATACAGGTGCAGGTACAAAGTACGGCATGAGTACAATACAAAGATATGATATAAATTAAAAACTAAAAACATGTAACATATAACTAGGACTATCTAAAAGTGTCTGATATGATATGGGTACATCGACTATTTTGAAGTATTTATGCATCATAGACTAGAATAAGCTAGTAAAATTTCAAATCCACAAAGAATTGTGTCTTTAATTGGACAACAAGCACACCAATACGATGGATGTGATATCATAGCAACCATACTAATTACTAAGTAAAGGCTAATCATACAGGGCTGGCTAGTGCTGAACTTATTTTGTCAGATGAGTGAAAGCTGACGCTATTACATTCGAGTAAAGTCTAGTTTGAGTCCCAAAGTTATAGGTGTACTTCAACTTACTCCTTGAAATAGAGAAACTAGTTGTTTAGCTCCTTATCTTGATTCAAACTTGTTCCTGGGTGGGACGAACTAAGGACTAACTTGAATTATGCTTTATATTTTCATAGACTAAATTAATAATTTCTTAATATTAGAGAGTAAATTGAAGCATGCATTCTACTCTTTAAGACTAAAATAAGGCTTTATTCCAGTACTCTAATCGTAATCAGGGTTGAAGCACTATGAATGAATCCGCAGCATCATCTTACAAAAGTGTAGCCTTTTCCTGATGTCCCAGAAAGGTAATAATGCCATATATATATATATATATATACACTGAATGTGAAGAAAGGCATTCCAGCTAAGCAACCAAATGAAATCATAAATATTTGTATAAATTCATTTACATATATAATAGATGAAGGATAAGTTGTGCGGTCTACCTTTCAATTTAATTTCAGATAAAAGCTTCCTTCAGCAAATGCGATACATCTATCCTTCAGAAAAAGAGAAGATACAAGAAGCAGAAGATAAAATTGGAAATAGAGACGAATCCCTCCATCAATTCACAATAAATGAAATCAACTAGTTGTATCATCTATCAGACATAAATGATCCGTTCGTGTTCCTCTGCCCAATAGCTTAAAGCTTTTGGAAGAAATAATTTTGTTACGAAGTGAAAGCACGAGAGAGAGAGTCGGAGATTACCTGCATGCAGGTGTCATCCCAATCATGGCCGAAGCGGATGATGACAACTCGTTGTTCCTCGGAGAGAATAGCCTGATCCACAGCCCATCCAGAGTGCAAGTGTGGCAGCAAGTACGACATCGTATCGTTTTTTTCTGATCCTCCGCCACTACTCTTCACTCACCACCACGCCTCGCACGCTCTCTCTCTCTCTCTCTCTCTCTCTAAGCTACTGCTTATGTTATTTTTTATTCTCTTCCACTCCCTGCCTGCAACACCATGGGTCCATGTCTACATATGAATGAATGAAGCCAACTACGCTAGTGTCTAGAAACACCCCCCACTTTCTCTAAAAAGGGTGAAAGACACGTATTACTTTTTTAAAAAAAAATAGTGACGAGGTAATTAGGTGCACGTGTTTTTGAGAATAGTCAAACGAGGAGATTAAAGTTAGAGTTTAATTTTGATTTATTAACAGTATAAAATTATTTTATATTATTATTTAATTAAAATATTTTATTTAGAGAAATTTTATAATAGTGGATATAAAAGTTAATTATAATAATTTATATGATAATATATGATTAAATAAAAGTGTAAAAAAATTTTACTTTGTATTCTTATTTTTAATGTACTTACATTATAAAAAAATTTATATTATTATTTAATAATGTATTAACATATTAGTAAAGATAATTTAGTTATACAAAAAAGAAATTGATTGAAAACTAATATAATTTTGTTTCACGTTATAAATGTATCCAAATTAAACTTAATAGTACTTATATATGGTTTGCCGTGTAAATTATTAACATAACATTAAAAGACTAATTTTAGTACATTATTTCACCGAAAAGTTGTATATTCTCATCTAATTTAATTATATACATTTTTATACTTAAATATAACGTAATTTTTACGGTAATACTTGTAAAAGATAAATAGCTGGACCTTTACTTGGAATTTTTGCGGCTTACAATGAGTTACGTCCAGCATCGATTCAGGAATCTTGGCCTAAAGCAGGAAGTTGCGCAATAATTTCTTAGAAAAATCTCAAAGGGGTGGACGACATCCGATTTCTTGCACTCAAAAAAACAGATATGACGTAGTTGTAAATTGTAATTGTAGGTAACCCATGCTTGGTGATAAGCTTTGGGTCAAGCTGCTCTCTTCAAAATATTTGGACCACCGCTCAGTCTTTGACGTGAGTTGTTCTAGTACCTCTTCTCCTATTTGGCGTGCTGTGTGGCAAACAGCTCAAGTTTTCAAGGATGGGTTTGGTTTGAGATTAGGCGATGGTGCTTCCTCTCTTTGGTACAGTAGTTGGACCCGGTTAGGCCCCCTTTCTAATCTTGTTGATTTTGTTCATATCTCAGATTCTCATATGAAGGTTCGAGATTGCTGGGTTAATGGCAATTGGCATTTGGATGACTTATGGACAATTCTGCCTCCTCAAGTTCATCAACTTATTCAGGAGACTCCCATTCCTTGGAATGATGATTTTGAGGATTGTTTAATTTGGAAGGGTTCTCTCTCTGGTTGCTATACGGTTTCTTCTGGATACAATTGGCTAACTTCTTCTCACCAAGATGATAATATTGTCCACTCTTGGAATTGGATTTGGAAGTTGAAAGTTCCCTTTAAAGTGTGTTTTTTGATTTGGCTAGCCATGCAAAATAGCATTCCTACCAATGAATTACGGCATCATAGAGGTCTCTCTAATTCCTCCCTCTGTAATTGGTGTTTGAATACAGTGGAATCCATTTTGCATTGCTTTCGTGATTGTCCTTTAGCTAGGGAAGTGTGGGAGCGTGTAGGATGTGCTAGCTGGCCTCAGTTTTTCTCCCAAGACCTCCACTTTTGGTTGCAGACCAATGCACTGGGGCCTAATGGTATTCTTTTTCTTTTGTCCATCTGGGCCGTTTGGCGGCGTCGAAATATGTGGGTATTCAACAGGGAGAAAATTGCTTTAACCCAGGTTTTGCATTGTTTTTGGCAACTCGTGCACACATGTATTTCTGTTTTTGATCTGCATAGACTGCAACATTCTAGTGTCAAGTGGATTGCATGGGTCCCTCCTCCTGTCAACTTTGTGAAATTAAATTCGGACGGTAGTTCTCTCGGTAATCCTGGTCCTGCAGGGTTTGGTGGAGTCATTCGTGATACCAATGGTACTTGGATTATTAGCTCGTTGGCCATATTCCTAGAGCGGACAACCTTTGTCTTTGAGCTCCTTGGGTTACGTTATGGCCTGGCTCTTGTCTGGGAGCTTGGATATCGCTATGTTGTTTGTGAGGTGGATTGTTTGGAGATTTTGAATTTGCTGGCTTCCCCTTCTACCTTTCATGTTTATGCGTCGGTATTGCATGATATCATCAAACTCATAGAGCGGGATTGGACTTGTTCAATCTCCCATGTTTATAGAGAAGGTAACCAAGTTGCGGATTTTCTTGCTAAGCAAGGTGCCTCTTCTCCTCTTGAGACTCATCGCTGGGATAGGCCGCCGAATGGCATGGAGCTCTTACTTTTGGCAGACGCATCTGGGGTTCTACATATGAGATAATTCTTCTTTTCTTTTTTCTTTATTTTTCACCACTACCAAAAAAACCCATGCTTGTGAAATAAAAACTTTTATAATCAAACATCTTGGTGCTTGTTTCGGGTGTAATTTAACACCTCAAAATTAATTCTTATATACTGAATATGAGAATATACATCAACTTGAGTCAACTGGCTAATGTAATAAACTTTCAAATTTATATCCCTCATTTACTCTCCTCACTCTTCTTTTTGCCCTTTTTAATAATTTTGTCTCTAAAAGCAATTTGCTTTATCCAATTTAAACAAAAATTATTATTTTAAACTTACTTTTGAAACATTATTTTCAAACACAAATCCATTTTTGCAACTTCAATTCAAATAAAATTAATTGTTTCAATTTTACTTATTCAATTCTATTGAAGATTAAACCAAGCAGACCTCAACGTCTTACTTAACTTGCAATTAACTTCCCGGTTTCATATTTGAAGAGTATATTATATGCTCCAAAGAAACGATTAAGCACAGGTTGGCCTGCCGGAATGTTAGTCTCTCTCTCTCTCTCTCTCTCACACACACACACACACACACACACACACACACACACACACACACAAACAAAAATGGGCCTTCTGCCTAAGCCATTGTCTAGGCAAAAGCTTCTATTGTTTCTACCAATTCAAGAAGTCAGACCTTGGGCTTTGAGAGTCTTTTGGATACTTGCAAGGTTCAAAATGATCACGGATTACTTGGCTGCCACAACAGGCAGTTGCTTGACATAAAGAAGTGCACTGTCTACACACATATTGAGTCCATTCCACGAAAACATTTTATCCAAACAACCAAAACTAACATCCAAGTTGACAGGGTAAGGTGCTGACACAAAGATAAAGGTAATGTTAATTAAATCATGCAAAAAAAGTCTCTTCTTTTACAGCCAATTTATTGGATGAAACAGGATAAACATTTGAACTAACAGCACACATCCTCAGAACCTTCAGGGTTTGTTGTCCCCGTTTTCAAAGCTGATGCCTGCCACAAAATAAAAATACATTCACGTTACACATCATTATGTAGATTCTCCTCCGAACAAACTTTCTCCCTAGTTGTTTATTGATGGGACATTCTGGCTCTAGACAAATTTCTAAGTCTAAATCCCTGTTCTCCAAATGTTGCCATAAACTAAGTTGATTATTATATATGGCATGTATTCTTCTACTAGATAGGAATGACCAACAACTACTCTTTCGTAGAGGAGAAAATGGAAAGAGCAGGAATAAAACATAAATGTCCTTGCTTCACCAACAACTAACACCTCATGGTCTCACCAATATATATATATGAAAAATGAAAGAAAGTGAAATATCTCTATTTCATATCAGATCGCAAAAACTGTTTTTTTCCTCTGATTTTACCTTTTGGGCTTTGATTTCAAAAGATTGTCAAGTATAGATGTTTACTACGATTGATCTATTGATGATAAATAAGCAACAATACCACTTTTAGGGAGCAAAATAGCTATGGACTAGAAAAACACAGCTACATAATATACGCATGAACACATTCCAAAGTACTAATTATGCTCAACAACAGGGAATACTTCTGTCTAGGGTCTGGTTTAAATCAAGTCCAGCAGACGAGGGTTGGCTATCACTAAGGGCATGTTTGGTTGAGCAGTAAAAAATGCGGGTAAATTTTCCATTGATGATGTTCATGTGTAATTTTACATATAGAACTCATCAATGAAAATTTACACCCCATTTTTACCCTCTATCCAAACATGTCCTAAGGGGTGAAGGTGAGGCGTGTGGTGATTACAAAGTACAAACAACGTGCAGAACTTGGCCATATATAATAACCCAAACTCAAAAAGTCATCACCAGCTTCATCAGCCAAACCTAGAGGTTTCCCAGCTTGCATAATATACATAACAAATTGGATGCATTACGTGCAGAATGCAGACATTGCTATACCCCAAATATAAGACAGCACAATTTATGAATCAAGTCCCAAACACTAAATGAAGAAAAACCCGGGTAACATGCTTAGCATCAGTACTAAATAAGTCATTCCATTGCACATAAATGTATAAATAAGAAGCAATGACCTAGTTGGAAATTTGGAGGTAGTAATAAGAAACAAGACGAAAATCATATTCATACATACATACATACATACCTAATGGCCATGGCCATGATCATCGCCGTGATCACCATGGCCCTCCCAAGGATGTCTCCAGCCCTAGAAAAATTAAAGTGAAAAAACGTTACTGTTGAGACAATTCAGAATTGAGACATTAACAACACGAGAATGAGAACAAGTATTTGCGAGAATTACCAATACTACAGGAGCATCTTGCTTTGCCCTATACAGTACCCAAAACCTGAAAACAAAAAACAAAAATAAATATATAAAAAGAGGCATCGTAGAAAAGGATCTGAGTGGGGGTGCAGATGAAATAAGAGAGAAATCAAGGGGACTGAAATGGTAATAAACAGAGATTGATGGATGGATGGATGGGGGGAAGATGAAGATGAAAGAGTGACTGAGTGACTGACCACATGACAGCACAGAGGCCCTTGCCGGTGATGGTGTGCCAGCGCTTCGGGTGGTGTATGGTTACGCCCTTGTACGTTGTGCCCTCGCCATGCCCTCCTCCTCCCATCTCGATTTCGAAAGCAAAATTCGATTTGATTGGGAAATTCAATTGGGAATGGATCGGAACGGTGGAGTACAAAGAGAGCCTGTTACTGTTCTGTGTCGCAATGAAATGACGATAATCACCTCACCGGTTCGCCACTCAGCTCCCACCCGTAAAGGCTTAAGCGTTGACCATTCCGCGCGGCGCTGCCTTGCATTACAGCCGGATAAGCAGGCCAACCCGGATCCACAACAACTTGATCGTAAACGGCCCACATCGTATTGGGCTCACTTTCAATTTTGCCCATTGATAAATATTTACTTTGCAAAATTTTCGTCAGAAAATACTTGATATACAAAGCATCTTGTCAGAATTTGTTTGCCAGAATTAATTGCCAAAATAGAATTAAAGAATTTTAAAATTGGGGGGCAAATGTAATTAACGCAACTGCTTTAACTTTATATTTTTGGCAAATTACTGCCAAGTCCTAAATTTAGCAAATTATTTTTCTAACTTTTAGGTATTTAGTGATTCTTAATTTTTATAGTCATTTTACAACTGTAAATGCCAAATACGTTATTATGTTTTCTTTCTTTTTTTTTCACAACCAAATGTTTTCTATGATATCTATAAAGTAAAATGCATATTATGATTCAAGTAACATGTTTGATTCCAATGTATTAAATTCTAACCTAATCCTAAATTTCAATTAAAATTTAGGAAAATACACTCTAGCAAGAGAGTTCTTCAAAAATCAGTTGCCCAGATTATGTGTTAACATATTATGATGGGAACATCTTAAAATTGTAATTTCTATGTACTGAAAATGTCATCTAATCATGTGTTGACATATAACAAAGGAAGTTGAGTCTCACATTTACTATTTAAAAAGTCATTCAAATAATATGATTTGATTGGATAATAATATAAAAAAAAATTACACTAAAATTAAACTCTTTTTAATTGCCCACACTTTTTTACCCAGCCACACAAAAATTGTATTTATGTATCAATTGTATTTGACATAATGTTGGACAACACGTCTATGAATCAAGTAGTATTGCTCTAAAATTTATTTATAAAAAAATAAAATCAATTCACCATTTTTTTATTTTAGATTTAAAAATCGGATTTGACTATTTTAAAGTGAGGAAATTAGTAAAATGTAGAAGCAATGGATTAAACATAGTAAAAGTTATTCATTCAAGGGTTGTTATTATCATAGCCCGACGTGGACAGATGACCGGCAAGTAAGAAATCCGATTCTCATGTAAGGCTCGTGACCTGGATTTCTCTATATGCACAACTAAAGATAAAAATTATTCAAAATACATTTTTATTTTCTACATACAAATCACTTATTTATTCAATTATACTAGTCTATACTGAAATTTCATAATTCAAACTCTATAGCCTTAGAATCATAATATAAAACATATACGTATAAAACTGCTCTGAGTTAAAATATTCATAAGTACTAAGCTATTCGATACAAACCAAAATAGTATTATAATATGCAGAAACATAAATATGCTCTATTGTCCAGGATCCTGTCTGCAATAATACTGGAGCACTCTAGACAACACTATAAACACTTAACTCAAGTGAAGCTCACCATTGAAACTCTCGTACTGTTGGGAAAATGACGACTGAGAAGAGTCTGTAGCAGTTGTTCTATATGTGAAATAGGAGAAAGGAGAGGGGTGAGTTTTGTGTAAAACTCAGTGAGTGAATCCTCACTTGTAATCTCCCATCATGGGACGTCAAATAACAATGCATTAAATCATAATAATACTATAACAATTCTAAAACAGTTCACACACACACACACACACATATATATAAAATCAAAATCATAATTTTCCATAAATCAGATCAATAGTACTCTAATAGAGAAACATGAATTTTTACTCTGTGGTTCTTTGAGAACTGAAAATATTCTACTCTGTGATCCACCAAGGGTCTAATGTGGATACCTACATAGGTTCCATTATCTGCTCTATGATATTACCTTAAGGGCAACTTAGTACCAATGTTAACAATCAAGCAACCGTTAACTCACTGTCTGTTTCTCTAGAGCTACTGTCTAAACTAATTAAATAAATCCATATAAATCTGAGAACCTTTAAAATCTTTTAATTCTCTATGAGCTCTGAATCTATCTGATTCTAACAATCTGATATTAGCATAACTGTGACTATGAAATCATGCCCAAGGGATCATCCTTTATAGACATTTGTGATTCCATATCTCCACAGAGTATGTAGCCGTCAACTGTTATAAATCTCATGAAGATTCAAGTTCTAAAGTATTTTTGATTGATTATCTAAAATATATCTTAAACTTTCAAGCTTTTCGTAAGACAGAAAACTCAATACCACACTTTGAAATTTCAAAGTTTACAACCAAAATTCTAATCTTTCCTTTAAATCCTTTATATGAATATAAAATTATAGCATATACATAAACTATTGTCAGAATCCATTCAAACAACTATATAAAATCAATACAACAAACATGGTCTTATGAGTTTCCTCAAAACAAGTTTCATGCTCTAAAATTAGGATTTCTAAAAAATGTAAATTAATAGTAATTTCAAATCCTTCTACAATAATCTCTAAAATCAAGCAATAAGTTGTATTTTCATAAAAATAACATCCCATACACAACATATAGATCATATATACGAACCCACTCACCTGGTGGAGTGGACAATGAAAGATCTACACTAACAGAGTTCCTTGGAGTAGGAACAACACCAATATCTAACATAGGAGCCATATTACTCTAGATTAAATTTTAGAAATCGCTAAATAACTTAGATTGGACTCTAATACCAAGGAAGAACTTCACCTCTTGGATAACATGGAGGAATAGCAAAACCAACCTCAAGAACAAAGTGGAAATGGAAGAAAATGCGAGGAAACATTAAAATCTTTTACCCTAAAGCTTTGGAAGTGAAAGGTTGGAGTTAGATTTAAGAAAATGAGGTGAGAAAGGGGTAGAGAGGTGAGGGTTTCATGTATTTGGGGGTGATGGTCATGTTTGGTGTTCTAAAACCTGAAATAGGGGTTTTATTAAAATTTTGACCGCTCTCACTAGAGAGCATAAAAATTGTCCCCTGTACCACCTTATTATTCTAGGATCACTGAAGCATTCGTTGAGTGCTGCAGTGTTCACCAAAATGATTTTTCTCAGATCTTTGAGCAATAATTCAAATATTGGTACGTATTCAGATAGCGTTTTCATTTATTTTATTTTTCATTAACTTTAAAATATAAATATAAATAAGGAAATACCTCCATTTGAATTCAAATAAAATATCACAAAAATCAAAATCTCAATAAATCAAACTCCAAATTTTGGGTTTTAGTTCAAATTCGGGAATTCTTACGATTTTATAAACTTGTAGGCTAAAAACGGAATGTTTAAAGGTTTCATAAAATTCATTAAAAACCACTCTTTAACTTATTTTTCTCTAGGGAACAATTATCGGGACTTTTGGTCCCAAGAATATGACTCTATCATATAGCTCTCTAAAGAAGTATAAGGTTCAAACTTAGTGGAATTCAGGACCCGAAATAACAGATAAGGGTAAATGGCGACCGTCTTAGTTCAAAAATATTTTCTAACATTTTTATTTAAAAGTAGGGTATTATAATTATTCGTTCAGTTGATTAAGTTCTCTTTGCATTATTAGACTATGACTTTACCTTTATTTTAGGAAATGTATATTTTACCTCACATCACATAACACCCCCATTAGTAAATGAGGCTCTTATTTTTCACTCCTATACATTTTAGGGCAAAAGAATTCACCTTCATTATAGCAAATTACCAATTTCCTATGTTGTTTGATAGCATGAATTACTAAAAAGAAAGGAAAGAAACATTGAAAGGACTTTGAGATAAGACAAAATCTATTCGATATCACCCATATAAGAGACTTGGTACATTACAATGTAAGGTAGAACAAACAGATTAATTTTAACCCAAAGATGACAAAGAAGAAACAGAAAACAGATAGCCATTTCTAGATGTAAAAAAGACATCAAATCAAAATGCTAAATTAAAAGGGAGCTTGTTTGATTGGTTGAGTTGGCAATTTCTTGTTGATTAAGAAATGTCGAACTAGCTGAAGAGCTTGCTTGGGAGTGAAAGTTGGGACCTCATGACCAGCACCTCTTATGGTCACATAAGTGAGCCCATCATATTCAATTGTCCATCCTCCCACCTGTAAATATCCAAAGCATATACCAAAAATATAATGCCAAGTAATTCGTAAGTTTACAACTAGAAATTGGAATAATAAAAGGGTTACAATAGCTACAAAATATTTAGCCTAAAGTTTCTAAATTCTAAAGAAGATTAAAACTTAGAGGAAGTTGTACATAATTTAGCATGACTTTAATTCCCCTAGAACAGCATGGTTTACCTGTCGGCTGGTATACCAGGGAGTCCAATCTTGAACAATACCAAGTCCTAGTTTTCTAAGTGTGTATCTTGTTGCAGTTACAGGAATTCTTCCATCGGTATCTCCACTACATAAATAAATAAATAACTAAAGGGAATTAAAAATGAAGAAATAAACATATAGGAATAGAATTGAAATAAACAAATCATGAAAACCAACATAGTAACACTATTCTTTATTTAATTTTTCCCTAGGATAAGTACTAAGTTCTACTGAGCAATTATGTTGTTATTGATTCACACAATCACATATCATTTTAGTAACACTTCAAAAAAAAATTATTTTAGTTTACTCTAGTTTTCAAAGACGGACTAATAAATATGCTGCAATTTTTACCTGTAAACCCATATGCGAATTCCACCAGCAATGAGCTTTTTGAGGACAGGAAGCATGGACTGTGGTGAGTCATTCCAAACCGAGATAATGTCGCTAAGGAAAAACAAAATGACAGCATCAATACATAATTTTCATTTAATTGACCAAAAAAAAATACAGATATTTTTTCCTTTTTTTCTTTTTTGGTATATAAGCATCAATACTTGTCTTATGCTATATCAACGTATTGCTTATATATGTATTAACATATACAATACAGATTAAAGTTTGGGTTGATGACATTTTCCAACATATTATATTGACAAAAAAAGCCAGGACGCAATCGATCATATAACAAACAGTGATACTATACAGTAGAATAGTTCGCCATAAAAAGCATTGTCAAGCAAATATGGCAAAATCTGATTGGAATAAGAGAAATCATGGTTCGAAAACAAACATGATGAAGTGTCTATTCCACATTTTACAACACAATTCGGACATATAAAGTTCTGACAAGTTTTCCTATAACAACTAATAATAGTGTTTTTTGTATGGGGTAAAATTGGAGTAGAAATGGGTACGAATGAGTTTTATATATAAAATTATATAGGAGTGTGTCATGAAATTTTTCACTCTATTTTTATCCCATACCAAGCATACCCTAACTTTATCAATAAATATCATATTTAGAAAAGGTGAGGTGGACCAAAACCTGCAGGGAGTCCATGCATAGGGAATTCTAGAGACATTGGCATGCAGTGCCTGTTGCACTTCTGGCCTATTTAGATACACTACAGTATAATCTGTTGAACAAGGATCATATCCAGCTAGTCTTTGATGCCACGCATGCTGTTAGGATGAAAAAAAAGGAGGCCAATACTGTTAAAAATGTGGTAATGTTAATTATTTCTTTATATTCATTACTTGACTAATGATTGATGTAATATATGTGGCAATATCAAATATATATATATATATATATATATATATATATATAATATCTGTGTGGAATTTTACTGTAAGACAGATTTAAAACAAAGTTAATTAACGAAATCTCACAAATTTTGAAAATGAATGAGGGGCTACGCCTTTGACTATAGGAGCTTCCCTGCTGGAGCTGTTGGTGACACTGAAACACCTTGGAGTGTACAAGCTATACATGTCAATGATTTTATACACAGCGAAATACTTGTTGAGTTCCACATTGCATTCATTTGTTAGATTGTCAAGGCTGAAATCGCATGTGGTTGTGATGTTATGGTACAGACCATCGGATATCACAGCATGATCCCATGCATAATCGATCATACCCTTTTGATCCGTTTCATCATCCAATAGTGCGTTTCCAATCTGCACACAAGTGGTGCCATTGTGTCAAATTAACATTTGTTTCAATTCCTTTCTTATGGGATTTTATTATTGATCATATGATTTTACATATATATAGAGCTTGATGAAAGAAGATTCACCATGAACCCTTTGAAGTTAATGTAGTCTTCCTTAGCAGGATTACGATTATTATCAAAAATGAGCTCGGAAAGCTGTGGAACATAGTGTCCTGAAATTTCAACATAGGCCAAATTTATTTGAAAAATGAAGTTCAAAATCATAAAATAAGTTCTATATTGTAATTCGTATATATACCTGCATAGCTTTCGCCTGCAATGTAGAACTTGTGTGATCTGAATTGTGGAAATCGCTTAAACCATTTGGTGATAAAGATGTGTGAATCCATAGCTAGCCATGGAAAACCAATTCACATTAAGAAAGGATTGACATTGACTGAGAGTAAGAAAAAAAGGGTATAAATCCTTAGATTGATTGCATAATTACCAGTAATTTTATCACCAAGCTGCCTTATATCACTGCTAGTGTTTGTGTAGGAGAATCCCACTCCAACAGGGGATTCCAGAAACAAAAGATTTGCAGCTGTAGAAATCAGAATGGTAAAGGACGAATAAGGATTATTGCATTCTTTAGCATAGTTTTTTGAAAATTGGCTCATAAATAACTATATATTGATATATTTTCGTAAAATTATATATTGTTTTTTATAATATAAATCATTATGAAGTTAAAGAAACTAATGCCATGTTGATAAATTATATCCTATTCTGGTGACAATGCCATAAAAGTTTTAACTGCTCAGATTTTGAAAATTGAAAATATTCATCATCGTAACCATTTACTAAACGAATCAACTACTACTGAGTTGAACAACCAAGTTTTTTGGTATGCTATGAGAGCCTGTGACAATCAAGTTTTAAGTTCACCAACCTTTGTTCCAAGAATAATGGTTCAACTTTAGCTTTGGTTCACTGCTGTTCTGGGGAAAGAAGGGTCCTAGCTCCTCTGCTTCTCCATAAGCAATTGAGGAACAACCAGGGCCTGAAAACATTATGCATTTTTTCATACACATTGGTTTCAGTAATGTACAATCTTATGCCACAGTAAGTTAAAGTTAGTATTGCTAATTGCAATCAGATACATATGAATGTACCAAACAAGGTGAATGAAACATTTATTTTAAAATGGAGAGAGTAGATTTTTCATTTACTTCTAATTATATACTAAGAGGCATACATTAAAGTTACTAGATCCGGAAGAATAAAGACTCCACAAGAAACATGGGCCATTTTCTGATCAAATTATAGTAGTACATTCACGTGCATATGGTTTTAGTCCAAGGAAATGATTCTAGAGGAACAAATTCAATAAAATAATTATAGGACTGGCCACTCAATTATGACTTCGAACTAGAATGATTTCAGTTTGCTGAGAGTTTGCAACTTTTAGATTGCTTACTCTTATCTAAAGTGACTTTTATTGTTACAAGATGAAATGCTGTTTTAGACTTCGAACTTGGAATGATTTCAGTTTGCTGAGAATTTGCAACTTTTAGATTGCGTACTCTTATCTAAAGTGACTTTTATTGTTACAAGATGAAATGCTGTTTGGGGCAAGTATTGGGTCTCCTCATGTGGTCAAACTTTTGATTTATTAATTAGCAAATAGTAATAATTTTGGTCCAGAGACTAATAAAATTCATCATCTAATTTTGGTTGGTCAAACTTCATTGAGTAATTTGACCAACAACCAAAAAAACTTCAATAGGTAATATTACTTGACACATGCTTTATGGGACATTGTACCGATATATTCTTATTTGCTATTAGATTGAATATGAATCCCACTTAATTTGAGTCTTATATCATATCCAATGATAATTGTAAATGTGTCAATATAGTGTTTCTTAAAGATTGAATGAAAATAAGAGTACTCAACTTTAATATGTGGCGACGTGGATCTTGTTCCTAGTTTCTTCATAATTTATGTTCTAGTTTGTGAATCAGAATATTAAAAAAAGAAACACAAGCTTTTTCTTGCTTTTTTTTTTTTTGGTTTTTTATGCGAGAATGAAAATTAAAATATAAGAAATTTTACTCAAAATATTGTTGATGTGGCTGTCTAGCGTATTTGTCTCTTGTCCTTGAGAGATTGTTATATAAATATAAATATAAATTTAAGTATGAAATTTAAGTTATATGAATATAAATTTAAGTATCAAATGTAAGTTTTGCCTTTGATAATGAAACTTTCTAAATTCCTATCATCAGAAATCGAACTTTAAACTAAGTATTTAGAGAGTATAATTAATTATCAACCGTATTAGGTCTTGTAGTTAAAAAAAAAAATACTTCAAACTCTATTTATCTATGTTTAAGCTTAAGATCCATAACCCTCTCATGATATACTTGGCCAATTTACCTTCATCAAAATCTTTATCTAGAAATTTATTATCTTTAGATATTGTCTCGTTTTTTTACTTTGGCAATCGTATTTTATCATTTAAAAATGATATCCATATAATTAATAATTGTTTTTAAATTTTTTTAAAAAAATTAAATGACAATTCGTACATGGAAAAATAATTTGTATATGGTATTTTGGTTGGTGATTTATGCTTATATAGGATAATGGGTAAATTTACTTGTATATGGTGTTTGTAGAATTCGCCTGTGACGGATTCTGTATTATTTTCATTTTTTTGAATCTGCCTTTGACGGATTCTGTGTTAACTTTTATTTTACACTTAATCTGACTTTAATTGAACATATTTGAATCCGCCTTTGACTGATTCGACACTGAAAAAAAATCATATTTTGAGATTTTTTTCTCAAAACACCATATTGGTGTAAATATACCACCAAAATTCCATATAAAAAAAAAAAGACCGTTCATACATGACGAGATAGGAAAGAAAATAAATGTTGGGACAGGAAAATTTTATCCCCAATCTTTTAGAACATATCCCTATCTTTCTCGCATCTGTCCTAATCTACTATGACGTCTCTGCTTAAATCATAAATGCAATAAAACAATAGATGTAATGTATAAACCAACTTTGAAAGTAACATTTAGCTTATAAAGGGCGATATTTTGAGGATAAAAGCTACATATGCAGATAGGATGTGAAAAATCAAAGTCAAACTAATAATAATGATTATTATGTGAAGCTCCTAAAGTTTTATAAATATTCCGACTCGTGATGTTACTGTTGCAAAAGAAAATCAATATACTTATTTTTCCATTTCATAATAACTATAAAAAAAATTAAATAACACATACATCAAAGAAAATAAAAAAAGCATCTCCGTAAAGGTAGATAGTTATATGAATTTATAAAATTTTCATTATCTATTTATTATTATTTATGTTGATAATTATATTGAGTATTTAATTAATATATTTATATTAAGAATATAAATAGATTAAAAAAATTAATAATATTTAAATATTATAAATGAATAGATTAAAAATTAAAAATTGAAAGTTATCATAAAACGTGGAAAGTAAAGGGAAAAGACAAAGGAGCTTACGTAATGATTTAAAGTTCCAAAATTGATTTAATCATCGATTCCATGGATATCGACTTTCACAAGATTTGATGAACTTCCATAGAGTCAATCATTACGGGTTTGTTTGACAACTTTCATGAAGATATAGAAGTTACACACTGACACCTACATACTCCCGTGCATGGTGCCAAGTTCCCATTCTTTTTACTTTATCATTAATTATATATATACTCAGAAGTATCATAACATGAAAGCAAAAATGCGAGTTTTCTAGTAAACATTACGGCTGTTTTGGTTTTTAATTTAAAGTTTTCAGTTTTTATTTTTAATTTTATTAAAAAATATAAAAAATTATAATTTTTAATTTTTTTATAATTTTTTAAAAAATAAAAATAAAAATTAAAAATTGAAAGCAGTCTCCTAATTTTTCGAAATGTTTAGGGAAAACAAAAGAGTTGCTGAGCTTAACTAAGGTGACAAAAATAAATACAGCCAATGGCACGGGATGATCATGGGGCATAGGGGCAGCTGCCCGCCAAAGTACTTTTTTACTATATATAAATATATATGATGTTACCCCAAAAATATATTATATAATCATATTTAATTATTGTAATTATTAGGGAACAAATATATTTTAAGGATAAATCTATAATTTAATTCCTCAAAGACTTTTGTTTAAATACGTTAACCCTTAAAAAAAATTAAACACATACTTTTTTGGTGTGCAAACACATATATACTTTAATCCTCAAAATATTTCACATTATAATATATTAATATCTGAATAAGAAATTCATATAAATATTGATAATTAAAATATTGAATGCATATACTTTTATTCTCAAAAGATTTCATATAATAACATATTAATTTCTTAACAGAAAAAACATATAAAGATTAGTACATAAAAAAAATGATCTATTAGAATCCAGTTTGATTAAGGACCAAAAATATGTTAAAAGTTGAATATATCAATGATTGATAGTCTGATATGTTGAAAATCAATATTTCACAATACCAAAAAAATTAATATTTTAGGAATTAATGTGCATATAGTTTTCCTATTATAGAGATTGATGTATTTGACATTAAAAAAAATTAGGATTAAAGTGTATGAATTTAATCTTTTAGGAATTAAAGTATTAAAAAAATTTTAGGGACCTAATTATAGATATATACTCTATATTTTATAAGAGATAAAAAAAGTCAATTAATATATAATAAGTTTAAGGATTTTTTAAACCATTATTTCACTCATTTTTCCCTCGTCTATACACCCTTCTCAAGAGTCAAAACAAAGAAATTAAATACCATAATTTTTTTTCCTCTTTTTCGAGTTTTACCTTATTCTCCCTAATTTTTCAATCATTTTTCACCAGCAGTTATGCATGTATATATTAGAATATATTGAATCCTTTGTACGTATGTTTTAATCCTGATCGTAACTTCTGTTTTTTTTTTTTTTTGGTATGATTACAAACAATGTCTCGATATAATGCCAAAATGGTAAATTTTAATTTATGCTCTTCATTCGTTAATTGAGTTTTGGACCATTTTTTCTTCTGGCGTTGCTGATCAAAAGTTTTTCCTTCTTTTAGCCTTTATGTTCCTATCAGCAGCTAGAAAAAAGGTGGGTCTTCACTTCGGTTCAAAGCAATAGTTATTACTTCTTTCAAATTTCATTATGGCTGTTTAAGCTGAAAGTTGAAGCCACTGACTAAATTTGGTCAAATTTCCACCAGCATGGCTACTTGACCTTATTGAATGACTCCTATTTTTTATAATGTTTTAGTTGAACTTGGCCACTGCATCTGCAACCTTCATCTTGAACCTTTTGGCTTATTTTTCTTTTTGTATTTTTGTTTGTTATTGCAATTCTATTGGGTAAGCTTAACTAAGGAACCAACATGGCTAAATGGTCTCTTCTTCTTTCTTTTTTGTTTTTTTAACAAAATCAATTCCATAAACACAGAGGGAAACACGTGTTATCTATATTAATCAAGTAGACTATGAAAGAAACAACTCATCGATCATAACAATATGAACTTAGTTCCTAATAGGACGTGGCAAATTTGCCGCCTTTGCTTACTTACGTTACGTATAACTGCTTTTTTCTCGTAGCATTTAATTTATACAAGTAGAAAAGTCCATTTTCCTCTCATACAATAATGCCAAAGACTGTTGGTATTATGAAAATTCGTTACTTTGTGAGTTCTGGCTTTAGCTTCAGTGATATCAGTTTGGATAACTAAGTGGTAGCTCTAATATGCAATATGATAATATTTACCATTACTTTTTTCATAAGGTAAATGTGGGAGTTAACGTGTGTGATAACAATGCTGTGTGTGCTTAGCAGCTGGTTCTTTCCTTTATTTTTTGTTATCTTCTTCTAATTAAACTAAGGGATGCTGCTAGAGTTTGTGTTTAATTAATCTAGGCTTTTATAATATGTGAATATATACACAAATAATGGAGTGGTGCATGGCTCGCAGGACACAAATAATGTAGTTAGACATTGTCGAAACGATGTTATTCATATATGAATATATATATTATAGTATGTTAACATCAATTGTCACAATCATTCATAATTAAAATTGTTAAAAATGGGAATGGTTAATTCAATAATGAATTCTAATACAGAGAAAATTAAATTTAATTACCATGCTATGTAAAGATTTATGTAAGTTAACATTATATAATTAATCAAGCTATAGGATCCATAGAACAGATCAATGCGTGTAGAATTACACGACCATGAATACTAAATATAAACATAACAAAAAGAGACACAAGCTCTTGACTCCACACATCACCACTAAATATTATGTGTTTTATTACCTTCTATATAATATTCACTACCTTTCATAATATTAGTTGTTTTGGACAAATTGATTTATTGAAAGTTAATATATCTGGCTGCAACTGAAAAATCAATGTATCTTACTATAATTTGTGATAGATATATTGATTTTTCAATAAATTAATTTGTCCAAAATGACTAATTAATATCAAGGAATAGACGGAGCCTTATATATATATTGTGGATTGAACTATAGCTGAGGAGTTGGTAACATACCTCCATTGAGCCATAGAAGAACAGGTTTTTCTGCTGGTTTCTCGGTTGACTCAAAGAACCAATAGAAGAGTGCTCTTCCATGGGTTTCATTGACTGTGATATAGCCTGCATATTGCTTGAAGTTCACCTCAGGCTGCCCTGGTAGTCTATACACTCTATCCGCTTCTTGCTCTGCTAGCACCTCCCTGCTAATGTAACCACCACTTGCTGAAAGCCTTGACACGCCTAAAGTTAATTCATTGGCAAAACACAACACAAGAAGCAAAACGTGTATAAGAGTATTGAAACTAACTGAACACGAGGCCATTTGATCGATATAATGGAAACAAGACACTATGGCTCTCTATCCACGAATGGCTTGCGTGGGGCTTTGGTTTAAATAATGAGAGGCGTGGATAAACAGCTTAGAGTCATGTGTAGTTTAGCTACTGTTGCTTTTATGAAACAAAGCTTTCTTGTTTCCCTAAGCAATTGGCCTCTCCCAATTGGAAGCATATGCTGCGAGAGAGTGTTTGGATGGTATGGACTATATATACTACACAAATAGGAAATTGCATTGTATATATATATATATATATTCACCATCATTGCTTTTGGTACAAAACAAGATGGACTTTTTCAAATCCATCTTGTGTTGGACATCGAATTTATGATGATCCAAGGGCCATGATTTGCGGACACGTCAATTGCTTTGAGTTGATATGTTTGAAAATTCTCCTGAGGAGCAATAACCATGGATCTCATGGTCCTCAGTCACATGAGTATCTCATGTTATCTGGTACACAAAATTAGAAGTGATAGATTAATATACAAATAATACTGCATAGCTAAAATTTTCGGCTAAAACTGTTGTTAGACTTTATCAAGATTCAAGAATAGCAGTTGGGTTACTATGTTAAAGGAGTGAAAAAGATTTACTCATCCATCCAATGACGCTAATAATATTTCGACATTTTAATTTGTTTGTTAATTATAAACAAAAATGGGTTCTCACTATTACAAAATTTATACCTTTTGTCTTTGATGACGTACTACCTTAGTATTAGTGAGGAAATAGGATCTTGCTCTATCACCACATATGCTCTATCTATATTAATTATGAATCTTGGTCTCCACGTACTAATTATGAACCTTGGAACTCAGAGATATATCACACTCATTAGAAGAAAAGGGAAAGTGAGACCACAAAATTGTCCATAGCTAGCTAGTTTGGCCAAGCACTAAAAATTAAGATTGTTGGCTGGTGTGTGTGGCTGGCGCTGAATGCTGATAACCTTATTAGAGCCAGAGTATAGAAGATTCTATCCAGATTTGTCTGCCGGCTTCATGGAATTGAAGCATCTTTGAATGATTAGTAACTTGTAGTGCACAAGCCAGCTTGGAACGGCAATTGGGTGAAAGGACGAAGTGAGGCAAAATAATCAACATAAAGTAATGTATGGCAGATCAACTGTACGAGATACGGCAATGCCCTAACTTGTAACTCAAACTTTGTCTAACTTTGGCGTTCTAAATTATGTAGGGTACGTAAGATTGAAAAGATAAGTCATAGGAACTAGGAAGTGAGGGGAAAAAAAATTGCCATGGGTTAATTCATCTAATCTACCTTCCACTTATATATCGTCATGACTTAGATTCAATTATTAAGTTTTTCTATTGATGAAGGTGGATGATCTCAATGAACTCAGAGATATGACCTAATCCTGTAATGGAATGAGTTTTTTCTGTTAACCTAAACTTGTTGGCAACTAGTATTTGGTATTTTTCTTTTTTTTTTTTGGGGGTCAGTTTTAGTATTTGTTCTTTTTTGTTGGTCAGTTTTAGTATAATAGTATTTGTTCTGATGTTAATCATGTAGATAATTGTCAAGAGTATGTCTTCAACTCTCTTTTCGGTGAACAAGAATCCCTCTCTTGTCTGGAGGTCTAAAAGGCCCATTTTGATGATAGTGGATCAGCCCAAATTGGACTGTCAGATCCAATCCAAGTAACAAAAATATGAATTGCTTACCAAAAAAAAAACAAAAATATTAATTTGAAAAAAAAGAAAATAAATTCCCTGCGGTATTATTTCCCGCCACTTCCCGCGAAAAAAAATCCCAATTTATTTACACAACCCAGTCCCTGTGGAGCGTGAGAGAGAGAGAGGGAGAGAGAGATGCAGCAGGGTCAGGGTCAGGGAACAGCAACAGGTTGTTACAAGTGCGGCAGGCCAGGCCATTGGTCTCGCGACTGCCCTTTCTCCGCACCAAATCCAAATTCTAATTCCTCCACCGATCCCAATCCTTCTTCTTCTTTCAAGCCTTCGGCAGTCGCCGGATCATCCGCCGCCGCCGAGAAGCCCAAGAAGCTCCCGAGGGCGAGGCCCAAGCTTACACCGGAGCTCCTCCTCTCCGACGACGGCCTCGGTTACGTCCTCCGCTACTTCCCTCGCGAGTTCAAATACCGTGGTCGCGGCCACGAGGTAAATCCATCTCCTCCTTCGCAATCTTCATTTTTCTGTAATAATTTACCAGATCTCATTTATCATCTTCATTGTTGTGGTGTATTGAACAATTTGTTATGAATACGGTGCTTTTTATTTTTCTCCACACGTTAGGTTCGTGATTTGGGGAATCTGCTTCGCTTATACTCCGAATGGCACTCTCGCTTGCTCCCTTATTACTCTTTCAATGAGTTTATTCACAAAGTAGAGAAAGTTGCTGCCACTAAGCGTGTCAAGGTATTGTTGATCCTCTACCTATTTCCTCAAAGCATGATGATGATGATGCGTGGAGTGTATGTGCTGTATTTTAATTTGATGGTAGGTCAATATGACTGTTGAATTGTGCATAATTTCCCTTATGACCGCGACCAAGCACTCATGTGAACTTTTCTTCTGTTTGAGTACAGTGGGTGATATAATATGATTAGGGACCTAACACATTGCTGAGTACAAATATTACAGTTAACATGTAAGGACTTGGGCTTCAAATTCGATTGTTCTCTCTGAATTAATTAAAAAAAAAAATCAAATTTAAGGTTAATGGTCTGCGCTGCCATTGTAACCAAAGATCCCCCTCTAAAAATGGAACAAATTATCATGGCTACGTGCTCATCGACTAGAAGCAGTTCCTTAATTAATGTTGTATATTCCTATTTTAGCTTTAGGCATGAAGGGAGGGCTAGACTTCTCTCGAATCCATGAGTAGTCGTACGACTTCTATGTTTGCAGAACTGTTTTCTATAGAAGACTTCCGGTTAATGCTTGTTTTTTATATTCAATCGGTACATGCATGATACGAACATATGAAGTGTTCCATTTCTTCCACTGTTTCTACATGCTTTTGTCTCCCTTTCTCTCCTCTCCCTTTCTCTCCTCTCTCTCTCTCTCTCTCTCTCTCTCTGTGTATGAAGTGTTTGCCTGTTTTTGTTGGTGCACACTTCCAAGTAACTAGATTGTTACTGACTCTCACCATTTTCTTTTTGCACTTTAACTAGACATGCCTTAGAGAATTGAGAGAAAGAGTCGCAAGTGGTGGAGATCCAACAAAACTGCGTGAACCACCAGTTGTTCATGACATTCCTGATGATAAGCGAGGTGTGTTCTTTGCAATTAAGGTCTCAAGATGCATTGGTTTCATTTTTATTGACTATTTTTTTCTTGGATCTTGTGAAGTCTTATAGTCACATCGATATGCATATTTTCATTGTTCTCAGTTAGGAACAATTATCTACTCAACTACTTAATGGTGTTCAAAGAGTGATTATTGAGTAGAACTTATAGGCTTAATTAACCACCTCACTGTTTGTTGTTCGGAAAGTTTCCCTTTCTTAAACTATATGTATATCTTAAATGTTAAATTACATTGGAGAGGTAGGGATTGACAATTTGATTCTTGGAGTTCATAGACCAATCCTAGGTAGGATGTCAATTTTAGCAAACTTTGATGGGTTTTTTTTTTTTCAAATAGGTTAGCTACCTTATTCAATATAATTCACCAGAACATTATTGTGATAATTTGTCTATAACAATTATTAGGTTTTATTTATTTATTTTATTTACATTCTGCAGAAGACGGTGAAGCAAGCCATCAAGAAAGAGATTTGTTTTTAGAACCTCAAAGTGTTAATGACATTCAAGAAGACATGCTCAATGATATATATGATAAATCTACAGAAGTAAGTTTTGATTTTTTTTTTTTTTTTTTCAAGAACCCCCAAATTTGATATGTTCTGTGTATTTCTGATAACCCATTTTAATGATTTGCTTGGTGAAGTAAATCCACTGAGGTGAAACAAATGTCAACTTTATATTTTAAGGATACCGGTTCTCACAAAGTTGCAAGATTGTGAGCAATCCAAATTGTTGAGAAAAAAATATTAGTTCGGTTCTGTTGTTATTCTTATCTAGTAGCATACAGATAAAAAGTGAGAAGAGTGATATAAGGATGCGAGAGTAACAGCTCTGGTTTTATCAGAGACTACTCGAACATCTGGTTATATTCATCTCATCCTTTATTTTCTTTATGCCTCTGGTTTCTCCTTATTTCTGCCTTTATTAAGAAGTCAGATGCGTAACTTTTCAATTAAACCAAATGGTTATAAGAAAAATTGTAAGCAAGGAGTTGTTGCCAAATTGTTAACTGAGGAATCACCTTGCCCTCTTATAACAGGAACCTTCTCAGTCCACGCACAATGTGATTGGTGGAAGCACGGTTTCCAAAAGTAGCGCAACTGAAGAGGCATCAAATGAAGTCCCAAATAAGGGGGCCAGCATGCCCGGCAAAGCTGAGATAACAGAAGAGCAGAGAGCTCGTATGGAAGCAAATAGGCTGAAGGCACTAGAAAGGCGTGCTGCTCGAGCCGCCTTATCACAGGCCTCCTAAATTCAATCTCAGCTGTAAATTAAACCGTTGAACCTTATATTGGGGGACACCCAACAGAAAAAACGGGGGAGTTGGAGAGAGAAGTTGCTTAGAGGAAAAAAATGGCAGGTTCCATATATTTTTGTATCTTGGGTGTCTCGAATTTTGTGGGGCTAAAATAACACTCTTGTTTTTGTTGTTTCTTACTACTGGTTTTGTTGACCTTAATTTCCTATGAATTGCATAGTTGGTTTCTGATGGTCTAGCGAATATGAATGTCATACGTGATGCTTGTGAACATGGAAAATTGGCTTATAATAACAGTAAAGTGTATTGGTGTTGATTTTAGTTTTCAAGACGGCTTATTCGTTCACTTGCTTGGTCGCTTCCTCTCTGTAGACTGCTTGATAGACTACCACTGCAAAACAAGCTGAGAATATAATTTCATAGATCTTGGCAATTAATACAGTGATACACAAAATAATTGAATTAGGTGTGGAAGTGAATCTTTCGGGGCTTATCATTAATGTTGACATGAGATTGCACATATCTTAAAGAAGATAATTGGAAAATGATTAGAGATAACAGGTCTTGGGAAGAAAATTTGATTAGTGGGTTTTGACATTTTAGACTTTGTTTGGGAACTCCGCTTGTAATAAATCTTTCACTACGAAGTCGGTTAAACTTGGCGGCAGCTTTTGGCTGCTGAAACTGAAACATTGCCCACGTGTACGTATTTTATTTTATTTTTTCTGAATTTAAATATTGAAATTCATATGTATGCGTATTTCAAAATATTATTAAATTGACTTCAATCTATATAGTCTATCATGCATAAAAATGTTCATTACCCGTCCATTGTACGGGTTAATGCACTGGTTCTTACTGCATAGAATAAAATCCAAAGAATGAAGCCCAATACAGCATCTATGAGAGAACACAGAAAGGAAAAAAAAAATGCCTTCATAAGGTCACCATAGTAAACAAAGGGGTACTGAATTTCTACTTGGCTCCTGAAAGTCATTGGCTAGGTCCATCTTTTCATTTCCTATTCTTCATCCACTGCATCATACCATGCTGGCCACCTCTTAGAGTTGCTAAGCCTGTAGTTCAGGAAGAGTTCCTCATCTTGAAGTGCCCTAGTTGCTACCAAAACAACAGTTTTCAAAGTAGGGCCATGTGATTCACTGCTTGACACTCCAGATTTGAACCAAAAGCTGCCTAATCCCTTCATATTTACTTCTTCATTTCCAAATAATATATTAGGAACGTAAGCTCTCATGCTGGTTTCAGTTAATGGAAAGTCATAAGGGCAAACCATGACATTTGGAAGCACCCCTTTTGCAGGGTGATTAGCAAAATGAGCTAAGGCTAATGGGTTCCTACGCTCAATTACATTATCACTATCATCTACTTGGGAGCCTTCCAAAGGCGTATTCAGGCTGTCTGAACCTCTCTCGGCTCCTTGCATATCAGGCTTGTTTTCTACCATTTTTCGACCATCCCACAGTTCTTGCTCATCACCTCCAGAACCCCAAGGTTGTGCGTCAATGACAGTCCCATCATATCTTGTAATCAAATAAGGGTTCTGCTCATCGAGGTACCCAGGAATATAACGATAATAAGCTGGAGAGTAGACCACACCAGGATAAAAGGCCATCACAGCACCAACATCTACGGCACCATCTAAAAATAGACCTTGGCCAGCATCCTTGTGAGATATTTGGGAAGGTTTAACATTAAGTGTGTAGCCAACTTGATCCTTTAGTTTCTGAGAAGCTTCAGCTAAGCTTAGCGATCTTCGTTTAGGGACAACTGCACAAAATGCACATCAGTGGTGAATGAAACAGGCGAAAGGTAGAAAACTCCTTGATAATAAGAAAATTATGAATAAATAATATTGGTAAATTCATTCCTAATAGATTAGGCTATTTTTCTATACCACCATGGACCAAATGGAAGAGGGACAGTATGGTATGACTATGTGATCAGTAAAATAATGCAAAATTGCAAGAAAAAAAAATAAAACATAAAATTCTCACCAGGATTGTTAGAAGGTGGGTCACTCCTACCCACAGTAACACTAAGCCCGCCACAGTGAGGCAAGGCATTTGCTTGTTGAGATAACTCAGGGCAGGCATTCACCACTTTTTCATTTGGAAGAAGAACTTCATCCATGAACTTGCAAAATGCTTTAATTTGAGAATGAACATTTTCTTGTACTTGCATCTGTTGAACAGCTACAGTGGCTTTATTGGCCATTTCAATAATCTCTTCTGCATCTGCTTCATCAGCATTCTTCCCCAACAGATTGTAGCTGGATATTTAAGTCTTTTGCATGAGCAAAATATGTCAAGATGTTAAAATAGGACAACCCCCATTGATTGTCGATATCAGAAGAAACATTCATCATCAATTTATCATTCTTAAAAATAGGAAGATTAATAAAAGCTGTTCAAGTAGGACAATTATGAGAGAAGGAAATTCTGAGTTTGATTTTATAAAAATTATTGGCTCACGCACAAGACAAAGTAGACAGCAAAAGGTTCCATCAACATGCCAGAAGGAACTTCAAGAAAATAAGAGGTTTATTATTATTATTTTTTTTTAAAAGAATGGAAATAAAGTAACTCCTAATTCATGACTCATAATTAGTGCACAGTTACTATTCACTATTACACAGTACACAGACAAGAGAAAAACACTGACCTTGTATAAAGGAACAAACGGTTAATGTCAGCTTCAAATTGTAGTTGACTTGGATCTCTAGCAAAAACAGGATTTTTTGCCAGGGTTTTTACAGCCTGAAAACAAAGTCAGTCTGAGATTTTTGGAGTAAGTTTCACAGGATGCATAACAAGTAAACTGCAGTTAGCAGAAGACTATGGAGAATTCAAAAATTAATACACCACACTTCAGTCAAGCAAGTATTGAGACATTCCTTCTACTCTAGAGCATGGATATGCCCAACATCCACACACAACAGCATTCCCTATCACACTGTTATAGAACCTTTAGTATAAAAGTTTTACATACTTACTGTATGGTCATGAAACAACAGAAAAGATGAAGAATATAACAGAAGATGAGGTATAAAAATTATTAGACTTTCTATGTACTTCAAGCCTAATAGGAGTAGAAAAGTACTGCAAATAATATAGGCACATTGAAAATTTTCAAGTCCAGTGGATTCTGTTATCCTGGCCAGACAATGAAAATATATTATGTTCTGAATGAACTTTGGTCACTAATTCTAGAAGACATAGTCATTCATAATGGCATCAAGATTTACACATACTATTTTACTCTATATTTTTAATTTATACATATTTTGGCCTATTCACAAGCAAAGATAATTAAGTTTCAATCATGAGATAAGGGGATACCTCTTGAAATTTCTGAAATAAGAAAGCCATCGGTGATTGGTGAAAACAAAGCTTCTATTCAAACCCAAACGAACTTTTTATGCAACTAAAGTTCTAGTGCTGGCAATATACTGCCAAGGAAAAGAATGGCCCAACATCAGTTATAAAGTAGCCTCTTGAATTCGTTAACATGTGACATCTACAGAAAATTAAAGTGGGCCATATAATCACAAACACTCACACACACGTGCACACATGATTAATGATGGAAGAACTTGAGCTAAGAGAGAAAGTAATCAACAGAAATATAAAGGCACAAATTAACAGCTTGTTATACTTGCAGCCCGGCATTTCCCTAAACATCTTCTTGGGAGGGAAGCTATCAACATTGCCTCCTTCATAACCTTTCGCCTCTCAATTTCATTGGGCTGCCACTTGCCTGCTGCTGTTTTGCTGCAGATCAACCCTTTTCACTGCTGAAATTGTTGATCCATCAACAATAACCCATCTTCTCCTCGCAATTGACAACTCCCCCAAACCCACAACACAAATCCAACCAGAATCATGGCATATCAAAGTCAGACCACCTAGAGAAACTAAACAACTGAGCACTTGCTCTTTATAATAGAGGCTCCAGGAGCAAAATCGCCTGAAAAGAACTTACGAACAATGGTTGTCAATTGCTTATTTTAATTGAGCAAGTGGCTAATCCTAAATCCTCACCCCCAAATCCGGACACTCATCCTCACCTCCCCACCATTTCCCTCGTCTTGTCAACCCATCATGTTTCGAATTTGTTCTAATTCCTCATAAAAATGAAATGGGGGCATGCATTCAACAATTCACACTCGTGAAGAGCTAGCTATAAATATAGATAAATCTCAGTATTCATCGCTCTGAAATATCATCATTTAAAAGCAGCTCTTTGACCTTTTTACCGAGTATATTATAAATAAATACTGCGTCAACGAGCACCAGCAAAAGGCATAGAACTGTTGTAGCAGCACCTAGTGGGTTTAGATTAGATATAAAGGGAAAACCAAACCACAAATGAACAAGTAGATTAACAGTTCAACATTACGCAACAATAACAACAACACTTAGTTGATTACATACATACATGTATTTAAGAAGAAGAGATGATTAGTATACATATATTGAGATGTGAAAAGAGTGAACCTTTGTTTGAAAGCAGCAAAGAGCTCAGCTCAGGGGAACAATCACTACCGTCGCCTCGCCGCCCCACACGGCGAAGGTAGGAGGAGAGATTGGAGCAGTGGCGTGGCAGCACTATCAAGTGATGAACACTAGGTGCTGGGCCTATGTTTAACGATGTTTGTTTGTTTGCGTTTTTTTTTTTATTGGGCCCTTCGTTCTGTACGCAGTTTCGGCCGCGTTTGGAAGTTTCTACTTTTTTTACTTACGACCCATAAGAAAATTTAGTAAATTTCTTGATAAAAAAAAGAAAAAAAAAGGAAGAAGAAATTCAGAAATTTTGATTTGATCCTTATAAAATAAAAAAATTATTTGACCTGAAAAATAAATAAACAAATCAAGTATGGGGTCAACAACCTTCTATCAATAGTTTGCGTAAGCCCAATCAAATGATATAAAAATAGATAATCATTCATTTTCTCATTTTATCGTAATGTTTATTATATCTAAATTTAGAATAAACTCTCAATTTGGACCTCTATTTAAATAATGATGGACAAATTAATCCTTAAAAAAAATCATTCTTAGCCCTTCATGGTTAAAATAGGACAAATTAATCTCTACTAATTTATTAAAATAGATCAAATTGGTCTTTGAAAAAAGTGCAAATAAGGCAAATAAATCTATTGAAATATTGAGAAGATAATGATTTACCCTATATTTTTAATCATGAGGGATTAAAATGATATTTCTTTTGTTGAAAGACTAATTTGTCTTGCGTTATTTTTATGGAGGACCAAATTGGAGATTTACTCATAAATCTATGTATATTAATGGAAGGAATTATGCTATAACAAAAATAACCTAAAAAAATGCGGTAAACGGAACATTTATACTAAGCAACTTTTCATTTTTTATTTATTTTTTGATAGTTATAGCAGGATAACGGAACATTTGATAGTTAAAAACACTTCTATGAAAAAAGGAGTAAGAGATCAGACTACAAAACGAGAACAAGAAAAACAAAACTATGAAACAATATGAAAGAAAAAGTTGTCAGCAACTCATTCAGTCATTTGCGAGTTAGATAAAACAATTATAAAATTAAGGCATATATGAATGTGAATAAATGTGTAAGCGTGAGCTGATGTCCATATGGATCAGTTACTACTGAAGGGAAAGATTTAGCAAACATATGCCGTAATGATATAGTACAAGATGAAAAACGCATTAGGTCCAACCTTTCTAACAACCAACGGCTTCTCTATGTTAAAAAATGAAAAATAAGAAATATGAATGATAAACGTTGTTTTTTTTTTTTCAAGCATGAAAATTAATTGCTTTCTAGTTATAACCACCAGCTTAATCTACATTTTTACATATGAAAAAGGAGATTCATCCTGAAAAAAATACCGTGTGGAATGAAGAAAGAGTCACAATAAACATAAAAGAACATTGATGAGTAGTCCAATTCAAGTTAAAGCCCAAAGTAATGCACTTAAGCCCAACACTATGTATGTTATCCTCAGTCGTTAATTAAAACGTAATCGTCCAATGCAAAAATGTCAACAATTAACTCCGAAGTGAGGCAATTCAACCGTACGTGATTAATTGACAAGGTATATCGTAATGACAAAGTAATTTTAGAGTTCCAAATAATTTATCCAAGTAAACAAAATCAATGGATTCATATGGCCTTTTTATTTGAAGGGAATTATTTTGGTACATGTCAAGAGAGCATTAATACAGCTAGAAGCGAGAAGCTGGCAAGGTTTGAGAATGGAGGAAATGGGTGAGGAGAAGAAGGGATTGCTGCGGTGCAAAGACTGGAACCTGGTGGCCAGCACCTCTAATGGTGGCAAATGTGAGGCCACCCTCATACACCTCCATCCACCCTGCCACTTGACGATTGCTAAACCAAGCTCTCCACTCTTCCTTTATCTTCAAACCCATCTTGTTTATGCCGTATCTTGTTGATGTCACCGGAACTCTACCATCTGTGTCCCCACTGCATGTATACATGTAGTGTGAAGTTTTATAATTAAACATGCATGCACATCATTTGGTTTAATTTCTAGTGATGAATGTATATTGTATAAGATATAGTAATTAATAATGTGTGCTTTTATTTGTAAGACTTTATAATTACTGGTTAGTTGAGTCAAATACATATTACAACAACACTTTGATTGGATGTATGTTGAATATATTTATTTTACATTGAGAGCGTATTTAAATTAAACTCTTTAATAATACTTGTACATGATTTTCCATCATAAATTGCATAGTCTGCATGTTTTCTCAAAAAGACAAATTAACTAGTACAAGCAACTAAAATTCTCAATTATATATGTATATGTGATTCTTCAAGTATTTTGATGATGCCTAACAAATTTATATACAATTACTAGTAGTATTTGGTACTGCAACTCAAATTCAACATGTCCTGTGAGTTAGAAGGTGTTTGGAGTACCTGTAGATCCAAATGCGTAAACCGGCATGTAAGAGCTTCTGAATAGTTGGCAGAACTGTGTTTGGTGAGTCATTCCATTTCCGAATAACATCGCTTCAAAAAACATTACAGCATGTCAAAGCACAAATTCCTGATAATTTAATAGCGTTACAAAGATTATACATGTATGAAAAATCAGATTAAACATCCGTAATACTAGAAGAAAACTTTTTTTGTTGGATTTACTCCTATGTACCAAGGGCTATATATGTTTTTGAGTTTAAATTTTGGAAGGGAAGAGAGGGAAAAAGGTTTGCACAACTAGCCCTTCCTTCTCCCCTCTCTTCTTTTTCTTCCAATATTCAAACCCAGAAATATATCAAAAATTTTCAACATAAAGTTCATCTTATAAGCGACACATGCAAACGCCTATATAAGCGAACTCTCAAGTGAAAACACATTTCATATAGCACCTGAGGCCTAAACAATGCATTCACCAGTTACGAAAATCACACGGGACAAAAAACTATTGCATACAAAACATCCACATCTAGGTCTGAATCTTCAATTTGTGGGAATCGATGGCCCCCAAATCTATCAATCTTCATTATTTATTACATATGAAATCAATGTATTTGGTAGGAGCCAAAAATAATGAAAGAACCAGATAATAAGCAGGCTGGTCACCACATCTTATCAAAATTCTTAAGGTAACAGATTTATAGGTCTTCCATGTCATATACTTTTCACTTAGTTTATTAATTCATAATCAATATTGAACTTCATTTTTCACACTTGAGACTTCAACACAATATAGTAACCACTATATTATATAATTGAATTGTTTTAACTTCTCACGATGAATATAGTGAATTTATCTGTGAAAAATGAGTACCTGCAAAGGGTATAGGGATATGACAAGTTGGTGATATTGGCATGTAGGGCCTTTTGTACATCCTTATTATTGAAATATTTGGCAACATAATCCTCTGTACACGGATCGTATCCTGATGGTAGCGTATGCCACAGGTCCTGAAATTCAACACACAAATACAAAAACATACATACAGCAATATTTATTACGCTCAGTGTTATGTTCTTAGCATGATATCAGTTAGTATAGTAGCTTTCCAACTTTTTTCCTATTAACTTCCCCAACCAACCTACTGCAAATATAGTAAAATTAGTACATGATATATCACATCCTCAAAGATTTCAAAGGAAAACTACTTATTAAAAGAGAGTACCCTTGCTTTTAACAAATAAAATAACAATTACTAAGCCTTATCTTATTAGGTATAATTAACTACATAAATCAAACAATGTGCATGAGTGAAAAACACTCGGAATTATGTGTATGAGTTGTTATAGTATAAAATTTATCATGTGTTTTTGCCCATCTCCTTAAATTTTAGGAGAGATGGTTTGTAACATATATAGTATGAAAATCACTATAACTAAGAGGCAAGGGTTTCAATCATTATTAGCTCTCATTATGATAAATTATTCACGTTTTAAGAGCAAAAGAAACATTTGTGTGAATGAGTGTGCTAGAGTATAACATCATTTGTGTGCCTCTGTATATCAGGTTAAGTTTTTTATAGAGATTATTCAAGATATATGTATGAATGAAAGTGTTTTCAAATTATTATAATAAAAATGGAAGACCTTTTTATTTTTTCATTTTTTCTTTATGTTGATGATGAAGGACTTACGTACATGTCGCGTGAGAAGACGAGGGGCAACGACAAGTTTGGCTGAAAGTAGATTTTGATGGTCATTGAGGCAAATGGGTGAGTAAATGCTATATATGTCAATCTCAGAGTAAGCTCCCAAAAATCCTGCAAGATTGACATCGCAAGCCTTTGTTTGGTTTTCTGCACTAAAGTCACAATTTTTTGTTATGCCATGGTATACTTGGTCTGAGATGATGGCGTGGCTCCAAGCATAATCAACCATGCCATTTACATCTGTAAGATCATTAATGACGGCATTTCCCATCTGAAATTTTGTGCCAAAAACTTCATCGGTTAATCGAGTGCTATATATGTCTCTGTAATTATGGTAATGTAAATGGTAGATTACTGCTATTTTTTATGTTGATATTAGGAACCTAGAATCTTTTTATATAGAGTGGGATGATAGATAGTCTTGGTTACCATGAACCCCTTGAGATTTATGTGAAAGCCCTTTTTGGTGTCTTTGTTTCCTTCATGGATGAGCTCAGCGAGCTGTGGAACATAATGGCCTATGATTTCAAACGTACGTAAATGTGCATCAGAATACGGCATACTGATTCTTCACAAATAATTTGTTAAAACAAGGAAGAAAGGAAGGCATTAAACCAAGAACAAATGGAATAAATGAATGACTAATTTGTTTTTTTTTTGTTACAATTTAATTTTAATACATTGCAAGTGTAAAAAAATTTACACACGGTCATGTAATTATATAATGGTACATTAGGAATTATGATTAATCCAATTTTTATTTCGCTATTTGAAAAGTTA
Source organism: Dalbergia cultrata (assembly GCA_031216105.1). Taxonomy (NCBI): domain Eukaryota; kingdom Viridiplantae; phylum Streptophyta; class Magnoliopsida; order Fabales; family Fabaceae; genus Dalbergia; species Dalbergia cultrata. The sequence goes on from CM062345.1 coordinate 644,929, forward strand.
TGTAAAAGATAATATTTTATTGGAAGATAATATAAAATCCCTTTATTCACTGAATCAAAATTAAAGTCTTATTTGTTTACTTAGAGATTGTTAAAATCTGTGAATGCATTATTTTGATTAAATACAAAATAGATATTATAATGGGAAGTAAATATACGATGCGGATCGAAATCCACTTGAGAGATTAAATTGGTACCTGCATAGCTTTCTCCAGCAATATAAAACTCGTGGGATCTGAAGCTAGGGAACCTTTTGAACCAACCAATCAAGAAGGCATAGTTATCAGTAGCAGTAACTCTATCCCCAAGTTCATGTAAATCTTTGGAATTATTTGTGTAGGAAAAGCCAACTCCAACTGGTGACTCAAGGAATATAACATTTGCAACTGAAAAATATAACGACACACATATATTAGAGAACCCAAATTAAGTACATATCCAAATAAATATTCTAAATAAATCAAATTATCATGAAATAATTTTACCTGTGTTCCAAGAGAATTTGTTAAGTTTGAGGCGTTCTTTGTCTTCAACAAGAAATGGACCAAGCTCTCGTGCAGCCCCATAAGCAATGGACGAGCATCCAGGTCCTAGTACATCACTAGTTATTAGTCCAATATATAGGTTAGATTAATCAAATTGCTTCTTTTAACTTACGTTAATAAGTTTAATTTGTACATAGTGTAAAATTTTCATCCAATCATACTATCCTATTTATATGACTTTTTAAGTAGTAAGAATGAGACTCAATAACTTTTAATTATGTAGCAATACATAATTAGATAATACTATTAAATTATTTTACAGTATATTAAAATTAACTCTATTTTAATTTGGTTTTAGGTCCAGACAGAAAATATAAACAAGAGTAATATAATTGTTGATTGAAGAAACGGCTTTCGTCCTTTCATTTAGAAAAGCAAGAAAAAGAACGGTTCAATTTTTCCCATTATTCCAACTCAAAGTCAAAAAAGACGTTGCAACTTGTAACTTTGGTTTTCATTAGCTTTCTAACTGAGGTGTAGGGAAAGCATACACAAACTTGAATCATCGTGGCACAGAGAGAAAACAGAGGGACACCAAAAATATAATTTGTCCAGCACTAAAAGCGTGAAGTGAATTTTCTGGTGGTGAAA